>JAHLJT010000631.1:56473475-56709897 GCA_031308135.1 Acheta domesticus | reverse complement strand
GACTTCCGCCCACCTGGGCACTCTTTGTGGTACTCCCGCCAAATTATGGGAGTTCCATGCTGCACCAGTGTGTTATGGGGGCGCCAACTCCAAAGTTCGCGCGTCCCATTTAAAAAAATTAATTCCTTAATTAATGAATTAAGACTTTAATTAATCATTGTTCCCCCGCGCCTCTAAGCATGGGGCGCTTCCTACCGCCGCACAGCTTCGCCCTCGCTGCCGACACCGATGACATCACGTCGACATCACCACCACCACCACCACCACCACCACCACCACCGCCGTCGCCGCCCCTCCTCCGGCTGGCCGGCTGACCGCCCTCTGCGATCCGCCCGGTGTGATACTCGGGGCGGTGTCTGAGCTGGGCAGTTGGCGGGAGTGAACGCTGGTGGAGTTGGGCCACGGCGGAAGGGGCTGTGCTGGACTTGGGCGTGAAGCATTCACGTCGGCGAAAGGCATTTTTTCCTATCTGCATTGAGACCCTCTACTAGACAGCTGTGTAATTAGGAGGAGCTGTGGTACTATGAGAGTAGTCTGGTTTAAAAAATCCAGCCATGTGTGCCTCGTAACCTTCAATACATTCTGCAATGTTTACATTAATTTAATTTTTCTTACTGTATTAGTCAGGTAGCATCACTTAGTCAGTGTGTACCTTTCATTTTGTGTTTTCATTGCATTGCAAGAGTTTTGTGAAATTGTTAAAGTTTTTTTTGTATTCTTTGACAGTCATTCTGTAATTTTTGTTTTGCTTTAAAAGCGTATCCAATTAAATGTTGTTCTGAGTAACGACTTTGTGTTTATTTTTCAAAATTTCAAGAACAGAGACACGTTCCCAATGAAATTCCCCACAACCGACCTACACGTCAGGTTACAATACCGAAAACGATAACGCAATACATTTCATGATACCGAAATATTCTAAAATCGTAAAGACGCAAGGGGTTAAAAGACAATCGTTGTTATAGATGATATTTAATGTTATGTTTCAATTAAAAATATTACATGCCGTTTTGGGTACACAAATTTTAACATCGAATAACAACTGTCGTTTAATAAACACTCAAGGTCTTATAGCTCGACCAACTTGAGAATGATGTTTACAGGAGCGTGCCATTGTCTGTGTTTACAACTGAAACGACAGAGAAGGAGATAAAAAGATACTCAATTCAAAATTAAAATGGCACTTTGCCAAACTATTGCGAAAGAAAGCGCGATTTATTTTGTTGCAAATCTAATATATTTCCAATTAATATTTTAACTATATTTGGACGTGGCTGCACCTCATATTGGAAGAAATAACAGTACAGGTATACTTATCTCTGCAAAACGATTCAAAATTTTGAAAATATTTCTTTCGATGAGCGGTAACATTCATATAAATAGTTTATTTTAATTTAAGTAGATTCTCAGAATATATTCCAAATAAAATTATTTTCTATGTAAGAAGTAACTACCACCATAACGAAGAATATTATAGATATTTATGACAGTAAAATTAATGTTTTGGTAGTTTATTGCACACCTAACGAACCGTCTAAAGCCTATGGAAAAAAAGATGAATACAAAATGTTTAAATGCAATGAATAAGTATTAAAAATTCATTATAAACAAAACTTTTTATAAAGATTTGTACTAGAACGGTGAAAAGAAAAGAAAGCAACTTAAAGGGACAAAAATAAAACAATCAGTGCAAATCGTGTTTGATTAGTCTCAAATGTTATATTTTATCAGCTGATTCACAACCTCTATGAAGGAGGCCATGGTGATTTCCGTAGAAGCAGTCTTTGAACCCGCTTCCCGCTCCTGGCGACTTTTGTTAGCTAAACTGACTGTACAGATCCATGTTTTCACTGTTAGTTCCACGGCGCGCCGCAATCGCAGCCTTCATTCTTCGCTTGGTCGAGTTATACTAAGGGATTAAGAGTGTACTTAATCCCTTAGTATAACTCGACCCGGGATAGTGGAGTCCATAGTAATTGAAATATTTGATTTCAACTGAGATTGTATCAATATTATTGTCCTTAAAATTAAATTTCAGATGAATGACTGTAAGTATTCAAACATGTTCCATAAGTGTAAAATATCCATATTATTTTAAAATAAAATAAAATATCGGTTTCTTGAAAATGGTTCTACTTCCTTATCATTTCCCTTACTCTTACAAACAAGAGAAATCCCATAATTATCACAACACAGGATTACATCAAATAACTATCATACCAACTATCAAAACACGGAGTTGGCGTTTACAATTCAAATAAAAATTCAGAACTTCAGATCCAAAACAGTTCACTTAAATTGACGTAAAGTGGTTTCTCTCCAATCTAGACCAGAGCTCTTCAGTAGAGAAAAATATGTATTATAAAACGGCATCAGAAAAATATGTATTATAAAACGGCAAAATATGTACATAAATATGTAATGAAAACGGTGAGAATATGTAATATCAAAATATGCTCTTATTTTGTCAATTACGAACAAATAAATATATGCAATAGGAAATTACGTTAATAACACATTATAAAACTAATTTTAAAAATAAATATTCCTTGGCCTACTGAATTAAATTTTTAAATCACATTTTTAAATATTTCAGAGCAATGGTAGTCAATGTACAACTTTGGGAACTCAATTGTCAAATATCTCATTAAAAGTGAGCCGCCTCCCCCTTTGCGACCTTGAACAGTCACACCGACTTAGGTGGCTGAGGGCATCAACAGATGTAGCTGCAGTGCCTATGATCGCGAGGTCTTAGTGTTCGAGTCCCGACGGTGGCAGGATTTCCGACACTAGCTAGATAGCTAAGTCGAATTCAGCTGCTGCCAGGAGGAGAATTCTAGGAACCGGTCCGCTCTGGTTGGTAGTTTCCCTGGTTTCTCCGATCAATACCACAAGTATGCCGGAGCAGAACCTGAACAATCGGGCCACGGACTGCATGCGATCTTTTCTTCCTCTTCCCTGTCCTATCATCATCCCTTAGTTTCACACACATTTACATGCACTACCCCACCACTATGTCGGAAGACCGGTCGTAAGCGTAGAGCTTGCCCCGGCTGGAGCGGTGTCCCTCTAGTGAGAGATAACTGGATGGGAAAACGTCTCAAGCCGACGTGTAGGTCGGCGCCGATTATAACCAACCAGCGGTAAAACGGATCCCAAGGTAAAACAAACACTACACTTACGGGACGAATAACCACACCAGTTGACCTACTTGGAAACACGACATAATCAGTTAATCGTGATGATAATTGTGGAGAATTAATCATTACATCTTCCCGTAAATTATTTTTTAGATCTGACCATTTCTTATATTTTTCGTATTTTCTTTTCTTTGGCGCCTTTATTTAACTCTTGCTTAGAACACATCTTTTAAGTTATTCTAAGGTACGTATTTCCCACAGTTTACTTTTAATGGGTGTTCCTTTCATTTTTGCAGATGAAAACTACGATTTTTAAAGTAATTAAAAGCAACAAAGCACTTGCGACCCGTCAACAAATTGTAGGAAACTTATGTATTTTAATATATATGATGTAATGTATTTATAACTGCCATCATGACGTCGCCTCTATACAACACTTACTTTCTCAACTCTAAAACACGAGGGTTTGACCGGTAAGAAGAGAAGAGAGTGTGACTATTCCACCTTTACTTGTACATTCGCTTGTGGCCGTCTCCTCTTCATAATCTCTTGACGAGGCCTCGCGCGTTTTTCTTTCTCTTCTTGTTGCATACTTCTGTGGTTCCAAATTCAGCAACAAGAACAATGAAGATTCACTGTACGGAAGCAAAACTTTATTTTGACTTTTACTTCAGCGTTCACTTTATGAATCACTGGGACTACACAGCTGACAACATCAAGTTCATTAAAAAAGATATATTACAATAATAATAAAACTTAATAATGAATAATAATGTTTGTTTTTTTTTCAGACAGGATGATTCTTGCTGTTCAGAGGTGACTGAGTAACAAAACGAAAGTTTAATTTGAGCATTCGTTTTAGGGATGAACGGGACTACATTCCAAACAATGTCAAGGTTATTGAAGAAAGAAAAAATGTTTACAATTATATTAAAAACTTAAATATTTCAAGTAAAACAATGTTTTTGGGTTTTCTGAGCGAGATGGTTGTGTAGAAGTTCCGCGTGGAGGGGTTGGAATTGAAGAGAAGGGAGGGAGAGGGAAGGTGGGATTGGAGGGAGGGAGGGGAGTGCAGGGAGGCAGTGTTGGGAAGAGAGGGTAGGGGAGGGGAGAAGGAGTGGAATGGAATTAATTTGGGACGGGGAGGGGAGAGGAACTGGGGGAATAAAGGAGTGGAGCTGGAGGCAGGGAGGGGAGGAGGAGTGGAGCTGGGGGTGGGGAGAAGAGGAGGAGTGGAGTGGAGTTGTGGCGGGGAGGGGAGGGGGAGGGGTGGAGGAGTGGAGTGGAGTTGAGTTGAGTTGAGGTGGGGAGGGGAGGAGGAGTGGAGTGGAGAGCAGTTGGGGGCGGGGAGGGGAGGAGTGGAGTTGGGGTGGGGAGGGGGAGGAGAAGTGAGTGGAGTGGAGTTGTGGGCGGGGAGGGGAGGGGGATGGGAGGAGGAGTGGAGTGGAGTGGAGTTGAGTTTGGGGTGGGGAGGGGAGGAGGAGTGGAGTGGAGAGCAGTTGGGGGCGGGGAGGGGAGGAGTGGAGTGGAGTTGGGGTGGGGAGGGGAGGAGAAGTGGAGTGGAGTGGAGTTGGGGGGGGAGGGGAGGGAGGAGCGGGTGAATGGCTGCGCGAGGCGCCGGCGCCGCCGCTGACAGCGCGGGACGGGAACACGCGAAAGCCCTCGGCGGCGCCTCCGCCCCGCCCCGCTCGCATAAATCACGCGGCGCTCGCGGCTGTAAATGCGCCGTAATCTTTTCCGTTTCAGCCGAACCAAAGCCCCACACGGCAGCGCAGGCGAAGCACGAGCGGGGGCTGCGGGCGGTGGAAGTGACACCGCGTGCAAAGGCCGTTGAGGTGATTGGGACCGAAGCGGGAAGTGGTGATGGAAGCAGGTAGTGGTGATGGAAGCGGGCAGTGGAGATGGAAAGCGGATAGTGGTGATGAAGCAGGTAGTGGTGATGGAAGCAGGTAGTGGTGATGGAAGCGGATAGTAGTGATGGAAGCGGGTAGTGGTGATGGAAGCGGGTAGTGGTGATGGAAGCGGGTAGTGGTGATGGAAGCGGGGTAGTGGTGATGGAAGCGGGTAGTGGTGATGGAAGCGGGTAGTGGTGATGGAAGCGGGCAGTGGAGATGGAAGCGGATAGTGGTGATGGAAGCAGGTAGTGGTCATGGAAGCAGGTAGTGGTGATGGAAGCGGGTAGTGGTGAGGGAAGCGAGTAGTGGTGATGGAAGTGGGTGTGGTGATGGAAGCGAGTTGAGGTGATGGACGCAGGTAGGGGTGATGGAAGCGGGTAGGGGTGATGGAAAGTGGGTAGGGGTGACGGAAGAAGGTAGTGGCGACGGAAGAAGGTAGCGGTGACGGAAGGGGGTAGTGGTGACGGAAGGGGGTAGTGGAGAAAGATTTATTCCGGGCGCGTGAACTAGTAAGAACATTGGTTTCGTCCGTTAAGTGCATGTTTTTACTGAGGGAGGTGGCAGCGACCTTTCCCAGCTGGATAGTGAGATCTGGCGCAGACCTACATGACAGCTCGTATTTTCCCCCGATTAGATATCTCCCAAGTGGGGCACTGCTCCAGCAGGGAGTAGATCTAAGCTCCCGACATATGTAGTGCATGAAAGTGTGTGTGTGTGTGTGTGTGTGTGTGTGTGTGTGTGTGTGTAAGGAAGGAGGTGGAAGAAGGAAAGATAGCGCTCGGTCCGTGGCCTATTCATTAGGGTACCGCTCCGGCATTTACCTGGTGTTAATCAGAATAAGCTAGGAAAATTACTGATCAGAGCAACAGACCGTTAGAATTCTCCAGACAGCAGCAGAATTGAAACTAACTTTGCAGCTAGTGTCGAAAATCCTGCCACCGTCGGGACTCGAACCCTAAGATCTCCCGGTCAGAGGCACAACATCAACTGATGCTCTCAGCCACCCAAGCCGATGTATTGGTGATAGAGGTGGGCGGTGATGATGAACGCGGGTTCTGTTGATGGACGCTGTGGATTTTGGTAAGAGGGGATATGATGGAAAACGGAAGTAGTGACTTCAAAATGCGTAACGCATATTCAGCCACGTGTGTACGTAAGACTCACTTAAAATTGTTTTTCTCCGATTCAAGAATGTGATTGACACATCTACAAAAGAACTAAATTGAGTGCGTCACCGCCAGACTTCACGCATATTTGAGCATTGTGGTAGCTTCATTGTAAATGACACGGCATTTCAGTGTCATTCACATTCTCCTATTGTTGAGAGCAATGGCAAGCGTTTACAAAGTTAGGTGGTGAGCACTACAATCCGATGTGGCTGAAGCAGAGGTGCGTGTTTGCCGGCAAATGCGAGGAGGAGGATCAGTGGCGACGGCGCGGGTGAGGGGAGAGCAGAGGAGGGGGAAAGGGAGTGCGGCGCCCCCTTGCCAGAGGCCGAAGGTTGCCGCATTTTCAAGCGTTTTGACTTGCAAATGAGTAATCAATAAGTTTTGCATCGGAGTGTTGAGCAACGGGCGTGTCGGTTTGCAGCGGCGGCGGCGGCGGCAGCGGAGGTCGAGGTTACGCTTTTCTGAGCTTTCGACGCTGACAAATGGGCGGAGACAGCCGTCATTTTTTCACCGGCAGCGGCGCCGAAGGCACTGGGGGCGGGGAGGGGTCGAGGGCGGGGGCGATGAATATGTTCTTTGAGCGGCGCCCAGGAGGAAGCCCGGGGGCGCTTCGCAGGTGCTTCGCGGGCGGGGCGCGAGGGGGCGGGAAGGGGCGTGGGCGGGGACGCGGGAGGCGTTGAAGACGCGCGGAGGGACAAAAGGAGAGAGGTCTTGACGCGCTTCGGGGACTTAGCAGGAGAGACGGCCCGGAGGCAGGGCCCGGTGATGGTGGGCGGTGGCGGAGCGGGGCGGGGCGAGCGGGAGGGGGAAGAGGGGTGCGGGGCGGGAAGCTCTCAAACGCACTCGGCGCACCGGCCTCGCAGCCTTTGCTTTCGGTCTGCAAAAGACTACGCAAAAGAACGCATGGAAATGAAAGGCAAGACAAATACAGGACATCGTATGTGTACTTCGTAAATGAATGATTCGAAATGAAAAAAGCCAATACGTTTCATAAAATACCTTCCACAAACCACGTACAACGGTGTTTTTGGAGTCGATTATAACGGTGCAAATTTCTGAGAGCGAAAGAAGAGAACTCAAAGCGATCAAACAGTTTTTGCTAAAAATAGAAATGCTGGGTGCTTTGCCTGCCCCATGCTCTGGAAGTGTGTATTCTACGGCTGGCCTGAAGGCTCCGCGAAGGTCTCCTCGGCTTATGAACGAAAAGCGGATCCAGCGCAGGACGGAGTGTTGGGGGCTGTTTCTTTTGGCGCGTGAGCCACGAGGCGCCACCGCCGCCTCAGCCTCCGCGCAAGGGGGCGGGGTTGGGCGGCGGAGGAGTCTGAGGCAGCGGCGGGCGACCACGAGCGATGAGACGTCAGATCGGAACGCGGCGGGGGTGGAGGCAGAGGCGGGCGTGCTGTTGGGGGCAGGAGCAGAAGCGGGGATGGAGGCAAGGGCGGGGTTGGAGGCAGGGGCGGGGACGGAGGCAGGGGCGGGGACGGAGGCAGGG
Source organism: Acheta domesticus (assembly GCA_031308135.1). Classification (NCBI taxonomy): domain Eukaryota; kingdom Metazoa; phylum Arthropoda; class Insecta; order Orthoptera; family Gryllidae; genus Acheta; species Acheta domesticus. The sequence continues at coordinate 56,702,201 of JAHLJT010000631.1, read as the reverse complement.
GCGGGGACGGAGGCAGGGGCGGGGACGGAGCAGGGGGCGGGGACGGAGGCGGGGGCAGAGGCACGTCGGAGGCTCTGGCGAAGGGTGGATGGTGGCAAGGGCAGGGGCGGAGATGGGAATGGAAGAAGGGCAGAGGCGTGGGCGGGAACGGAGGCGGGGAACGGGGGCGGGGTCAGAAGCGGAGGAAGGGCGGGGGCGGAAGCTGTGGCGGGGCAGGGATGCGGGGCTGGGGCGGAGGCTGGGGCGGGGGCGGGCGACCACGAGCGATGAGGACGTCAGATCGGAACGCGGCGGGAGCGGAGGGCAGGGCGGGGGTTGTGTTGGGGGCGGAGGCGGGGGCGGAGCGCCTCATGAATGCTCCTTCAAACGCCACGCGGTGCGTTCGCATACAAAGCAGGCGCCGGCGGCGGCCCACGGCGGCGGCATACGCAACCCGCGTTGGCTTCTATTTGTGAAACAGCGTCACTATCTATCCAAGCGCATGACAGGAAAGCAACGGAGAAAAAGACGCACCTACGCCTCGAAATCCGAGACATCAGCTCACACAAAGGTCAAAAGGAAGCCGAAGGTGTACACAACATTTTGATTCCAAAAGCAATGGTGCTTAAGGCTACATTTCATTAAATATCGTTATTAAGAGTTAAACGTCAGAGGGAGTTAGAGATTTAATTTTGGAAAGCTAAATGTTCGCAAAGGAAACACTCTCAGCACAGAAAGACTAACTTGATCAAAATTTGATGTTTTATTGAAAAAGGCATGAATTGCCGAGAGAATATTTTTAACCATGGTTTACAAAATCTTGAAGTATAGGAGTATCAAGTACTTTGATTCGTGTTTCTCTGGTCTCGCTACGTGTTTCAATAAATATATAGTCCAGACTCCTGGCACTCAAAAGGGCTCAATCCAGGAAGAGACTTTTTTTCTCAACGGTTCTATATGTTTTTTGGGGTGCTAAATTCAAATTGTACCTCGAAAAACGATGATTTTACGAAGAAAATTGACAAAAATCTAACAATTTCGCCCCTTTTTCAGTTTTGTTTTGTTAAAGTTTTTAAACCAAAGCGTTTTATCGAAACGGCCTCTATTTACAAAATTGAAGTTGACAAAATTAACTATTAATGCATGGATTTACTTATTTATTTGTTTATTTATTGAGAAACGGTTTAGGCGCTAACATGCGCTGAAAAACGGCGACTATTGTGAATGAAAAAAACTATTGTGAATGAAATATTGACAGTATTTAATGATTAACACTCCGATGCAGTCAGGGATGTGTTTTTCTCGCGCGGAGTATCTGTAAAAACCCTTTCTTCTAGACTACAATTTATACGTATTAATCGAAAATGTATATCAGCAATTTCGTACGTTCTCAGCATGTTTTCCCTCACATTTCTGTCATGTTTCTCTGCAAGTTTCACACGTATTAATATGTTTCCCACGTTTACCCTAAAATGTACGTTCATGCTTCCCATATGTACGTCCCCTATTCATGCTACCCCTAAATGTTACTTAGCATCTTCACTGCATTATCTATTGCATATTCTGTCGCATGTTTCCCACAAGTTCTCATGTTCTCTCACGTACTTCCCCCTTGACAACCCAAACTACGATATGAGGGTATCTTTCCAAAACGTAATGAAACTCCAAAAATGTATCTTTTACGACATAAAAAGGAGCACTTAAAACTCGTGTTTCCCTGGAAACGCCTGTATTAGGCCCTACGACACATCGTTTCTGAGTTACACGCGATTGTAGAGTGTAATGAAGTGCATTGTGTGTTGCTGGTAGCGTGTGCGCTCGATTATCCACCTTCGTTGTAATCTGCCAAGACTCTGCAACCCAACAACAACCTGCCACTTTTAGACAATAAAAGCATTGCACTCATAACGACGTCAGCAAATGGAGTTTAATGCGAGACAGAGGAACACGGTATCGAGGATGTGAAATGTTTAAACTTTCAGCTCACAGTGCACAATATTTATTGCACAATGCATTGAAAACTGCGATTCTTATTAGGTCGTGCAACCTCCCCTGTTTTTGGCAAACGGTGAGCCAGGCGTTGCGGCAGTGCCTCGTAGAGATGTCGGATGGCGTTCTGCAATATCCCATACTAAGCCTTTTGGATGGACGCCGACAGTTCCCGGATATGCGCGGGCGACGAATGTTCTGTAGGGGGCGTTGCATCCCACGTATGATCGATAGAAAAGAGGTCTGGGGATGGTGCGGGCCATGGAATGTTTCAAGTGGCTTGCGGGCACTCCCTAGCAATGGCTGCTGTGTGCGGTTGGAGTTGTCCTGCTATAATACGAGTATTGTCCCAAGGAGCAAATCCAAGAACGGTAGAGCAACTGGCAGCAGGATCTCCTCCACATAGCGGCGTGCTGTTAAGGTGCCATCGATAAACACCAGAGGTGATTTGGCGACATACGCAATGGCAGTCCACACCATGACACCAGGTCTCCGAGACTTTTGACGTTCGACAATAAACCATGGGAATTCATCATGCTGCCCCCACACATGGATTCTCTGGTCATCGCCACTCAGGCAAAAGCGAGATTCATCGCTGGACACCACGCGCTCCCAGTCTGCGTTCGACCAAGCCTCCTACATGCGACATCATGCCAACCTTTTGCCGCCCTTGGCGAACCGTTAAGGGGAGTTGTTTTGCACGGTCGGCGTAAGCGTAATCTCACGTCATGGAGACGTCTGGCAATGGCGAAGCGGGACACGGGATGTCTCATTGTGAGTTAAAAAAATTACCTTTGTGTATTTTGTGAAAAATCAAATTCAAATCAGATTCATCAAATGAGCTACTGTGATGTTATTCAACGCACGATGCATTATCTGCACAAAAAGTTTCAAGAAAAATATTCTTCGCAAACTCACGGAAAGTAACTCTAAAACAATTTTTTTTATTTTTCGTTAAACACGTTGTATGTCCTCATTTAAAGAAGAACAGATTTTAGAAGTTAGGAAGACTCCGAAAATATTGCACTTTTGCAATTCTGAAAATTCAGATATTTCGACAAAACGGGGACACATTTATGCTATCCTCGTTTGGAGGAAAACTGGGACAAATGTCGCTCTTGCTATCCCCGGGCAAGGTTTAATAAAAAAATTGGAATCATTTTAGAGAAAAAATTGAAAATGCCCTTGAGAAATCATGTTTTCCTGCAATCTAGTTTTCGGTATGAATGATCCACAAAACGAAGATTCTAACTACACTATTCGATGAAGTAGTTTTACTACAAATATGAACAATAATTATTCACTTGTTTGATATCAGAGATTTAGAATTCGATATTTCTGGCAAAAAATAGGATATAGCAGTGGCGTGCGGTGATAATTTTAGTTGGGGAGGCACTTTTGAAGTCCACAGTAAAACAGATAAAGATAATATGAATTTTCACAAAATGTGAATATTAACCCGGGAGAGGTCGCATCTTGCATACGAACGTAAGTGATCGCCCGGTAGAAAACAGACCCCCAGGGAAAATTTCATTGCCTAAATGTCTTCTAACACAATAAACAAATATAATTCGGTATTTATGTGACTTGTAATATTATCGAGTTTACTTATATTACGAGTTTACTTATCGAGTACCTTATTTATCGAGTACTGTGTTGTTTAAAATTATTAACACAAATTTACAAAATCCTTCAATGCATTAAAGCATTTTTTTTCATTAAATGAAAAATATGTGCATAAACTTTAATATATGGTGAATGTGATTTGAAAATGCATCTATAGAGTTTAGTAAAAATGTTTTTCACAATCTTTACAAACAAAGGATGTTATGCCCGTTCTACTGTTTTCTTACACTTTTCACGTTCTCTGGATGCTCTGCGGTTTAAATTTCTCGGACAAATTTCACGTCTTGTTAGTTCTCTTTCTTGCAACTTGTGTTTCTTGTTTTGGCTCTGAAAACAAATATTGTATTATTTTAGGTATCAGCTCTCGCGACAATCCTGGTAGAATTTATCTCAAAAGAGGACCAAGGGCGAACACGATCCAAACTTTTTCCTGGAATTCTTATGGGTAGGGAGTCCTCAAAATATCTGTAATTTTTTATTCTTCTGAAAGTTTATCTAATGGATCAACGGAGCAGATATTATCGTAAGTGATCCGTGGGCGTTACGCCGTGCCGATCGACTTTGCTTGTCAACGCGGGTTGACCCCACGTTCCTCGCTGTACTGCGCGGAATGTGTCTGCCAATGCATTCCCTTCCCGCAAGGAGAACTGTAGAATGGTACACAAAGAATTAGTTATTTTAGAATACTTTAACTTAATATAAACATTCTCGGTATTATTAGGTACTTGATACTTTTATTATATTATAATGCAGTTAGCACGTACATCAAACTCTCAAAACGCGAAAATAATTAATTCTTTTGAACTCGAAATTGCTTCCAGTCGATCACAACGGAACGCATTTGAATACTCATCCTGGCGCACTCACGAACCGACCCGACTTTTCACGAGGCATGATGAAATCAAACGCCTGTACTCTCCAAGAACTAAGCTTTGCTGACGTCACGAGACGGATCTTCACACCGTTCTGAAAACATCGATTGTTACAATTCAACCACACTTAGCTCGGAATCCGAGTTGAGTGAACAGTTTTGCTCTGCCCATAAGCAATGAATATTTCTAATATAGAAAGGACTTTTTCTGTGCTTTACTTCGGGGAATGACTCATTCCACTTCATTCCATGGAATGCATGCCACTGGAATATAGTGAGAAAGTAAAATAGAAGTTCGCATTTTATTACGTAGGGATGAGATTACAGCAACACACATTAAACTCGCGCATAACTCTGAAATAATGCATTCAGGGACCTTAAAACTACATTTTCATGTCCCTAAAGAGTCATGATATTTGATAGGAGAGATGAGTTTAATGAGAATCCGAGTTTGGGGAACAGTAGTGGACTATGAAGGGATAGGTTGGTAAATGGTGACGCACAGGAGGGAGTAGGTGTGATGAGTCATTTCTTAACTAATATTCTACATAATGTGATCTTTTTAAACCTTCTATTAAAGTTTTGGAGATGAGCTCTTGAGAGGCCTCTACTTCGCAGCATGATTTCGGTAAGAGTGGCAACTAAAAAATTTAGTAAAATTGAATTTAAGGAATATATAGAAATAATATTACAAGATAAACTTAAAGAGACTATTTGATTTTCTGTGAAATTTAATGTCAACGCTTAGCAATATATCACGTACAATACCAAGCCTCTTATTCTGGAACACTCAGCTCAGGGAATAATCGTTGTAAGCTGGGTTATACTACGAAGAGATGCTGACTTTTAAGGCAATGGTTTACATAGTGTTGAATGTTTCCACGAGTTCAACAAAAGCTTTTTGACGCTGACAGTATCTGAGCTAACAGGGGGGAGGAGGAGACGAACGGAAGCCGGAGGGACGGAAGTGCCGGAGAAGGAGTGTGGACAGAGGTGGCGACTCAGGCAGTGGGAGAGAGAGCCGGAGTGGCGTGGGGCCAAGGTGAGTTGGAGGAAGAGGCTTGCTGAGGCGCAAGAGAGGGTCGGGGCGAGGCCGGTGACGAAAGGTGGCGATTACGGCTCGGGCGACCTCATGGGCCGAGGGAGGTAGGATGTAAGCTGTAGTCGGTTTCGATTGATTCATTAGTGATTGCGAGCGCGTCAACTGTTTAGCTCATTAGTCTCATAAGTGTAGTGCATGATTTTTGCTCGGAATGTGACGATGATCGTCCCCGCTAGATGGTAAGATCCAGTGCCGACCTTCCGTCGGTTAACGGGTTTTTACCCAACCAGGTATCTCCCACCAGTGGGGAAGGCCCATGCCGGGACAAAATCTAAGCTCCCGACCAGCCTCCCGGCATGAGAGGTAATAATACATGTACGTGTGGTTGGGAATGCATGTGAGTATGTGTATATGTAAGGGGTGAGGATAGGGCAAGGAAATGGGAAAGAAAGATCGCTTGCGGTCAGTAGCTCTTTTGTTTGGGTACTGCCTCCGGCATTCGCCTGGTATTGATCGGAGAAACCACAGGAAACTACCGATTGGAACAACCGGCCGTTAGAATTCTCCAAACAGCCTGCTGAACACCATCTAGCTCAAAAGCTACTGTCGAAAATCCTGCCGCCGTTGGGTGTCGAACTTAGAACCTCCCGGTGAGAGGCACTGTAATGACATCCGTTGATGCCTTGAGCCACCTTTTCGGTGCGGGTCGTCGGAGTGGAGGCGGGTGGGCGCGTGGAGACAGTGGGTGCGAGGGAGGCCTGTGACGGAATCTTCGGGGGAGCCGCAGGAAGGGCAGCTCCTCAGACTCGGATGCGTTGGGGTGACGGGGAGGGAGTGAAGGCTCCCGGATCCAAGGGATCCGAGCGCGTGCGCCCCATCTGGATGACAAAGCGTCTGCGCCCTTCGCTTCGCCGTTCGCGCAACGTCCCCTCGCTGCCCCTCGTCCTTTCCTTACCAGAGCAGTGGTTCGATTCACGAATCAAATCTTGGAGGCCCACGGGTTACGTTGTTCATCTGGAATCTGAGAAGCTCGCATTCATGAACCGGATATGAACGTTGCATCGAAAAGCTTGCGGTGCATCCTATGCACGTTTTCGTGATTGTGTTTTTAAAAGGAAACTGCTGCATTGACAGTCATGGTCAACTGTATACTCTAATTGTTGAAATGCCTTAAATTGAAGCATGCCAGGTGTTCCATTAAATACGAAAACACCAAAGTATTTTTAAAAGGAATAAAATATCAAAAAATATTCTGTCAACAGCTATAACTGATTTTGCAAGTAATACTAAAACTGTCACAAGACCGAAAAACTGTAACGACTGCAAAAATCTAGTAACTAAGAAAATTCACTCAATTGAAAACCTTTTACGTTCTCTTGCACTGTACTACTGCCACAGAGGAAAGAAGATACTAACTCGACGCTGCTAGCAGTGACATTGCGTAAGGGGACGCTAAGATGCTGAGCACTCCCAAGTAAATATTAATAAAAGAACTATAAATATTATATTGATAATCTTCCACGTGTGTGAAAACATTGAGAGAAAAAACGTTTTGTATTAATTTTAAACTAATTTCTTATGATTGAATTCGGCGCGATGTTACAAGCTGGCGTCTGATTGCTTGGACGCTAAAATGCTTGTAGCATCTGCCACGAGATGGCGACGAGCAATGACGCATGCGCAGACGGCACGGTTCCTCTCTCCCCGCTTCACTCCTGTCCACGAGTTACCCGAGTCCCGATATGCCAGCGAGAAAAGAGGCTTACGAGCAAGTTCTTACTAAGTGCACGAGAGCGCAGCACTCTTGAGGTTGTCAGTGAAATATTTTTCTTCATCACTCGTGATTCTATGTTTGGTCATGGGCACAAACAAAAATAGTGCCTGCCTACTAATTCCTAATTGATATCTAAGAAGTTGAATTCTTACTTAAATATACGAGTATTAAATATAATAAATATTGTATTTTGGTCTGAAATGTATAAGTTAACAAGTGATCTCATTGCCAATCGCGCATGAGAATTAAAGTTCAGCCATTGCATAATTTGCTTTCAAGAAGTCTCCTGACAAATCTCTTGAAGTATTGTAACATTTGTTTCGATAACAGATTCTAGAGAACATTAAAGATCATGATGTCTTCAGTTCGCATTTTTGTTGAGCATCCCCAAACGCACGAGTCACGCTACGTCACTGGCTGCTGTTGCTGCTGCTGCTGCTGCTGCTGCTACTACTATTCAAATTGTTCTATTTCCTCTTTAATACATGAAACATTCACGAAGTTTTCTAACGTGGTCTGACTTAAGTTGGCACCATTTTTTGTAAGCTGTTGCAGTTTAAAACATAATAACAACTTGCAAGAAAAAATTGACACAAATACAGACATGCAAATTAATTTGTAATTTACATTTATGTATGATAAGGCCGTATTTCTACCTAAAATGAGTATCATCCATAATTTATGTATTAATCGTTTGATTTATATAACTTACCTACGCGTCATAGGGCATCTATTACTATTGAAAGCTCCCAGATATAGGAGGTATAGTCTTAGATCCCAGACATAGAAGGTACACAGACGAGAGTGGGTTTAAATTATTGCTTGTTTATTAATACTTAAATCCACTATCGAAAGAAACCTTATGTACAATCGTTAACTAGCGAAATCAATTGACCTCACTACTAGGAGTGATCTAAATTCTACGGCTACCACACCTCTACTTAACTATCAAATGAACCCGATCGTGTGAAACACCGCAGAATTCCTACACGAATTCTCACTCGAGTCTCACTGCCTCCCGACAAATACATTGCCGGCCCTAGCCTCCGCACCCGCGGTCTGCGTCCCCACCGGGCGGCTGCCTCCGAATTGCACAAGTCGACTGCCTGAAGCGAAAAGGGGGCTGGTGGAGCGTCGCAGCGCCCTAGCTAGGCTCGCAGCGCCCTTTCACTCTGGGCTTTCCAACTACGTTCACACCCTGTCGGCGAGCGCGTGGTCCTGAACGTCTCTCCTACGTCACGCGGCCGCCCTGTTGTCATATCTACGTTTGTGCACGATGCTACACTTTGCCACTGTGACATCTTACCGAAAGACTGAGATACAAGTTACAATTTAATTGCACCCTTTTTACTTTCCAGTATACGTACGTATACATGGAGTGATATACGTAGTATAGGGAAAGTTATGTAATGCTGCGCGAAAAAATGGCCAATTTTCGGCGGAAAAACTTAATTGCCGGGCCGTGAAAACGAATAAGTGGATAAAACCAGTTGCTAAATTAAGAAAAAAAAATCCTCTATCTCGTGGTGTGGTCAAAATCCATGATTTGTTGCTTCTTTATACTTAAAAATCGATTGACGGCATTCCGTCCGTCTGTCCGTCTGTGGTCAACGCTAGCGCCTAAACCGTTCGGTAGATTTTCTTCAAAATTGATATTCTCCAGTCGATCTGATTCTAGTCGAAGTTTTGTGATTTTGAAAAAGATTCTTTAAAATTTGGGGGTACTTTATATGAAGCCCCCCGGGGATTTTCAACATTTTCTCAAAAACTGCTCCAAATTTTTTCTTTAAATTTCTTGTATGAATAGAGGAAAATACACTTTTTAACATGGCATAGGTCCAATTTTCACGTACAGCTCTGAATTTTCGAAAATTGTGAAAGTTTGAATTTTTTTCGGCGTCTTTCTCCAACTACAAAATTGAAGATAGAGATTTTTTCTTCAAATAAAGTTTGTTCTGCATATTGAGTTCTTTAATAAAGGTCATGTAAATGTTTTTCACAATTTTGGTAGTTTTCGTGCAATATTGCGTGCAATATGTGCAATTTAAAAAAATACAAGATCTGGATCCCAAAAGCGCACGCGGAGGAACTCATTAACTATGTCCACGCTCAAGCCGCACATTACGGGTCCGCAAAAATTAAAAGTATTATAAGCGAACTATGTTACTGGAAAAACATGGATAGAGATGTGAAACGAGTAATCAAGTCGTGCGAGACATGCATGAGGACAAAGTTTCCGAATCGATCGTACGCGGGTACAATGACACCGATCATCCCCGAAGGGAAAAATGATATCATTGCAGTCGATTTGTACGGGCCATTGCCAAAATCGAGGCGCGGGAACAAATATATCATGGTCATCATCGACTTGTTTACAAAGTTCACGCAAGTGTACCCCATTAACAAGATCACCACTAACCACTGTTTACGACAGCTTGAAAAATATGTGGCAATAGCTGGACAGTATCGTAGAGTCTTGAGCGACCACGGAACTCAATTCACTAGCCAACTGTGGAAAACAGCATTGCAAGAAAACAATTTAACTCCAATTTACTCGTCAATTCGCCACCCGCAATCAAATCCAAGCGAACGAGTGATGAAAGAAATGTCGAGGCTATTCCGAACCTATTGCAGCCAGAAACATGACGATTGGACCGAATTAGTGCCCCACGTGAATCGATGGTTGAACCACGTGCCGCATGAAAGCATCGGGATGAGTTCATACGAGGCCCATTTCACCCGTAAACCACCACATGTGTTGGAGTATCTAGACCGTGAAGAGGTAATCGAACAAGGATCCCACCCCATGGAACAACAAATTCTGGATAGGCTCCGCAAGGCTGCCGAAGAACGGAAAAAGAAAGTAAAAAGCCGGCCATATGTGTTTCGGGTTGGTCAAAAAGTCATGCTACGAACTCCAAAGGTATCGGTGCCAAGGCTGAAATTATTTGCTAAATTCTTCCACTTGTATGAGGGACCGTACACAGTGATGAGATTGACAGCTCCGAATGTGGCCGAATTAATAGATGAAGACGGAAGAGTAATAGGAACGTATAACTTCTTTAACTTAAGACCTTACTAAATGACATGGCGCTGATTCGAATGAACACGTAACTTGAAGATGAAAAATCAATGAAAAGAACAGAAGAAATAATAAACGGTTCTCATTGAAGATTCTTCTCCATCATTTTAAATGACTGTCGAAGAATCTTACCGTTGTGGGGGCAATGAGACGAAATGGACGAAGTCCAGTCGTCCCGTGATAAATCCGTGCTGTATCCGCACGCCATAAGAGCCCATGCAATTTGAAAACCGCGCGCCGTCGACGTCAGAGAGTGACGCAGGCGACGGCTATTTTCAAGATAAGCGACCGGAACGACGGTTGCCAATAAGAGGAAGGCAGATAAACCCACACTAGCCATTGGCCGGTGCAGGTCACGCCAGGGGAGGATGGAAAAGGCATCCTGGCAATCTGCATAGGGAAGAGTCTCGTAAAAATTTACGACGAAGCAAGACGTATGCTAGGAGTATCGTAAGAATTTCTGACGAAGCAAGACGTACGCTAGTACTCTCGTAACAATTTCCGACGGGGCTAGACGTATCCTCGTAAGAAGTTTCCAACGGAACAAGATGTCTGAAAGTGCGCGGGAGTAAAGCTACGCGGACCGGATTTCGAGAGAGTTATTCAATGAACTATTAATCGAAGTTAATTCGTGAGGAAGATTCCGGAGAGGACAGGAATTTCGGACTGTGAGACTGGAGTTGTGCCTCACCGGGAAGTTACATAATTCCCGAGGCAGCAAAAGCGTGAAAGCAGACGCCCCACGCCACTGCCTTGCCACCCAGGCTGCCGAAAACTAGTCGCCCGACACCGGAAAGCCTTCGAAGAAACATGAATTACAAAGACTAACGGCGTCCAAATTCTTTGAATTTACAAGTAATTTGCACGTGGGGGAGAAGAAAGAAGACTGGAGGTGCATCCGAGAAGCTGGTCCGGAACGCGGAATCCTGCGAGGACGAGAGGCGCTACGGGACAACTCGCCGTTTGCATCGCAAGGTCGCCATCAGCACCGCCGTTACCCTGCAGGCGCGCCGGGAGCCTATCCCTCCGCGCGGCTGCGAAACCGGCGAGGTCATCCACCCCGCCCGTCCCGACTGCTAGTAGGCGAGCTGACGCCCGCCGGAACGCGAGAGAGGGGAGGTTGGTAGAGGTATTTCGTCGCCCTATGAAGAACGAGCGTGAGTACCCGTAAAATCACATACATTGACGCAAAGGTAGAAACTGTTAATAATTCAGGAGAGACTCTCGAGGAGAGAATTTTGGGTTTGAAATTAGTTTTTTTAATTCAAAGTGTTATTGTAAATATGATTCAATGTGGAAGGCGATGCTTACTGCCACCCAAATCAGAGTAATGATTAATTTTCTAAGGTAGTAGTCAGATAGCTCCAGCTGGAGGCAGGATTTGTAGAATTAATTTGCATGTAATGTGTATAGTCAGCACGTGGCGAAGCGGTGGTTTGCCCGCGGCGAATTGTAAATTGTGTATAGCTTATTTCAGCAAATGAAGGAAATTTCAAAGAACTTGTGAACTGTGTTGTCCCCTTGTCACTAACCAATTAGGATTTCCTGGGAGGGGGGAGAATCCTTGAAACCATTGATAACCAACCGGCAGGGCCTGGCGACGGAGCGGCGACAGGAACGCCGCACAGTCCCGGTGACACCCACGCCAGAAACACTTCTCGTGGGGTACAAACGCCCTGACCCGACGAAGGTTGATTAATGCCGGCACGTCGCAAAGACACGACGTGTTCCGTCGCAAAATAAATAAAATAAATACGGTCATACTTAATTTTTTCAAAATACGAGTAGTTTTTCTTTAATTTTGTGACAAACGTAATAGGCCGCTGTAAATTTACTGCGCTTCGGACAGCTGGATGCGTCGTAAATTAGAATGTGCAATTTTGTATATTATTTCTTTCTTCGTTTCTTACATTCGAACTTTGTTATAGACTTACACATTAATATTTTAGATATTGTTTATTTTGAAATATTTGAAATAAGTAAAAAGAATTAATAGCTCTCAGAATAGCGACAATGCAGGGTCTGCAACAATGGAATTCACTTTGCGCTCGCGAATATCTGTGAATTAGTGTCATTGTTGTGACCTAATGGAGCTGTATGAAAAGGAGTTATAATTGTCTAATTTATGTTGATATTTGCAGGCAAATATTTAGTTTTGCACCAAATGATGTACCATTTGTAGTGAGTAGAGAATTTGTTGCATGGTTTTAAAATACTCTTCCCTAATCATGGCCCAATGGAAGGCATTTCTATATTTCCAGGGTATCAGGCTTCTTTTTCCAATACAGGGTTACAAAACTTTTGCATTCTATTTTTGTGAAGTTGTAGAATTCACATAGTTCTGACAACACTGCAATGGAAATAGTGAGTTCCAAGCGAAGATGTTAGTAGCGCATAAAGTGCAATATTACAGTACTACTTAGCTGTTTGCTCTAATACGGGAAAGTAAGTGCTGTTGTAGCACCACTAGTTTGAAAATATTAGTCGTTTTCGCCTCATTTCCAGTTAGAATATGGAGGATTACAACAACTTTACATTATACTAGCAGAACCCGGCAGACATTGTTGTTCTCTCTCTTTCCCTCCCCCTCTCTCTTTTTCCCTCTCTCTTTTTCCATCCTTCTCTCTTCCCCCCTCCTTCTCTCTCTTCTTCCCTTGCTCTCTCTTTCTCTCCCTCTCTTTTTTACGTCTCTCTCGTTCCCTCCCTCTCTTTTTCCATCTCTCTCTTTCCTCTCTCCGTCGCGCTCTGACCGGTCCCTCTGTCTTCCGTGGCCTCGCTCCGCGTCACACGGCAACTCCCAGCAACAATGAAGCTGGGGATTGGGAACTGCATTTACCTGAAGCGCCACCTCGTGCTGCAGTTCCATCTAGTATAGTTTCGACAAAATGAGCAGTATAAAAACCTTCTCCGTGAAAAAGCACGTACATGTACTAATTTTCATGGAGATCGGTCACGCGGTATCGGAGTTCATCGATCTGTCACATACAAACATCCATTTTTAAATAGAGATATACTAGATTACAACCCAATAAAATACGTGGCCATTTACGGTGTGACTTAGGCTTAAAGCTCAGGACACGATTCTCACTTAGAGCACTCAGGATCGAATTCCTATAATTAAGAGTAAGGTAAGTAAGCCTGACCAATAGTTATTTATGAGAAAAGAGCATTAGAAGGGTTCGAGCGACGGTAAAAAGCCCTCGGGCCAATGACTCTGGGCTTTTTGTCGCCATTTCTGAAACGTTATTGGTTGTTATTGCCTCAATACGGAACTCTATAAACACTATGTAACTTACTTGGATTGCGAAGATCGTGATTACGAGGAAAATATGAAAACAAGTAAACGATGTTACATATTCACTTATGGAGAGAATTATGAAAAGACAAACCGAGTCAAGGTAAAATCTACTTAATTAGAAGATAAGTAAATCCAATTCATTAAAATTAGGTAAAAAATAGGGTACCACGGGCGTTAACTGGTTCTAGTGATCATTACAACCTCTCATCATTAACGCCCTTAGTGTATAAATAACTTTTTTTTGAAACCTTTTTGTAAGATTAGAGTTTAATAACTCATCGGAATAGCATGAAACGATTTTCATTATCTTTGAGATGTTCAATACATTAAATACAGTGTACTATTTTGCGAACCCCTGGCGCTTCTTGTTTGATTATCTAGTGGTGGCTGACAATAATGAGAGCAAGGAAAACGTGAGTTATTTATCTCTAATGATATTTATTGTCTTTCAATATTCTCTCCGGATTTGGGATATCAATAGATTCAAGAATAAAGCAATTACTTAGCTAAATGACAATAAAATAATACATAAATTCGAAGGTTCAACGGCACAGCGATTAGAGATTCTATATTCGAGATATCGAGAATCGGAATGATTAATGCATGTCGAGATGTTCGCTCTAGGTGCTCTGAATTTAAAGGAGAACACGAGGCAGCGCAGTGGGAGCGTCTTGGGGGGGGGGGAGGGGTATTTCGCAGGGCTCTTTCGCCGACGCTGGCGCCACAACTCCTTCTTTGGCCGCTCGGCGGGCCGCGAAATTAAGAGCCATATCGTGTCTGAAGGCAAAATACACAGAAATCCAATTGCGTCCGCCCGTCCGCCCGCCCTTTTGACTCCGGGCGCTGGTCCTCTGAATAATTGATCCAAAGAATTGAATATTTATAGAGAGTAACTTTTTAAAAGTTAATTTTTGTTTGAAGAAAGCGCTTTCAGCCCTTGCAAGACGTCGACGCCGCTGCGGGAGGAAGGGGCCGCTAGCGCTAATTGGAATTTGCGTAATGCGGCCGGACACCGCCCCGTCTTCTCTGACGTCACGCCAGACATCGATCTCGCGGCGTAAACAGCACCGCCCACGCCCCACCCACTCATCGCCTACCCCTACCACATAGGAGGGCACTCCCCTGCCCTCCCCGCCCCTTCCAACCCAACCCCTTCCCATCCTATCCCATCTCATCCTATTCCCTTCCCTCGCATCCCTCCCCTTCAGATCGACCCCCCTTTCACACTCCTCCCGTTCTCTCCCACTCCCCTCCCCTTCCCACCACTCCACTCTCCTTCCCACCACTCCTCTCCCGCTTGTCCCCGCCCCACCTGCACGATCGTCTCCAACCTCCGTGGCATCTCGGTCGAGATTTTCTTCCTTTAAACCGTGATTGATAAACCGTGATTGAGAATCAATAAATTATTTTCGCCTTCAAAAGTAAGATTTCAATAGTAGCTCTTTTGTAAAGAAATTCGATTACAATCCTCATTGGAAACATTGGCAACTTTGGCTTATAATGAGGGTTATCAGAAAACTCACGAACTGAAGTTCCTTGCCCATAATGCCGGCGGACGGTTAACCGACCATTCGCGGTAGTGTTGATTCAAAAAGCTGAACTAGTGGAAGCGAACAAGGAGAGAAACGCGAGCGACAGTGCTATGTATGCGATAGAAAACAATTTGGCACCGCATATGAAGGATCAGCACGATAAGAATGGATGAGCAACTTTCAGATTTCTCTTTGAACAGACTGAAGGAGAAATTAAGAGAGATCATTAGGGTGCGGATGTCTATGATTTTGCATATTTTTGTCCGTTGGTTCAGGGCATAGCTAAGTGAGATTTCTCGACGTTTGGATAGAATATGATGCTATATAGATTAATATGTTAGTGCATATTTGGCTGATTTTTTCTGTTGGTGCATATTCGTGTAATTATAGGCGCATATTTTGCATATTTTGTTAAAAAAGAAACTAATCTATAGAAAGTTTCATGTTTTCAAAGCATCTTATGAAATTGTAAGCGTTCATTGATTGGAAAGAGCCAGTCACAGTTTCGTTTTTGTGTTTTCTGTAGATAATAAAATACTTGTGCAAATGTGGGATTATTTTGAGAACATATTTTTTTAAACCAGTCAGAAGAAATTCAACAACACATAGAATGCACTTCACAAAGAAGAATATTTACTTCAATTATTTCTCTCGCAAAGTAGTATAGTTTATATTACGTTTGCACAAAATATTATCTTTTCACTCCAAGCAAATTTTCATTTCATTCCAAGAATTTCATCAAGACAGGTTTGCAGAAGAACTGAAATTTTGATAATTTTAAGTGCATATTAAAGGGCATATTTCAGAATTTTTTGGTTATAAATTCATATTTTTAAAAGCATATTTCAAAATTTTTTAGGGCATAAAAATCCGCTCCCCAGACATCATTATCTCAATATCTCTCACAGCCCAACTGAAGGTCGATATCCATTTGCCGTAAGTCAGATGATGTTTAAGGCGCCGTCTTCTGTATACTTCGGTGCCATTCGGCTATTCTTGGCACCAGCTGCCTACTATTGTGACTCAAAACGTGAAGCGCACCGGTCAAGAGGGGCAGACCAGCCCACTGTCGTTAAAAATGTTTGGGCTCTGGGCGTGGATATTTACCCAACGCTGCCGCTGCGTCTACTGGACGGCCTAGCAGTTCGCTGCCCTCGTGAAAGCGGCGCTTAGGAATGGAATGCCGCAAACGCCAAATAAAACCAAACAGCTGGAAGCGTAGAGGGCGCCCTGCAGCCGGCCCCCACCAAGCGCCGCTGAGGCGCCTTCTGCCGGGGGGCCATCTCCACCCACTCGCAGGCGGCGGTGCATCGGCATTCTTGTTCCTGATCGATTATTTCCTGTTTCCGCGCGTCTAGTAAGTACCGTACGTACTCTCTCAGTCTGAATCAGTGAAAAACTACTGATTGACAGTGACTATTCACTGATGGTGTCAGTTACAACCCTGCCACTGACAAACAGTGAATTGAACTGAACAAATCAGTGAAAATTGGGTACACTTTTTGAATCAGTGACACTTCACAGTCTGAATCAGTGAAATCTGTGACAATTAATTGAACGTGACGACTGAACGATCAGTGAGCGATGGCGGTTACCATTGACGACCAGTGAAATGCTGGCGGTCATTATGAAAAGGTTCGCATCTTCGCTGATTGTCAGCAAAACTACCCATTTCGACTGAAGATATCAGAGACTTCGGCTCTCACTGGTTGAATCAGCGACAATTTCACTGATTCAGATTCAGAGAGTATAAAACATGTTTTTCCTCGGAAGGTGGCAGTCATCTCCCCCGCCGGATGGTGAGATCTGGCGCCGACATGCACGTCAGTTGTTGGTTTTGTGGTGAAATGTCGTTCGCATTTAAAATTAAATGATCACAGGTGTTGTCATTGTCAACAATGCTATTTATTTCAAGAGCAGCTTTCGGTGGTTTAGCCATCATTATCATCATCAGTTTCTGCTGTCTGCAAGCCACAAAACGTAGTCGAAGCCACAAAGCGTAGTTGTTTTGTGGCTTCCAGACAGCAGAAACTGATGATGATGATGGCTAGGCTATCGAAAGCTGCTCTTGAAATAAATAGCATTGGAGGCAATGAAAACACCTGTGATAATTTAATGCACGTCAGTTAGCAAGGTTTTCCCCATCCAATTATCTCCCACCAGCAGGGCATCGTCCCAGCCCCGACACGTTGCGAGCTCCCGACCTGTGTGGTCGTGTTTCCCGACATGTGTGGTCGTGTAATGAATATAACTGTGTGTAAGTAAGGGATGAGGATGGGACAAGGAAGAGGAAGGAAAGATTGCGCGCGATCTGTGGCACGTTTGCTAGAGTAGTGCTACGAAATTCAGCTGGTGTTGATCGGAAACATCACGGAAAACTACGGATCAGAACTGAAGGCCGCTAGAATTCTTGTCCAGACAGCAACTGAATTCGACCTAGCTACATAGCTAGAGTCGAAAATCCTGCCACTGTCGGGTCTCGAACTTTAGGACCTCCAGAGCCACTGTAGTGACATCAATTGATACCCTGAGCCACCTAAGGCTGTTTGTTCCTGACGGGTTTCGTAATTCATTCTGATTCAGATAATGGTGAAGCTACATAATACAGCAATGGTGGAAGCAGGAAGAAACATCAATTTACTGTGAAATTTAGAGCAAAATGTGACATTAAGTAAGAAATGTCTGAGCAGAATTTTAAATTTTTAAGTTTGATGAGTTTGTTCTGTTTTTATGTTCATGATCTGAATAATAAATATTAATACCCTTAAAAAATCCTAAAATGAAAATGAGCTTAATCTGCATTTTATTAGCGTTGGTGAACTGTTTATGACTGTATTTCTCATGATATATCATATCTATTAAATCCTCTGGTCTCTTTATTGTAACAAGAACTAGACTGTCATCTATTCTGTCGGAAGTCATCTATTGTCATTAACGTGACATGGAATCTCGATTAATCCACGTAGCATATTTGGTGGCTACAGAAAGCTCACGTCAAACATTTCAACCCAATAACAATATCATTCACATTCACATTCACATTCACATCCCCATCCATATCCACCACATTTCATTTCTTCCTTTGCAAACAGTGTGCCAGATACTGTAGGGCACTCGGTATATGTTGCAATTCACTGCCTTGCCTTTAACATAGGAACATTCAGCGCGAGGGAACTGGTGAGGAAAGGAGAGCTAAAGAATGGTTTGAGTATGAAGGCGCTTCCCAGAACCGCAATGGCGATGGTGCTCGGTGGCAGAGGAGGTGGCGGGAAGTGGGCGGAGAGCAATGGACCGATGGACAGAGTAAGGCGGGCGGATTAGGGCTGGTGGAGTAAGACGGTCGGAGCACGGATGATGGAGTAAAGCCGGAAGGACGAGATGGGTTGGGCAAGGTGGGCGGGGGGAGGCGGTAAGGACGAGAAGGGCAGGACGAGGAGGGCAGGACGAGGAGGGCAGGACGAGGAGGGCAGGACGAGGAGGGCAGGACGACGCGGTCAGGACGAGGCGGGCAGGACGAGGCGGGCAGGACGAGGCGGGTAGGACGAGGCGGGCAGGACGAATCGGGCATGGCGAGGCGGGCAGGGCGAGGCGGGCAGGGCGAGGCGGGTAGGGCGAGGCGGGCAGGGCGAGGCGGGCAGGACGAGGCGGGCAGGGCGAGGCGGGCAGGACGAGGAGGGCAGGACGAGGAGGGCAGGACGAGGCGGGCAGGACGAGGCGGGCAGGACGAATCGGGCATGGCGAGGCGGGCAGGACGAGGAGGGCAGGACGAGGCGGGCAGGGCGAGGCGGGTAGGGCGAGGCGGGCAGGACGAGGAGGGCAGGACGAATCGGGCATGGCGAGGCGGGCAGGGCGAGGCGGGCAGGGCGAGGCGGGCAGGGCGAGGCGGGCAGGGCGAGGCGGGCAGGGCGAGGCGGGCAGGGCGAGGCGGGCAGGGCGAGGCGGGCAGGGCGAGGCGGGCAGGGCGAGGCGGGCAGGGCGAGGCGGGCAGGGCGAGGCGGGCAGGGCGAGGCGGGCAGGGCGAGGCGGGCAGGGCGAGGCGGGCAGGGCGAGACGGGCAGGGCGAGGCGGGCAGGGCGAGGCGGGCAGGGCGAGGCGGGCAGGGCGAGGCGGGCAGGGCGAGGCGGGCAGGGCGAGGCGGGCAGGGCGAGGCGGGCAGGGCGAGGCGGGCAGGGCGAGGCGGGCAGGGCGAGGCGGGCAGGGCGAGGCGGGCAGGGCGAGGCGGGCAGGGCGAGGCGGGCAGGGCGAGGCGGGCAGGGCGTGCCGAGAGAAGCGCGGCGGGCGGCGAGGAACGGCGCTGTGCGACGGGAGAGCGGCGGGAGGCAGGGGCAGGCGAGCGGAAGGCATCGGGAATTAACACGCGCGTCGCGGCAGGCGGAGCGGGCGATGGTATCGCGCTAACGCTGCGAGGAGGTGCAGAGGTTTCCGGCCCCACCCCCGCCCCCTCTCACGCCCCCCGCGGAGCGAGTGCGGTGCGCGGCGGCGCTTCCAGGCCACTGCGCTCACGCGCCGCCCCCGCAACAGCCATTCGGAGGTCGCAAGTCACCACGCGCAGCGGCGGCGCGGCTACATCTAACAGTTACCAACTTCAACAAGACATTTACAGCGCGGACGAGTAATGGCGTCGTTGGGGCGACTCGACCAGTGGCTGCCGTTCCACCCGGGACCCGGGCTTCAACCCGCTCGCTGGCTCCGGGGGAATTTGCGGTGAATAAAGCAGCTCGGAGCCTCTTTTCACGGCCTCTGCCACTTCCCCTTCCACTGCCACTCGCTCCAACGGCGATTTGCATACAGCGCCCATGAATCACTTCCCACACATGCACCGATTGTTTCGTATCCGCGCGGAGGATATCAAGTAAGCTCCGGGGTCACTTCCCCTGCAAATGTGGCCCAAAGGGTGCCGCAGAGAGGAAAGTTTACGCAACGTCGGTATGCAAAATTATTTTCTAATTGTTATGTAAATTCTATGATTTTAGGCGAGGTTTAAACGGACGTAAATACCGGGCTGTTATAATCGAATGCCTTTTCAAAATCATCCGAATCACAACCACAAGGAAAACTTTTTGTCCAAAATATGCTGGAAACATCCAAAATATTTTAAGAATTATATATTTTTCACTTTATTAAAATATTGATGACAATAAAGCAATATGTAATGCATGTATAAAATTTACGAATTCCTTTATTGTCGGTTATGTCTCTAATAATATTTTAGAAAAATACTTTGTTAGTACTATCACTTCTGTTTTCTTCTTTCACTGCTTATCAAGTTTTTAATAGTCCCACAAACGCATTTTTAAAAGAACTAAAGTTTTAAGTTTGAAATAAGTTTACGCTTTCTACTGAACCAAAGTGTGTGTGTTTTTTTTTTAAATGAATGATAGTGAGTCCTAGATGCATTATCACATAACTCTTATTAACCAATTTTATAATATAAATACTAAAAGATTAAGTGTTTTCACATGCCTTGAGAAGTGAGTGTACATAAAATTGATACTGAGCAATCGTCACTCTTAAAAAAATCAACTACGAGTTTTGATTGGTATGACTTGATTTCCTACTTGATTTCCTACTGATATCTGTAACATCAAGGTAGCACATACATGTAAATATCTTGTAGATATAGAATATTTCAATAATATTTTCAGAAACGTTTATCAATGTGTCTACAGTGGATGATGATTGTGTCAGAATTTTAAACCTCTCATTTCATTAACCTAGGACAATAAGAGCGGAACAACATGAAACAATGTTTTTGAGGTTTTCTATTTTCCATACAGTGCGGATATAGTTGGGCTTCTAAACGGTTCTACAGCTGTTACATAGCGGATTAGTATTGTCATTTGTCTTCATCTAACAATGGGGTATAACGTTAGAGGACCCTGGATAAGCAACGGAACGTTTTGTGAGGTCGTGAAGCTTAGATTAAGGCTTCTTGGTTCCACGAAATGTGGGATTTACTCATAATTCGCTAAACTCACTATCACCATAACTGCTTAGTGCATGGAGAAATTAACACGACTTGTGGACCTGCAAGACAGAAACCTTGTTTCTAAATTGCCATTTTTGTTCTTGAGAAAACTAAGATTTCTCAGAAGACGACAGCCCGCAAGTCGACGTAGACCGGCACCGGATCTCCGTCAACCATGAGGATGAGGGAAGACCGCCACTTCCCACGATAAAACATACACAACACTTACGACCTTAGCAGATGATGCTACCACAATCACTAATCAAATCGATCTCATAAGACGAAGCGATGAAGTATCAGTGTCTCTCTGACGATTAAGTCGTAACAAACTCTTCCTTTTGGGAGATATGTTCGTTCGAAATGTGCAAGCTTTTGATTTATTCACCAAACACTATTCACCAAAAAGGTTTTCATACGTTAAAATGTAAATTCATGGAATGTGCTGGTATGACTTTTGCCAGTCAGTGAGTGTATTAGCGATAGTTCACAACCGACGATCACCAAATTTTTTAGCGATCGGTGTAAGCTTGAAGATTCATCGTTTTGGATTATGGACAGTTGGCGACTACGGTTGAAAAAAACAACTAACAAACTAACTTGTGAATAGATTAAATAATGGCACATCTATAAAAACTACGCAATTATAAAAAAGGTCCGCAAGCACGTGAAGACCGTCTCTTCCGTCTAATTGCAGCTCCGCTGAGTAGAAAGTCCTCGGGCTGCGCGTGTGTGGAGGGCGCGTGAGAGATCGAGGCGGGCAGGGGTTGTCGGCGCAAGGGAGGTCTTTTTCCCCGCGCCCGTCAGCGCCCGTGGGAGCGGATGGGTGGGGGCTGGGTGAGGGGGCGAGGGGGCGAGGGGACGAGCGGACGAGGGGGCGAGGGGGCGAGGGGGCGAGGGGGCGAGGGGCGAGGGGGCGAGGGGGCGTGGTGGCTCTGCTTAATTCCGGCGCGGGCCGGCCACCTGGGATGCCTCCCGCGCCGCAAAAAAAGAGCGACGAGCGCATCCGCTGTCGCCCGTTAGGGGCCGTGCGCGTCCGCAGCGCTCGGGGACGCCCCCATCCCCCACGTGACCCCCCCACATGACTCCCTCCCACGTGACGCCCCAGCGCGGCCCCGCCTCCACGCTGCCGCATGCGGAGAGCCGAGGAGAGACGTAGGTTGGCGGCACTTGGGAGCAGCCTCTGGGGCAGAGCTCGCACTAGGGATGCGACATCGCCAAGAGACATCGACCTTTCTAAACATCGTTGCTCAGAATAAATATACTGATGTATATTACCAAAACCATGAGTGTTATTATACATCGATGGTTTTAAAACTGGATTGGAAACCATTAAAGTTCACCTGAGTGTTAGTAGTTTTTTTTAAATTTTTAATTGAGATTTAACGGTCGAAAAGAAAAAAAAAATCATCGGGACTATTAATAAAACTTGGATTATCTGATTCGATAATTCAAAATTAATAAAAGCTGCTTGACTGACAAAAACTTGATTTGATTTATTTTCACCCTTGGACACTGGTCAGAAGAATATTCAATTTACAGAATCTGAAATTTATTTTGTTAGATGGTACTTTTTTATATAAAATATCAACCGAGTGAAAACATCGAACACAAAACATCAATTATAAAAAAAAGGGGTTCAAAAAATCGATATTGATACATCAATATTTTGAAAACTTCGACGTCCATGTTACACCCCCTCTTGGAAGCAGCCTTCATGGCAGAGCTCGCACAGCGATCCACGCTGCCACTAGGTTTTTGACATGAACCGATCATCGGGAAATGAGTTTTGATTGGATGCGTATAGAAATGACTCTGGAAATGATTATTATAATCACCTATTAGTCTATCAACTATTTTTAACGAAAATAAAGTTTTGTAAATTTTTAAAAAGATTTAAATATACCCAGAAAATTGTCAGCCTCTTCTCTCACTTCACAACTCACATAATTTCAATGCCGGTTATTGTATCATCTGCGAGTAACATTCATTGAATAATCCACTGATATTGAGTATACGTTTCACATCATTACCTCAGGAGGTGGGAGATGTGATAGAATAGCAAGAGGTAAATTAATATTTTTTTGTATTTTCGAAAAAACTGACATCATGTTTTAAATTGTTTTCTGAAGTTTAAGTAAATTTTAAAACAAGGGTTAATAGAAAATTGTATTATAAAATCAATGACTTCTCACAAATTCCAAGAATTAATGTCAGTGCGCTTTCTCTTTAAAACACCTAGAGCGAGATTGTGATCAGTAGCGCTGACAGCAGTGGCGCTGTTGGAGAGGTGAATATGCGGTGTCTGTATCGAAGCACGGCGATCGCTCGTGCGGGCGAAAATAGCCCGAGATATGCCGGCCGACACCTCCGTTGGCGGTGTGGGGCGGATGCCCGCGAATTGCCCGCTACAAACGACGGTGGCGCGGCGTGCGGCAGTGGTGGGCGGTTGTGGGGAGGGGGACGGAGAGCCGCTTTACAGCTCCGCGGCAGGCGACGTCTGTATCAAGGATGACCAACGCCGGCCCAGCCAGCCACCAGGGCCTTTCGGTTCCCACATAAACCAACGACGACGCGCTCTATCCATGCACCCTCTTACAGGAACTAAAAGACTGCTGCAAACGCTATTGAGAATGTGCGCGTGCCAGAGGTCATGGGGTTCAAAGACACGCACCCGGTTCAAGAGACAGCTGATGTTCGAGCTTTATACAGCCACGGTTCATTAATGTGCATCTATCATAGGTAACACCACACGTGCATTGCAAATTTCCAATATCTGAATGGTACCTATTTAATAAGGCCCAAGTGATAACTATTCCCCAAATCAAATAACATTCGTAAAATATTATATAAACATATTTTTAACATTAACGTTCTGCGGCTCCTGTGATAGATTTATTTCAGTCTACGCATATTGGCCAGTAGAGAGAAAAGATGAAAAATCGGAAAGAAAAAGCGATATTTCTTAGAGTATTGCTCTGACTAGGGAACACTAAAAAATATTGCTAAACGCTACATCAGTATTTCTTTCCTGATTGTCAGATTGTCAGTCATCAGTGGCGCACCCGAGGTATGGGCCATTTGGCTTCAGACCCCCCCCCCCTCCTGCCAATGATACATATTCAAAAATATAGCATTAACTAATTTGCTATACTAAAGAAGTCATTCAACAATAAGTCAAAAGAATTAAATTACATTTTATATTCAACATAAATGAAAAATTATATAAAAGACAACATTGAGTCGGCTGGAAGGAAATATTACGTGAAGTCCCCCATATCTCCCACACAGAAATCCAGGATTCCCGCATATTTCGTATTTTCTACAAAGGCGCAAAGTTTTTGTTGTCCATGATGTGTAAAAATTGCGCAAAGCGACACCGGACCACACTAATGCCGAGTGAATCTTTGCACCCACTTTCGTCCACAATTCCAACGTAAGGGTTAAAGGCCCTTGTCACTTTCACCCCGATATAACATACATAAAAGTGTACGGGTCATTCCATATTAAATCAGCACAGTTTTAATTAAAATTTTACCTCACCATTTTAGATTCAGATGAAATTTGACACATAGGTAGTATGAATGGAGAATAAGAAAACTACAAATTTTGAGTAAAATATTTCCACCCGTTTCTGAAATACAGCCATGTAAAATTTTGCAAAATTGGGTTCCCGAAAATTTTTAAATTGATATAGAACCTTACCAAATTAAGATAGGGAGCTGGAACGGGTGTCATTTTGCAGCTTTCTTTATGGCCTTTTATATGATATACAACTCAATAGGGGTTGCGTTCAAAAAGTTTTTCAAATTTGAATTTAAAATTTTGATTTTGAGTTTTTTCAAAATGCTCATCTTCAAAAAAACTGAAAAAATTCTAAAATAATCCTTGTATATATCCAAACAGATGGTGGAAGTTTAAAAATGGGACTGCAATGGGTTCATATGGTCATCTTTATTTAAAATGCACAATATTTACTTACTCTAGATTTTACAGATTTAAAATGCATTTTATTTCAAATTATAAGCCCTAATATATACAAATTATTAATTTAGTGTTTTTTACTGGCGAGTGTGTTGTGTTTTATTGTTATGATAATGATGATGATTATAATTATTATAATTAAATAATAATAATTATTATTAGACCGCGGAAATTTATGCAATTGCATATTTTTCCTGACTGTCCATATCGAAATGTATATAACTTTACCTATCACTAAAAATAAAGCAAATCAAGGTCACCTTTCAGTTGATGAACCAGATACGTGGGAACCTAAACATTTAAGCGAAATGAATCGTTGAGGAATGAACACCAACTTTGAGCAGCGTCAACCGGTTATTTACCATCATGCAAAGGATTAATGATGCCCAAAATTTTGCAAAATGCCATTAATGATAAAAACACAGTGAGTGACATAATCTCATGGTACATCAATGAATAAGCCATTGAACTGCAAACCAGAGGAGAACGTCCGAAGACTTTCTGATCGAGAAGAGAATCTTGTTGTGAAAATAATAAAGAAGGACCCTCGTCTTAATGCACCAAAAGTTACTCCACAGTTATAAATTGGCATTGGCAAGAAAGTAAATCCCGAAACCGTGCGAAGGGTACTAAGGAGGTTCAATTTCCATACCCGCGTTGTCAGAAGAAATCCACTTCTAAGTTAAAAGAGAAATACCAAAAGATCTAACTTCGATCCACTTCTCCACAAAAACCTGGAATATATGCACTAAAATATACCGCATAGATTAAAATACGCATTTAAACTAAAAAATTGCACACATGCAAAAAGTAGGTAAGTTATACACATTTCCTTGCGATAAGCACAGTCAGTAAAAATAGGCAATTGCAAGAAGTTCCACGGTCTAATAATAATAATAATAATAATTATTATTATTATTATTATAATTATAATTATAATTACTATTATTATCATTATAATGACCGAATTTATTATAATAGTGACCGAAGAATGGAAAATAGAGGTATTGTTAGTGTAGCGAAGAGCACTAGGCAAGATACGTCGAATAACACAGACACTGAACTTCTGATGCTATGAGACACAAAAAATGTTAAAGGACTCGTGGAGAGACAAACCACTCCACGAACAATATCTAAAAAGAATGAACAAGGTGAAGATCAATAAAGATCAATCAGTTATGTGTCTTAAAAGAGGAAGAATGAAGCGAGAATCGGAAGCAAATCCAGTAGCTGCTCAAGATCAGGCGTTGAGAACACGACATTCTGATAGAGCGGTTCTCAAAATTTCCCAAGGTGACAAATTCCGCATTTGCCAGGAGGAAGTAGAAACCATTGATCATGTTGTCTCAGCTTGTCCAATCCTAGCAAAGACCGAATACTTGAAAAGACATAACAGTGTGTAGCTACCTCCACTGGCAGATCTGTACCGCCCTTGAAATTCCGAACACATGCCCCAAGTGGAACGAACACTCACTAAAACCGGTGAGGTCTGTTGGATGGTGTACGATATTGTACGACCAACAAATTCAAACTGATCGCACGATACCGGCAAACAAACCAGATATAGTTATCCTGGATTTGGAGAAAAAAATCGCGTTTACTTGGCGGTGGTGCTGTACCTTGCGATCGAAACGTCGTTACCAAGGAGGCAGAGAAACGTCTTAAATACAAGAGTTTGGAAATCGAGATCAGCCGAATGTGGGGCGTAAAAGCACAGGTCGTCCCGATAGTTATCAGAGCTCTGGGATTTATTTCTCAAAATTTGAGTAACAACTTTTCTAAACTCCCAGGTAATTCAAAAGACTGGAAAGTGCAAGAAATCGCTTTGTTTGGAACAGAACCTTAGGTAGCTGGTAAACCTTGAGTAGATTTTATATTCAGCCGAGTCATAACATCTTTAGTCGTGCTGTAGTGGAATAATAATAATAATAATAATAATAATAATAATGATAATGATAATCATAACAATAAATCATAATAAACTCGCCAATAAAAAACACTAAATTAATAATTTGTATATATTAGGGCTTATATTTGAAAAAAAAGCATTTTAAATCTGTAAAATCTAGAATAAGTAAATATTGTGCATTTGAAATAAAGATTGTCATATGAACCCATTGCAGTCCCATTTTTAAACTTGCACCATCTGTTTGAAGGATTATTTTAGAATTTTTTCAGTTTTTTTGAAGATGAGCATTTTGAAAAAACTCAAAATCAAAATTTTAAATTCAAATTTGAAAAACGTTTTGAACGCAACCCCTATTGAGTTGTATATCATATAAAAGGCCATAAAGAAAGCTGCAAAATGACACCCGTTCCAGCTCCCTATCTTAATTTGGTGAGGTTCTATATCAATTTAAAAATTTTCGGGAACCCAATTTTGCACAATTTTACATGGCTGTATTTCAGAAACGGGTGGAAATATTTTACTCAAAATTTGTAATTTTCTTATTCTCCATTCATACTACCTATGTGTCAAATTTCATCTGAATCTGAGATGGTGATGTAAAATGACTGTGTTGATTTAATATGGAATCGTCCATATGGAATCGTTAATATGGTACGTCCTTTTTAATAAAACATAATTTCCTCGATAAAAAAATATTTTATGAAAGTAATGGACACAACTGTGTTTATTGATACATACTGTAAATATTCTTTTAATGTTCCAATATTGGTATATGTTTATTAACTATAGAGTTGCATACTATTAAATTCCACAGAATATTCCAATCAATTTAATTTTACAGAGATTTCTGTATTCTGCTCTTTCCTGATCACTCAGGCTGCGGAGTGAGGATATGAAAAAGAACTAGATTCCCAAGAACCGAATAGAAGTTTCGAAATTGGTCTCATGTTGTAGAATTTGTTATATAAAAAAAACTCCGGCACCCTAAGAGCCAGTAAGCAATTAATTTTCGAGTTACGTTCGATGATAAGGGTGTTGCGACACGATATGTGTTGGAGTTGTTATGGCAAGTTTATTGTAAGATTTTTCCAGCGTGTGATATACTACAAACTAATTTCTTTATTTTATATCGTTTGAATTGTAACCTGATTTAGTGTTATGGAGCAACAAAATTCTCTAGATATTTTCAACAGATCATATAAGCAGCTTCTGAAAATTCTGAATGCTAGATAGTGACTTAGTCGAGATCGTTCCAGCAATAAATGCTACTCACTAGGACGTATTCTTGATTTGCGACGGTGCAATTCTTCTTCTAAATTATTGGTGTCAAGATCTTCTACTGGTGGCAGTGGTATGCGTTGATGCACTGTAGCATGTCACGAGCTTCTCTGCGCAACTAGCGTCGGGAAAGGAAACTTTAAGTATCCCGGCCGTTTTACAATAGGGATGGCGTTGTCTCTGGTGGCAGAGTAATGAACTGCTTGGAGGGGTGATTTCGTCGTCGCACTCGTGGCAAAGACTCCCGCTCGTGGCATCGACCTTGTCAAGACTGTTCTAAAGCCACGTAGCAGTCTACCCTATACCTGTGGTCAAGTCAAAGGGCGGGACCGTGAGTTCGTACGCACCGACATGGATGGGTCACATGCAGCTCAGGTCTACGGTTTTCGTACTTTTTGTAGAAGAAAACTGCTCATATAATCAACGGTTGATTTACTGATTATGCCGTGTTTCCGGACGCGTCAAATGCTATGGTCGCTATCCCCGTAGGTGTAGTACATGTTTTCATCACGCGGGGTGGTGGTGCTCTTCCCCCTGCTGGATGTTGATATCCGGCGCCGAACTACAGGGTTTCCTCATACAGGTAGCTTCCCCAGACTGGGCGCTACACTGGATGAGGCAAGCTCTAAGCTCTCGACTGGTCTCCCGGCATGTGGCCGGGTAGTGTGTGCGCATGCGCGCGCGTGTGTGTGTAAGGAAGAGGTGAGGGGTGAGGATGGAACAAGGAAGAAGGAAAGATCGCGCGCGGTCCGAGGCCCGTTTTTAGAGTACAGCTTCGACACTCACCTGAAGTTGATGGGACAAACCGCGGAAAAAATAGAAGTCAGAGCGGCTGGCCGGGCCGCTAGAACTATATTCCGAGTAGCGGCTGAACCCAACCTAGCTATCTAGCTAGAAACAAAAATGCTGCCACTGGCGGAACTCGACCCCAGGACCACCCGGTGAGATGTACTGCACTGACATCAGCCCTGAGCAACCATGCACTGACATCAGCCCTGAGCAACCATAGACAGTCCAAATGATGGTGCTTTGGAGCCCTTCATACGTATAATTTAGAAACATTAAAAACATTTCATTGATGCTTATACTTTGCTTTCCATTTTATTTTGACCGTACAGAGCGATATCATTCGCTGGGATCGAATACCGAATTAAAGCGAAAAAAGTATATTGGCCATGAAATACCTTTACCTTTATATCTTTATTTGAAATACCTTTAAAAATACCGGTATTTTACCTTTATCCGACGTAAATACCGGTAAAATCTTTATTTAAAGGTATTATAGCGATAAATATCGGTATTTTCATAAGAAAAAACTTGTATTTCAGTAGAATCATACCAGTATATTTTGGTAAATACGGCTGAGATGGCTCAGAGTAACAATTACTGACACTGCAGAGTTTCTGACCGGGAGGTCTCAGGGTTCTAGTCTCGACGGTGGTGGATTATCGACACTGGCCATTTTCTAGCTAGTTCGAACTATGCCGTTGGCTGGGAAAGAATTCTAGTGGTCAGTATTTCCGAACAATAGTTTTCTAGGTTTTCTCCAATCAGTACCAGGCTAATGCCGGGGTAGTTCTTTAGCAAACGGGCCACTGATCGGGCATTATCATTTGTCCCTCATCCTTTCGCCTTTTCACTGACAGACGGGAGATCAGTCGTAGCCTGGAGTTTTTTCTGACTGGTGGGGGTATATTGGGACGAGAGAATGCCCCTGAAACCGACAGAGTTCGAAACGGCATTTCACTAGCAGGAGAGGAACCCCGGCTTCTCCGATTTTATTGATTGATCGGTTTATTGATGTTTCCGACAGTTTCCACGTCAACTGTCATTAGGAACGTTTGTGTAGTTCATGTTATATCCTGGGAAGTGGCGGTGCTCCTGCGACGCTGGATCGTGAGATCCGGCGCTGACCTACATTCCGGCTCGGGGGGTTTGCCCCTCCTAGAATCTCCCTCAGCAGGGCACCACCCCGGCCGGAACAAACGAAGTTGTCGACTGTCTCCAGACAAGTGTGATAGTGTAGTTCATGTACTTGATCGCGTGCGGTCCACGGTGTGTTTATAGGGGTACTGTCTCGGAATTCGTCGGGTATTGTTCAGAGCAGCCGGTCACTAGAATTCTCCTCCAGGGCAGCTCAATTCAACAGAGCTAAATTAAGCTAGTACCAAAAATTACGCCACCTCTTGGGATTCGAAACCTACAACCTCCCGGTCGGAGTCGCAGCAGAGAAGAGACTTTGCTGGCTCTGAGTTAACTCACCCCACCTCCTGAAGTTCAACGTGTACTACCCTTACGGAACTAATTATCATATCAGTTGACGTGCCGGAAAATAACCATTCAATCCATTTTTATAATAGTTGTTAATAGTTTTATAATAGATTTTTATAATAGTTGTTAATCTGTACATCTTATGCAGTGTTTTTCCAAATTTTACAATATTTTTTCTCTGTCTGGCAGAGAGAAAGTAAAGAAGATAGATAAAGAGATGAAGAGAAGAGAGAGAAAAAATGAGAGAGAGAGAGAGAGAGAGAGAGAGAGAAGGAGATTGATTGTTAGTGATTCTGAACGTCAACTACAGTATCCATTAGTCCCGTAAGTTTAGTTCATGTTTTTTCATCCGGAGGTGGCGGTAATCTTCCCCCGCTGGATGGCGAGATCCGGCGCCGACGTACTGTCGATTAGCTGTTATTTTCCATAATCAGGTACCTCCCATCAGGAGGGCACCGCCCCAGCTAGGACAAGATCCAAGCCCCCAACAGGTCGCCCGGTATGTGTGGTATTGTAGTGCATGTTAGTGTAAGTGTGTGTGTGTGTGTGTGTGTGTGTGTGACAGAGAGAGAGAGAAAGAGAGAGAGAGAGAGAGAGAGAATATGACAAGGAAGACGAAGGAAATATCGCGCTGTCCTTGGTCCGTTTGTTAAGGTACTGCTCCTGCAATCGCTTGGTGTTAATAGGAGAAACTATCTACCGAACAGAGCAGCCTGACTCTGGATTTCACCTCCAGACAGCGACTGAATTCGACATAGCTTACAAGGTAGTGTCGAAAATCCTGCCGTCGTTGGGACTCGAACTTAGGACCTCTCGGTCAGAGGCATTGCTGTGACATCTGTTGATACACTGAGCCACCTCCCCCGATGAGAGAAAGAAAGAGAAAGAGAGAAAGAGAGAAAGAGAAAGGGAGAAAGAGAAAGAGAGAAAAAGGAGAGAAAGAGAGAAAAAAGAGAAAAAGAGAGAGAAAGAGCGAGAAAGAGAGAGAAAGAGAGAGAAAGAGAGAGAAAGAGAGAGAAAGGGAGAAGGAGAGAAAGAGAAAGAGAGAAAGAAAGAGGGAAAGAGAAAGAGAGAGATATGGGCACGTGTGATGGCGTGTGAGCGCGTGCTATATTCCAGTGGTACAGAGAATTCCAAAGTGGAACACACACTGTAGGGCGTTGTGAGGGCGGGAATACCACGGTTACCAGGTACAGAAGAAAACATTGCTAGGGTGAAGAAAATGCTTGACGAACAGTGAACTACAGGCAGAGAGAAGACAATATTTTGCTTAAATGCACAATAAATTCATTCGATTCTGCACGATCATTTACAAGTAAAGAAACTTTGTAATCTCTGGGTGCTGCATAGCCTGACGGAAGAGCAGAAGACGTGACTTGCTACTAGAACATACTAAATAAGGTTTTTCGTAAGTAAACAATTTCGATATATGAAAAACTGTCATGACAGATGACGAGACTTGGCTATATTTTTATGGCTAGACTTCGGATTTTAGGACAAATGTCTATTTAGTTCCTTTAGGAGGTTGTGGAAAGTAATAGATATTTACGAATCATGAAAAAATAGATTACTGAAAGGATCAAATAGTGCCTAAAATGTCTCAAAACGGCTGTTGATGCCTATTTTAATACTTTTTGCCTTAATCTGCCAAGAAAAGTAATTTTGATGAATTACCATATTTTAATTATTCATTAAAAATTTGTTTTACCGAAACGCAAATACTTTTCCAAATTTTCCCGAAATGTGAATATTCCCGAATCGAATACGCAGTTTACTACGCTCCGAAATCTCTCACCCGACACACTGAACCTAAGCAGCTCAGCAAGTCAATACAAAGAAAATGTTTCTAATGATGAGGGCCTTCATAGGGCATGAGACTACGAACGTCTCTTACTTCTTAGTGAAACTTAATAGGATTGCTCTAGAGACCGGTGTCGGAGGATGAAAAGATGTGCTGAACATGGCTAAAATTTCTTCAAAAAAATTAAATACATCCGTATTGCACAATTTCTTCTATTCTTGTATTCTTTGTATATTTTGTAATTATGTGTGAAATTCAAACGATTAGTATATTGAACTCCATTGCCTATATAATATGTGGCATTCACCCAAATCTTTATGTGCCACCTATACAAATGGCCGTAACAAATTGTAACCGTTAATATAAGTTTTTTTCTGAACAACACATGTGCTTAATTTATACGATGTTTCAAAAATAGGGGAAATAATTTCAGACAGGTATTTCTCAAATGTAGACAATCAAAATAGTTCATTACATCACGTGTCTGGAAATGATTCATTTCCGAATTATGGCCTTTACAACTCTGAAATTTACCGGAACGCATTTCCTTCCGCAGGTCGTTGCTGTGAAAGAAGACATTAATAGGACACTCTTACAGTTCATACCGAGGCGAAGGTTACATTCAGTGTTATGTTTGGCGGTCGACTGTCCGTCATGTACTCAAATCAGACGCGGGCAGACATGCACTTCATGTAAAGTAAGGCGGACGACAATGATACGCTGGCTCGTCGTTTGTACCAGGATAGGTACCCACAGCGACAATGTCCAAATCGGAAGACATTTTTACGTCTCCATCGCCGTCTGTGCGAGCATGAAAAATGTAACACTCGTGGTTTGGGGAGGGGACGATCAAGATCTACAACTCCAGCTGTAGAGGAAAAGAGTCTGGACGTTGTGGACACGACTCCTATCAACAAACAAAGGTTAGCGTTGCAAGTGGATGTTTCTCATACTGTTGCATGAGTATCAGTTGTATCCTTACCATTCGCAACGTATACAGGCCCTGTTACCAGCAGATTACCCTATAAGTGGTTCTTGCAGCAGTGTGATGCAAATTAGAACTTTCCTGCCTTAGTATCATTAAATGAAGCACAGTTCACACGAGATGGCATACAAATTTCCATAATAAACATGTATGGGGATGTGAAAACCCATGTGCAAGTGTTCCATCTCAGTGTATTACAATGACAGACGTCTTTTTCAATGTATTAAGAACACACAAAAATTTAAGACTGGGTACTCCTTTTTTGTGAAGAAATCTAGAATGGAGAGCCGCGGCTCTCAGAGATCGGGAGGGCCGCAAGTGGCCCGGGCCTTTGGACGGCACTGCCCTAAATCAATGTCTTATTTAGCGGCTCCGCTCCCGTTATACAGCGCCGGCGGCGGCGGCGGTGGTGGCGGAAGCGGGGGCGGGGGCGGAGGTGCACGACAGCGCCTCCTGCATCGACCGCCGCCCCCTCCCTCTCTTCCCTGACCGGCGTTATCCCTTCTAGGTGGCGTCCCTGCAATGTTGCAAGGACGCTTCCACAAGCATTGATCAGGTCTTCGTCAACACCAGTAATACAGCATTTCAAAGTCTCTCATTACAATTCTATTGGTTACAAGTAAAAATGGAAGAGGAAAATGTTACTAGTAATGCAATCTGAGATGAGGTGAGGCATATCTCTTTCCCAAATGCGGGTCCAAAGCCTTGGAGTTTAACCTACTATGATTTCATGATTTAGATAAATGAACCAGACATAACGGTGTAAACCGTGCGGCCCTGCCTGACACGATGTAGAGATTATAAAAATATGAAGTAATTCCTTCAATTTGGGAAGAGTTTTAAAATGTATTACATAACTTCAGTTTCATCTACGAAAGTCCTTCCGTTATGAGGAGAAACGCAGAACGTTCTCATTGGCTTCTAGAGAGGGAAAATCCGGCTTTCACAATCAGTCGAAGACTCCGTGATGCGGAGGAGAGGTAATTTTGTTCATTAGTTAGAGAAATGTCTCGAAGGCAACTTTCATACATTCAGAAATATACAACTGTAATTTTCTCAAATTTGTGAACGTACCATTAGGACATATCGTTGAGTAAATTAAAGAGAATTGCGAGTTGTTTCTCTAAATGACCGCATGAAGTATTACAGCTGAACTAAAAATATGCCATTCATCGCTGGAAATATTTTGTTACTCTCCAACTGTAAAAATGTCATGATTTACTGTTGCTGAGAAACAGCTGTGGCAGTATGGGAAGTATTATATATACCCTTCCCGAGTGTTTGAGATTTCCTCCGAGAATGAATATAAGTAATAGAGCCCGGAAATTCAGGAATTTATTTTCCCTAAAGGGAGGCAAAAAGGCAGTTATTTTTACAAAAATATGCACGAAAAAGGCATATTTTCTGGCAAAAGTAGGAGTGTGAAACACAGGAAATATTGAAAAATAACCATTTAAAAGACATTATTATAAAAAATTAAAAATTAAGTTCATTCACATTTTTATGCTAACTTCAAAATTTACATTAGTAGCTACATGTAAGGATACTACCTTTTATTTGAAATCTGTATTGCACATGACCATCCGGTATGACGACAAATTTATTTTACTCGTGACACTGTCTCTACGAAATGTTATTTTGGACACTCTTGAATTTTGAAATGGTATCAGTGAAAACAGAATTATAGATTTCGTTCTTCTCTCTTGCGTAATTTCCAGAAGGGAAGGGAGAACAGGGAGGAACTGAGAAAGGTGTATTATATACAGACAATATTTTCCTCAAAAGAGATCCGAGGCTATTCATATAAGATACGATTTCTTGTGAGCAAACAAGTCTGTCAGCATCAATGAAAAAATCTTCACGGATATCTTCTTCCTTTCCCTTGTAGATTTTTAACACCACCTGACCCTGAAGCTTCCGCGTGGACGCACAGAATGACAATACATGACCGCACCTTCACGTTGCGCAGGCTTGCAAGTGAGTTTCCAGCTTGATAGAGATGGGGCCAGGAGGAAAACAGGAGAAAAATGACGAAAAATGCAGAAAAAGCACAAATAAGGTAGAATAGAAAAGATAAATAAGAAGAAATGCCAAAAAAGGACATCAAGAAGCTAAAATAGGCACACAAAAAGGCAAAATGAAAATCTAGTAAAACAACTCCTGAAGAGATTCCTATTGTTAAAAGTCATAAAATCGTAACAATAATAAAAAATAATTTTGCCAAACTTCTGGGCTCTAGTAATTACATACAGTGCAGGCAAGGCGCGAACAGTCAAGACACGTGCGGGGGTGGGCGGCGGGAACGACACGTGGAGTCCACGCCGCCCCTCGCCCTCCCACCAGGAGCCAGGGCCAAGGGCAGGAGGAAATATTAAAAGTTGGCGCGACGGCCGCCTAACGAGGAGCTTCCTCCCTCTGCTCACTCACCCTCTCCCCGTCCCCCCTCCCTCCCACCCACCCTCCTTCGGGCCTTCCTTGCAAATTTACCGCAAACTCCCCGACCGGAGACCTTGTATGCACCCTATCAAGAAGAATACAGCACCCCGGAAAATGTTAGCCACTTTGACATAGTTCCTTTAAAATGCTAACCTAAAACAAGCTCCATCACTTCCTGCAATTTTATACAGTGATTTTTTACTTAGAAACTGTAAGGTTATTTTTTTTAAAGAAATCTTTCACAAGCGTTCCGAAAAGCTTTTAGAAAAGGTAAAGTAAAATATTGTAAAATGATACTTCCTTTTATGCTGAGAACCAGAACATCTCCTCTCATTGCCTAAACTTAGGCAGAGTATTGATTGGCAAGTGACGAGTACAGTCCATTTTCTATAATGAAAGTATACACTGGTCATACAGAGATGATCAAAACGATATATGTCGACTTGTCGAATGTCTTTCGGATGCTTTAAATGAAAAATTGTGAACGTTTTATATAAAAAATTTGTTAAATAACTGATAAAATACAATGACGTTAACTACATGTACTTTGAGTAATTCATAACGATTAAATGTGTATTTCAGGATAATTATAAAAAGAATCACATGTGTTCATGTTATGAAAAAATAATTTTCATTTAATCTTTTTTTCTGTGACACAAGCAAATTTAGAAGTTCGCGCAGGGCACAGATGTGAATTACATTTTGACATGTATCATTATAATTGAATTAGTAAATTAAACATTTTCGAAGTGTTATTAATTAATATTCCGAGCCTCTGAATTCAACCGAGTTATTTTCCCACTCGATCTGAAGTTTCGAGTGAGCATACAGATTTATTTTTCACAACGACATAACTTCAAATTAACAATTTTAAACATAATTTCCTTCAAAACTGCGACAAATTGAATGATTTTTGTATATAAATGTGCTTGATTATATTAGTATGATATATAAAACTTCATAAAAATCGTGGACGTGATTAAAAGTATTTTAATTTTCTTTTAGTAAAGATTTCTTAAATATTTGCAATTCAGTTCAATTGTGCCTTATTTTCCGGGGCGAGGCTCAAGCCATCAGGTCTGCTGTTCCGCCTGACCACGCAAAATCGTCTACGCTCCTTTCACCGTCTGGTAGAGAAAGGAGCTATCACTCGGGCGACGATACAGGCGATTTAAATTTTATCAGGAAAACCCGGCAGACGTTGTTCTGCCCTTTATCTCTCTCTTTCCCCTCCCATTTCCCTTTCTCACTGTCTCGCCCTCCTTCACCCTCTCCCTGTCCCTGTCTGTCTGACCGGGAGAGATGGCTTAGTGCATCAACCTGATGTCAGGGCAGTCCCTCTGACCGGGAGGTCGTAGGACAGGGCAAGATCGAGTAGAGGGGGTATCCTAGAATAGAAGTGAGCGAACAGGGCTGGAATAGAATTCCTATCACTGGCGGATCCAGGGGGCAACGGAGGTCATGACCCCCCCCCCGCAGAAGAGTTTTCGTTTATCTTCCTTTATTTGACAAAACTTAGTTAAATATTTATGTTCCAATTATGTATTATTTAAACAAAAATATTGTATAGTATCGTATCTACAGTACATAAATAATATGCAATATAACAAATATGTTTATTATTTAACAAAAATAAGCAATGGCTCCCTTCAAAATGATCGGCCGGATACACCCCTGTATCCAATAGACTGTGAAAAATGAATACCGGAGCAACCCGGGGCCCATCAGTCTGATATTAAAAGATTGAAATATACAAAAAAAAGTCGTTATAATTCATGTTAATAATTATTCATTGTAATGTCATTCACGTACGCCAGCAATCTAAGATATGATTGTGACGAATGTAATAGTAATGCCGTGTTTCTTAAGCTAGTTTTCCTTTAAGATATTTCTTCAATCTTATTGTTAGAATTTTTCAGATATGTTCAGTTCGCGATCGCGAAACAGTTACATAATATATAATACTACAATCATCTGTGGAGATAAGAGGATAAATATTTGAAGCTAGAGATGAGAATAAATTTTCTAGTAACTAATCACGAAAAGAAATGTTAGAACAACACTTAAATAAATTATTTTACATGGATAAACAATTGTTAAGATATTTCACTATTGTTTCATCTATGAAATCGATAATTGTTTTTGGCTTCCTTCTCGACCTTATAAGGTCGAACACTTCTCAAAATTTGTGTAATTAATAAAAGACACAAAATATGAATTCGAGAGCTCTTCTTTCGGATTTCGACTCTTGTAAGGGAAACGCGCCTAAAAGTTCGAAGAAAAAGATTCTTTGAAGATCTCGAAAATAGCGCCTTCCACCCTTCCGTGTCTTCCTGGCCGAAGGCACCGCTCAGCAGGTTTGACAGCGAATGTCTATGACGGATTCATGTTTCCAGGTATTTCAACTACTATGGTCATTAACCCCTTAGTGTAGTGAATTCATTATCATGGGAAGTGGCCGTGTTCCTCCCCCGCTAGATGGTAAGATCCAGTGCCGACCTATAAGTCCCTAGATAGCCATTTCCCTTCCAGGTATCGCCCCAGCGGGGCACCACCCTAGCCGGGGCAAACTCTACGCTCCCGACATATGTGGTCCTGTAGTGAATGTAAGTGTGAGTAAGGTGATAGGACAGGAAAGGAAGAGGACGAAGAGATCGCGGGCGTTCTGTGAACCGTTTTTTAGGGCGTTGCTTTAGCATTGAAATTTTAACTGGTATTAACTGGTATTGTTAACGCGGCGATATATAGCTCCTTATTCAGATTCAGATTTAGGTTAATATTCAGGGTCGGGAGAGCGCATCAGTTGATTCTGGCGAGACGAACGTTATGGTATGCTCGCTCGCTCGATCTCTGAAAAGACACTGTGTACCCCTCTTATTAGAAGATAATATAAAGAAATAAGCAATCAGAGAATAAATCGTTCAACCATTTACCTCATTCTCATACGAAAAGCAATGCCTTCTTTTAATCGGTATTCCACAAAATTTCACTCATGCCTTCAGAGTGCTTCCCGCGGAAAACGGTTGCTCTTTGAAATGTTTTGTAAAAAGCGACACGGATGCCAACCTTGCTAACTTAAACTGTTCTCATGGAACGTTAATGCGAGCGCACTGAAGTTCGTTCACTGGGCGGAGCGACTACTTTGAAAAACCTGTTTCGCTGTTTGAATTTGTGTTTCAATGCTGTCATTGGTTAAAACGAAGCTCGAGTGTGTCTTTAATAATTTTCTCTGCACCAGAGTGCCTGGGATCGGAAACCCAGCAAGTGCTGCCCCCTGTCGAAGACAGATGAAACTATTACGAGCAGCCCCTTAGGACGATTGCAATTTCGATAGAAACAAAAGAATTTTATATACCCGCTCTATTCGCCACCAGCACGCGGTTTTGGAGGGAATTTTTTATAAGTCCGACGCGGTACGTTTAAAATGCAAATTCTGAGCTAGTAATAAACGCCAAAGATTGTTATTAAAAACCGATCTCCCGCCACGGCGCCAAATATGAATCTTTTTGATGCCAATGTGCCAACAGGTATTGAACGAAAAAAACATGGAAATCTACCGAACAGCAGTCAGCTAGAATTCTCCTCCGGACGACTGCATTCGACCTACCTATCGAGCTAATATCGAAAATCCTACAATTGTCGGGACTCGAACCTAGGACCACCATGTCAGAGTCGCTGCAGAGACAGCGGCAATACTGGCTCTGATGTAATTTCAGCCGGTTAAGGGAAGACGAGTTCTCACCGCGGCAGTGTCGCATTTTCAAAAGTTTAGAGAGCTGAGTGGAAGCCGGCCGATGAATGAAAAATGTAGAGGTAACTGCTCTGATTGTTCATTTCTGTAGTTTTCTCTGGTCAATTTCAGGAAAATGCTGGAGCAGTAATTCCATATTTTCACTCTATTTACAAAATGGGGAAATAAAGTTACCCCCAAAGAAATTTCAATTTTATGGTAATATTTTCACAACAGATGCATTTAATGAATCAAACAAAATATTTCTTTGTGTAATTGGACCATTTTGGCGATTTTAACAATATAGGTACAACAATGTAACTTCGAAAACTAATCTACAGCACCACGCCCACAAACTCCGGTCGTTCACGGACTCATATCACCAGAGCTCTGATGTAATTTTAAGTTCGAAAAACAGAGTCCACTCCTGTAGTGAATTTCGTCATGAACTGATGATACAATAAAAACTTTGTTTTAGTCTGTCATTGTAAATTCATGGAACATTCACTAACAAAAAAAACCAGAAAGGAAACAAATTGCGTAAAAATGACAAAATATGAGGCAGAGGTCCCGAAAAATTATCCAATAACTATACATTTCTGTCACCTATATGTCGTGATAAATATTGATTTACAAATTAGCTACGTTTAAAATGCACCAATCAAAAGATGGCAGGTCATCAGAATACGAGCAAATCACAATACAACACGATATTAATTTTAAGAGGATTAAGCATAAACTCATGTCATAATAAGAGTACTTGCCAAAAACCTTTTATCTAATAAGATTTTTCACGTTTTTACTAAGAAAGATCTGTTAGAGAAAAGAAAATGATAAATGAATTATAGACCAATAAAAATGAAAAAAATGTGCTTTGGGGTAACCTACATACCGGGACGGTAGATGCAGGATTAAAAACTCGTGGCACGGGCCGCACGCTCTTCTCTTGCCATCCCGTTCTCATCCCGGGTGCTGGAGAGGATGGGTTGATTCACCCATCCCCGGGTCACACATCTCTTACGATCAAAAAAAGAACTCCGACACCACTGAGAGTAAGCGGATGACAGAAGGGAGTAGAGACACAGGAAAAAGAAATAAGACGGCACCGCTCTGTAAGTGATGAGGATCCATTTCGTCCTCTGTGGATACCCGTCACTGCTCACCGTGCGCCAGTGGGGAAACTGAACTTAAAGTACGACGCGGCAGCAACGGACACACTTCCGCTCCGCCCTTCCAACTTTTTGTTCTGGTCCGGAAGTTGTAACATTTTTTCTGGAACACTGAACTCGATTATACTGCCCTGAAAACAATCCTCTTTTTCAACAAGAAACTTGTAACATAAAAAGTAGTACTGCAGCAATTTAAGGGAGGGTTTTGGCAACGCTGTAGAAATTTCCTCCTTTTCAGACTATAGTAGGATTACCTCTTTTACGAAGCACAATGGCCTTTGCGAGTGAAATAATATAAGAGAACGCAATGCGACCGTACGTGTACGTATGTTTTCTTACCAAATTACAGTATTTAGACTCCTGTTAAATCAAATAATTACAATATTCATACCAAATATGTTTTACAATCAAACTATTTCTGGAAGATTTTCAGTAATAATATGAATAAGATGACCAGTAACATTATCAGTAAATACTAACGTCACTAGAGGAACAAATTGTTTTCTTTAATAACTTTCCGTTCTTTTGTAACTTATTGTAGTGCATGATGGATTGCCTCACATGATTATCCCAATTCTTAACACATATTCCCGCTCTTACATGAAAAACGGAATACTGCTCATTTCTTGGATAGTTAAGGATTGCTTGTAGAACGAAGATTTTTAAGACAGCACTTCTGAAAATTCAAGAGCCATTAAAGCATTCAATTCTGTACGGAATTCATCATAGGTACAGTAAAACAATACGCACGATATAAAAACAATGTCGTGCGTATCATTCATTTCTAAAAGTACGTATTTTTGAAGTTATTTACTACATGTGAGACTAAAAATATTCACTATAGTGCAACGCGCCCAGAACTGATATTCCTCGATCGATTTAAAAAAAACGCAAGGCTCTGCGAGTTTCAAAGGGTTACGTTGATTTTTAAGGGTACTTTACAAAAAGTATTACTTACATTTTCAAAATTTATTAAAAATGGTTACAATTCTTTTATTTAAACTTTGTCTTAAGTTAGCGTAAATAACGTTTAGAAGAATGATTTATAACTCCATTTTCGTTGAAATCTCCATCGCTTCTATTCGTGCAGTTATATGCGGAAGAAGAGGAAGGAATTTGAACATCTCATACCTACAAGTAGTATACAAAAACGTCGAAAATGTGTAGTGTTAATAAAGAACCGGTATGAGCCGATTCGTGTAGCTATCATAAACATGGCGGGCAGCAATACAAAGTGCTTCTACCAGGAGTGCTGTACTCCTACACAGTTACTCTCCCTACACGATAGTGCGACTTTTATGCAGCTGCCTCTCAAGGCCCGTCTTCACGATGGAATACGTCACGGCATTTCGCATCTTTCTCGGTCGTGTCACTAATGTCATATGATCGTTGGATCAAGCAGTACTTGCAATCATGGAACATCTAGCGGCTCGACCGAGAAAGATGCGAAATGCCGTGACATATTCCGTCATGAAGACGGATCTTGAGAGGAAGCTACAAAAAAAATCGCACTGTAATTCAATCTCGTTTACTTCCACAGTACGTTCACGTCCCCACCCCTTCCTCCTCCCTCACGAGTGACAAGCGCCTCGCGCAGCGCGTTGCTTCTGGGCGCGCTACTCCGCCTACTGCGCGATGCAAGGCCACGGAGCGAGAGGACAAAGACTTTATTTTCGAAAATGCAACTCGCTGCGCCACACAGCACCTTGAGCACGGCGGCCGTCGGAGGCGGTAGCGTCGAGCCTGCAACACAAACATGGTCCCTTGTGGTAGATCACACTATATATTCTATGTGATCCAGGTGAATGTGTATTGATATGTTTGAGTAAGATTTTCCCACGTGGTGAAGGTAAATTTATCATTTCTTCTCACTTCCGTAAATGATCTATCTGTCAGTACAGTAGTTCGTTGCTCCTGTGAGGAGAGCAAAGACGCTAAATGTATTAGCAACCACTGTCTCAGTAGTGGCCGCATTAAACTATTAACGCCCAGCGACCTCATTTGAAAACGCACATTTCTGGTCAACTCAATTTTGTTTCTTTTGCAATAATTTGCGAATTTTATTTCTTCAATTGTCGTAGACATCCTAAGCGGAACTTATTAGCACGTTTTGGCGTACCTGAATGCTAAATGTCAATTTAGCCTCGGTCGCTACCGCAATTGTATGTACTAGATTTCCCACTTGCTTCAAACTTGCAGAACATGGAGGTTTTACCTTCAAATGACGATGTTTATCGAAGATTATCTATCCCCTTTCCCTTCTTTTTTTCATGTAAATAATAAGTTGAAAACGTCTTATTAACACTGATTTGCACTAATGTAACGAACTGCATTTCTATGCATGTAACGAACTGCACTTCTAAGTTTGCACTTAGAAGTACCTCAAACACGTCCAAGGGTAAGAATATCGAGTACCCATTACCGAGATATATATACCCATATCCGTCTATTTCCAACTTTTTGTAATTTTGAAATGGCCACACCGGCTTAGGTGGCTGAGGCATCAATTGATATCACTGCACCGCCCCTGACCGGGAGGTTCTATTCCCTGTCCTGTGCGAAGATCACTAAGGTCAAAATCCTTCGTATGCCTCCACTCAGAGGAGAAGTAAAGGCGGCTATCCCATGTTGTAGATTTACTGCAAGTAAAATATCCTAAAGTCTGAAAGAAGCCTCTGAGCTAAACGTAAATCATATGTTTTTGACGCCCGAGAGATACCTTCTTTTCCCGCTAGATGGTGAAAGTAGCTTAGTCAAAAATGAATGGCAGACCTAACGTTCTGCTTCTTGCCGCGTAAAATAAAGCTTGATTGAATTGATTTTATCACAGCTACGTCCCGAAACAAAAACACTCGCGAGGCTAATGACCTTAGCAGTTGATGCGCCCGGAATCATCAGCCACGTGGACACTATTGTATGGAATTCGAAATTTGGGAATAATGTAATAGAAAATTTAACAAATAGTACGACAGTAGTGATTGAAACACGGCCGCTGTCGGCTTTGAAGTAGGAAACATTACATCAAAATCAAGGCGGGTTTACTATCAAATAGAACAAATAGTAAAACAGTACTGTTTGAAAATTGGCCGCTGGCAGTTTTCAAGAGGCCACTATTATATCAAAAACGGGATTTAGGAATGATTTAATAGAACAAAAATTTAGGAATATTTTAATAGTACCATAGTGCTGATCGGGCGTTGGCATGCACTGGCGGGGGCGTGGGCGGTGGTCAGCAGTGGCAGGGGAAGGCGTCGCCCTTGAGGAAGCAGCGCAGGCGCTTGCGCATCGCCACCAGCTGCGCGCGTGGCACGCTGGGCACGGGCGGGCGCGGCCGCTCCACCGGGTTGCACAGCGTGCGGTTGAACGTCGGCCACACCACCGTGTCCGCCAGCAGGCGGTGAATCTGCGCAGCCACCACCCCGCGTGCAGAGTCAACAGTTGGAAGTGCAAATAAAAAAAGAGTTCGGCCTAAATTTTGAAGAATCACTTCATCTGCACCTTGCATCATGTCAAATGCTGCATTACGCCGATACCTCAGTATAGCAACAGTTCAAGAAAATATTTCAGAAACGAGTTTATAATATGCCTGCCTGGAAATGCATCCCAAACATCTAGCTGTAAACCTACTTGTTAGGACCCAAAAAAATCCTTGTCTCAAGAGGCTTACCTCGCGTCATCTTCCCACCATTCTGATA
The DNA here is from genome assembly GCA_031308135.1 of Acheta domesticus. Lineage (NCBI taxonomy): Eukaryota > Metazoa > Arthropoda > Insecta > Orthoptera > Gryllidae > Acheta > Acheta domesticus. Next base: position 56,657,785 of record JAHLJT010000631.1, on the reverse strand, counting down.
AGCAACATTTTGCGAATGAGTATCTCTTATTTTGTTCTTATATTGTTCATGTATTCTTAATTTTTATCGTCGTAATCTATTTTATTCTGCTAATAAATCTCTTTTTAGTATTTACTGGTAATTACACCTTTGAAATAGATTGTAAATATTCGTTGAATAAAATACCTTTATTTCATAGTTAATCGTCCTTAGTTTAATTAGAATTTTAAGAGTCCACAAATGCCATGAACTCTTGACTATGTGTCTCAGATAGCGCACTGACACTGCAAGGACAAAGAAAAAAATGATCAAAGAAAAAAATGTTGGAATTGTGGTAAATATTTTATTACGTAGTACTATAGTTACACAAAATACACCTTCCCAAAATTAAAACTTTCCTCTCAGATCCGCAAGACCTCAAGTTGAACGGCGAAATACGCATTTTCGGATCATTATTAATCGCTTACTAGCTAATACGTCCATAGATATTTTCACAAAATCACAAAGTTCGACTAATAAATGCCTAAACCAGTGTCGACAGGCAAGGAGAGAAGAAAATGGAAGTACAGGGAAGAGGAAGAACTCTAAAGAAATCGAGTAAGAAATGAAAATAAGGGAGTAATTTGGAAGCCTTTCGCGAGGCAGCGAATCCAATAATCAAGACACCGCCGCCGGGTAAAAATTGTGCGCAGTGTTTCGCGTCCGAGGGAAAAGTGAAGAGGTGCCACCTCCCGCGCACGCACAAACACAGCGGCGCTCGCCCAGCGAAGCGCGCGTTAATTAAACTGATCTCCGCAATCCCATAATGCGCGCGTCCGCGTTCACTTGCCATATCATAATTGAAGATTCATCGCCGCGCGCGCACTCCGTTATAAAAGTAATAAAGCGAGAGCAGCGGCGAAACGGCGCTTTTACGCGCGTCGCGCACAAAGCGGAGGCCATTCGCGGGCGGCACGGGGCGATTAACTGCAGCGGCGCCCCGCCCCTGCGCGCCCGCACGTCTCGCCCTTCCCTCGCCCGCCCCTCCACCCTTCCGTCTCGCCCTTCCGTCTCTCCCGACTTGGGACTCTCCACTTTTCCGTCCCCTGCGCTCACTCTCCCTTTTTCCGTGTGTTCCCAAAAGCCATTCCCGTCGCCTTTGACGCTGCCATTCCGTCTCCTCCCCCTTCCGTCTCTCCCGACTTGGTACTCTCCACTTTTCCGTCCCCCCGCCCTCACTCTCCCTTTTTCCGTGTGTTCCCACCGAGCCGTTCACCGCCGCCTTTCCGTCTCCTCACCCTTTCGTCTCTCCCGACTTGGGACTCTCCACTTTTCCGTCCCCTGCGCTCACTCTCCCTTTTTCCGTGTGATCCCAAAAGCCATTCCCGTCGCCTTTGACGCTGCCATTCCGTCTCCTCCCCCTTCCGTCTCTCCCGACTTGGGACTCTCCACTTTTCCGTCCCCCCGCCCTCACTCTCCCTTTTTCCTTGTGTTCCCACCGAGCCGTTCACCGCCGCCTTTCCGTCTCCTCACCCTTTCGTCTCTCCCGACTTGGGACTCTCCACTTTTCCGTCCCCTGCGCTCACTCTCCCTTTTTCCGTGTGATCCCAAAAGCCATTCCCGTCGCCTTTGACGCTGCCATTCCGTCTCCTCCCCCTTCCGTCTCTCCCGACTTGGGACTCTCCACTTTTCCGTCCCCCCGCCCTCACTCTCCCTTTTTCCTTGTGTTCCCACCGAGCCGTTCACCGCCGCCTTTCCGTCTCCTCACCCTTTCGTCTCTCCCGACTTGGGACTCTCCACTTTTCCGTCCCCTGCGCTCACTCTCCCTTTTTCCGTGTGTTCCCAAAAGCCATTCCCGTCGCCTTTGACGCTGCCATTCCGTCTCCTCCCCCTTCCGTCTCTCCCGACTTGGGACTCTCCACTTTTCCGTCCCCCCGCCCTCACTCTCCCTTTTTCCGTGTGTTCCCACCGAGCCGTTCACCGCCGCCTTTCCGTCTCCTCACCCTTTCGTCTCTCCCGACTTGGGACTCTCCACTTTTCCGTCCCCTGCGCTCACTCTCCCTTTTTCCGTGTGATCCCAAAAGCCATTCCCGTCGCCTTTGACGCTGCCATTCCGTCTCCTCCCCTTCCGTCTCTCCCGACTTGGTACTCTCCACTTTTCCGTCCCCCCGCCCTCACTCTCCCTTTTTCCGTGTGTTCCCACCGAGCCGTTCACCGCCGCCTTTCCGTCTCCTCACCCTTTCGTCTCTCCCGACTTGGGACTCTCCACTTTTCCGTCCCCTGCGCTCACTCTCCCTTTTTCCGTGTGATCCCAAAAGCCATTCCCGTCGCCTTTGACGCTGCCATTCCGTCTCCTCCCCCTTCCGTCTCTCCCGACTTGGTACTCTGCACTTTTCCGTCCCCCCGCCCTCACTCTCCCTTTTTCCGTGTGTTCCCACCGAGCCGTTCACCGCCGCCTTTCCGTCTCCTCACCCTTTCGTCTCTCCCGACTTGGGACTCTCCACTTTTCCGTCCCCTGCGCTCACTCTCCCTTTTTCCGTGTGTTCCCAAAAGCCATTCCCGTCGCCTTTGACGCTGCCATTCCGTCTCCTCCCCCTTCCGTCTCTCCCGACTTGGTACTCTCCACTTTTCCGTCCCCCCGCCCTCACTCTCCCTTTTTCCTTGTGTTCCCACCGAGCCGTTCACCGCCGCCTTTCCGTCTCCTCACCCTTTCGTCTCTCCCGACTTGGGACTCTCCACTTTTCCGTCCCCTGCGCTCACTCTCCCTTTTTCCGTGTGTTCCCAAAAGCCATTCCCGTCGCCTTTGACGCTGCCATTCCGTCTCCTCCCCCTTCCGTCTCTCCCGACTTGGTACTCTCCACTTTTCCGTCCCCCCGCCCTCACTCTCCCTTTTTCCGTGTGTTCCCACCGAGCCGTTCACCGCCGCCTTTCCGTCTCCTCACCCTTTCGTCTCTCCCGACTTGGGACTCTCCACTTTTCCGTCCCCTGCGCTCACTCTCCCTTTTTCCGTGTGATCCCAAAAGCCATTCCCGTCGCCTTTGACGCTGCCATTCCGTCTCCTCCCCCTTCCGTCTCTCCCGACTTGGGACTCTCCACTTTTCCGTCCCCCCGCCCTCACTCTCCCTTTTTCCTTGTGTTCCCACCGAGCCGTTCACCGCCGCCTTTCCGTCTCCTCACCCTTTCGTCTCTCCCGACTTGGGACTCTCCACTTTTCCGTCCCCTGCGCTCACTCTCCCTTTTTCCGTGTGTTCCCAAAAGCCATTCCCGTCGCCTTTGACGCTGCCATTCCGTCTCCTCCCCCTTCCGTCTCTCCCGACTTGGGACTCTCCACTTTTCCGTCCCCCCGCCCTCACTCTCCCTTTTTCCGTGTGTTCCCACCGAGCCGTTCACCGCCGCCTTTCCGTCTCCTCACCCTTTCGTCTCTCCCGACTTGATGATAAGCCAGCGTTAACAATAAACTTCAAAATCACAATGTTCCACGACTCAATGTGGTGGACGCGTGATCTGGTAAAATGAAATCCAGCAGTTTAACAATAAAACTGTTTCTTTGTAAATGATGATTGTCTCATTCTTATGACGAATAGTTTATAATTGTCTTCAAATATCCGAGGATACCGCTTTCGTACAAAAATATATAGAATACACAATCACTGATTGGTTTTTAATTAGTGTACATTAGTCGCACCCACAAACATTTGGAAACGTGTAGCAGAGATGCGCATTGGTCATAGGCTTAACAGCGTTTTCAATAACCGTTATCGGAATAACAGTTGAAAAATAACACGTCCATGATCAGCAACCTTACATGACCGACTGCTAAAATTGAGAGAAACTAGTGGTGGCAACACCGGGCAAAACGAATAACGTTGTTAGTACCTTAAATATTGATCAGCTACGTTACGGCGCTTTCTCGCCTACTTCCCCAAACATGTTTGGATAGAGAAAAAGCTGATACGAATGAGACTGGATGACCAAGGACTGGATTCTGCCAAGGAAGAATGGAAATTGATATAAAATGAGTAGCAAGTGAGTAAAGAATAATACTTAAATGACAGTTATTCTTGATTCAGGTTAATGTTCCTTCGAGTAGGCAATTTGTGTGTAGGGTAGTGAAGATAGCCAAAAAATAATGACAAGGAGAAACCGTCTGACAGCTAAAGTAGTAATGCCTGTTGGACGTCCAAACGCAAGTGAGTTATTTAACCGTAGCAACTCATATTATTTCACATGAATTAGGGAAATATTGGATATCACATTAGCAGTGAATCTCACAAACTGCAATGGGACAGAAGGAACAAACATATTGGATTGAATTAATTTAAAGGACAAACTTTTCATTGAAGTGCATATGCAAATATTGTGGTATATGGTGTATAATATTGACGAATTATCTAATAATGAAAGTATATTTCGAATACTTTCTAATCACGACTATCTGGTTGAAGTTAAACTTATGGTACGAAATTGTTGCCGTGGAAGCTTGTAGTTCACATTGTGTCCAATAGTTTGCAGTACTATGCATTTTAACCGATAACAACCAGTATATTATACTTCGATTTATTTATAGCGTCCTCAAACATCAATACAGTGATGTCACTATGGTGAAGTTCAACCTCCCAATTGGATGACGCCGTAACAGCTGATTTACGTCAACAGATCCTCTGTTTAAATCAAAATATAATTTTATATCATTTACGTATATTTTTTATATAAACATGCTTTTGTTCGTTTCTTCATATCTTCTTATTCATTACGGAATTTATTGTTTTCTTCATTTTCACAATTGTCATGTTCTTTTTAATTTTATTTTATCTATGCTCGTTTTAGCTCTGTAAACGTATGTTTTTTTGCCATACACTACAACAACAACCACTAAAAGGGTAAACGAAATAACTTTTATTTCGCGTATGAGTTTCAAACTTAACACTTTGACTGCCATGTGAATCACATGTGATGAACAGTAGGTTTTCGTGTCTGGCCGCGTGCATCATATATGATCATGCCCTGTGCCTGGACTCATAATTGGCGAGTGGTCTTGGCCAGAAACAAAAGTTCACGAAATATCCCCTGGCAGTCAAAGTGAGAAATAACAATTCAGCTGTTCAGGTCACATCCTAAATGCGAACACAAATGTCGCCCTGCAGAAGTTGCTTAATCAACAAATCTTATAAAATACACATTGGAAAAGGTGCGGGAGTTTGTGGACAAAATACTAATTTAGTCGACTTTCATCACAAGCTGTTTTAATTGTACACGCATGTATTGCTGATACGAACGAGAGTTCAGTGGAAAATATAAAACTCGACTGCAGATTTCTTACAGTAAGTAATCTAACTACTGTTCTCGTCTTTTGAGACGAAAAAACAATTCTCCATGGTCTATGTGATCATACCTATCATTTGCACAATGTAAGTATGGCAATACAAATTTTCATAGTTCGTATATTTCCACATATTGATTGAAAATAAATTTACAATTCGTATAATCCAATCCAAAGTAATTAAATGCTAAAATACCTTAATTCAAGTCTCAAAATGAAATTAGTTCAGTTTACCACTTTCTTGCAAACGTTTCTAGGTCATATTGTATGAAATTTAACCTCCAACACTGTTTCAAATGGTTTTTGTCCAGAAACAAGACTTTTTCACAGATCGCGAGCAGCAGCACGAACGCCAGCAAAGACGAGAGCGAGTAAGGAGTGCGTCGTGACTGAAGAGGGGCCTCTTCCTGAAAGGATTCAGCGGCCGATCATCCCCTCGAGGCACCGCCGAGCGGTTCCCTCGCACAAAGCGGCAACAGCGCAAAGCACAAAGCGCGAAACACAGGGCGCCATCATCAATCCCAGGCAGACGCAAAAGTATGACGCAGGTTCATCGGCGAGACGGCCCTTTGTTTCCCAAGGGCTCCCCATCCATCAGGCGGCGCCAACAGCCCTTCCCCGCCCTCGCCCTTCCCTCCCGCCCGCCAACCACCCCGACGGCGTCACCCGGCAGCACAGAGCGCAGCTCTCTGCAGCGGCATGCCGTTAAGGATTCCTCCTGGGATAGTTTATCAGGTACAGGAATTTCTAGCATTAGTCAATGTTACACATTGTAAATGTTATGGAAAGCACCGTGTACCCCCAACTCCTTCCTTCTCCTTCTCCTCCTCCCTCCACCGGCTGCGGTGGGAGTGGGGGTGGGGGTAACGGCCGCGTTAAGCTCGTCATACGGAGCAGGCGCGCGCCGCTCCATAAAGAATAACAGCGCCGTTTGTTTCGCGCGGGGCGGGGCGTGGCGGGGCGAGGCGTGGTGGGATGGGACGGGGCGGGGGCGGGGGCGGGGGCAGAGAGGCGTCGCCATCTCGAGGATTACCCCGGAACAGGCGCCGCGGACGGGCGAGCGACAGAGCGCTGCACTTCGTCTTCGAGGAGCAGGCCTTTTTGTGGCGTGGCTGCTTCGCTCGGCGGCCCTCCGTTCCTCGCCGACACGACGCCTTTCTACACACTCGGTGCATATCCGATTCAAAACTTTCAGAGCGTAGGCATGCTCCTTCCGACAGGTAAGCAACATTCCGGTAAGCGTACGGCCTAACCTTCTCATTGGACAAGAGGTGTGTGCGCTTACAGCCTTCTACTGTGAGAGAATGCAATATTGCAACTTATTATTTGACAGCATCTGAGCAGCCGTAAAAAAAGTTATGCTCACATCTGTGCATGTTGAAGACCAACGTGATAACATAAATGTAATACGGAAATATTTTTACATAGATTCACAATCACATAATAAAATTTTGAATGATGATGTGCTGAATCATAAAATTATGGGAGATGTAAAATGCAAATTCCCAGTAAGTGATTTATAGAAAAGAAACGCACGAAAATACAAAAACACATAAACCAAAAGTTATGATGACAAGTAAAAAAATCCAACGCCGCTCATACAAAAACATGTTGTTTATCAAGAAATGATCACAAAGAAGCGATTCATTCCGTTCAAAATATTATTGATTTACCTCGCTCCCCACCAGTAATCAGAGCGCCATCGACGCAAAGGCTCAAATGGAAGAAAACTGGAAAAAGGAAACCATTCATTTCGATGCTTCGTTTCATTTTTACTGCGTGCAGAGTTATTTGTGCTGTTATTAAATAAATGTTGCCGATATAACTCCACTTTCATTGGATCTCGAACAAGAAAATACAGGAAACATTCGACTCCTTCCTGCAAGAAATAAAATGTGTCTACCCCTTTTCCTTTTATTTCTTTTCGAAACATAAAACGCAGTGGTAAATTGCGAACAAAAGATTCCAATAACACGGGGAGATATATGTCCCACGAAGTGCGGCACTGTTTTTCTCTTAGCGTAACATCAATATCGGCCAACGCGCAGCTTAACAAAACCCTGCGGGACCGAATTCCGCGCGGGCGGGGCAGGGAAGCCGCCCGGCTTCTTGCTCTGCCCCACACGGGGCTCGATCGGCGCCTCTTCGAGGCGGACATCGATTATCGATAGGGCGCGGGCCCCTTCGAGCTTCCTTCCGCGCGGCCAGTAAATCTCGGGGCGAATAAAGCCGCCCGCCGGGCGACTCCGCCCCTCCGCCGCCCCCGCCTCTAATGACGGCCCCGCGCCGGCTAACGGCAGTAAAATCGCGGGGTTATCGGGCGAAAACAACTGCCGGGCGCTCCCCGCCCGCCGAGACGAACGGACCGACGCGAAACTCATAAACTGAATATATAGAGAAGGCAGCGGCGGTGGCAACAGCGACCACGAGCGGCAGATGGGCGGACGGGAGGGGCGGGAGGCCGGGAAGGGCGGGAGTGGGCGTTGCAAGGAGGCGGGGCGAGGGCATAGGTGGGGGTGAGGGCGGAGACGCGAGGGGGAAGATCGAAGGAGGAGGTGAGGGCAGAAGCGAGGGCGGAGGCGAGGATGGAGGCGAGGGTGGAGGCGAAGGCGGAGGCGAAGGTGAAGGCGGAGGCAAGGGCGTGGGGGAGAGCGAGGGCGAGGGCGAGGGGCAGGGCGAGGGCGAGGGGCAGGGCGAGGGCGAGGGGCAGGGCGAGGGCGGAGGCAAGGGCGGAGGCGAGGGCGGAGGCGAGGGCGGAGGCGAGGGCGGAGGCGAGGGCGAGGGTGGGGTGAACGAGAGGGCGGGGGCGAGGGTGAGGACTACGAGGGTTGTGGACGGGATGCGGCGAACGACGACGCGTCCAAGCGGCAGGGGACGGCCTGGGGAAGGCACGGGGGACAAGATGGAATCCGCGCTCTTGACGTTTTGATCGCGCAGGGCCCGCACGCCGCCGTTGACATTCCCAGCGAAGGGAGCGCGGCGGAAGGGGAGGCAACGGACTCCGCTCGAACCTCCAGACGCTCACGGCCAAGCACTCATCACTCATTCGGACGCTCGCGCTCAAGAGCGGAATGCGACATAAATGACACGAATGCACTCCCATAAATCCTCTTTATTTGCAAACATAAAAGTTTTACTGCAAGAATAATGCTGCGTCTATTTAAATAGAGCGACTGCTAGAAAGATTTGTTTTCATGTCACATCCGTGAAAAGCGAATGATTGCTCGATATGGAAATCAGACATGAAAATTCAAGACATGCGTAGCATGAAGCGTTTCAAAGAATAAAATGGAACATAATGAAGGAATTAAAAAGACATGAAATGTCATGCACATACTTCTACTTTGTGTCTATAGTTCGATAAGCAATATCTTCGTGAAAATACGTCAAGACTCATAAAAATGCACTTGTGATGCATTGTGAAATGCGTTCTTATCAATATCAAAGTCCTTTCCAGAAATCATTACAGTGAAATATTATCTTAGATGCATAATTGCATTCTGATTTTCAGAAAAATGTTCAGAAGTTCAGGAGTTTGCAAAAACTCCGCGAACACGAAGAGGTCTCCTTACTGAATAACACTCTAAATTCACTGCACTTCGTAAGAGAATGTTTTAGGTGATGAACTTTTCCGTTAATTTCACTACTTCTCAGATACTCCTGGATCTTCTCGCCTAGTGGTGGATACAGCATCGGGAAACTTGCCTTGCCTCGTTTCTGTTGTCAGGAATTACAGGGACACTTTGCTTGTTTTTATTTAGCTTTGAGGTTCTATCTACTGCTCTAACAAGAAAAACGTACACTTGTATTTACAAGATATATTTTTTAACATGCACTATAAAACTGTTTCGAAATGTTTGCAAATAAAGAATGGCCAAAGGACAATATTAATATTAATAAACATTATTTAATTTCTTTTTGCAAACGAAAAAACCAAGAATTATCTTACTCCTTGCAGTATTTTCATCGAAACCAGATTTACAATTCTTATGGCTCCTAACGACGTTTTAAAATCGTGAGACCGCGGTGATTAACTCACAATATTTTTAACGAGTGCATCCAACGAGGATTACAAATAACAAAGCAGAACGGCAAGAGAATTTCAAGCAGGGTATCAACGAAAGCTCTGGCAATTAGGCATGTAGACAGTTTGTCTTGGAGAAATTGAATTAAAGTAGCGGAATGTTTGGGCGAATTTGTTAGGTCGCGGTGGCGCCGTCGTTAAACACCATTTAGCGGGGGCTGCGACCCACGCCTCCGCCCGCTGCGGCGACTTCACCAGTGCGCCCCGCGGCAGACAGCGGAACTGCGGGCGAGGGGCAGGAGACGCCTTTCTTTCGCCCAAGACATCGCAAGTCCCGCACTGGGCCACTGGTCCTGCCTCGTCGGCCAAAATTCTGCGCTTTCGGACGACGAGTTGCCAGCCGTATTTTTGGCTGCAATCGCTTTTATCTTGCTGGGCTTGAATAGCCTGTTTTTAAGATGCGAATGATAGCTGGGTCTATTGGAAGAATTATGACGCAAATTCCTTCCATTCCACCGTCAGGCACTACAGAAACGCGAAGGCTCACTCTGGCTCATGGTGTTCATGCGTGCTCATGATGGTTCATGCGTGGTCGTGATGGCTCAAGCGTGCTCAACACATAGTTCAAGCGTACTCTTGGCGGTTCATGGTGGTTCATGGAGGCTTATGGAGGCTCACAGTGACTCAAAATGGCTCATGTCTAAAGGAGGTTCTCAATTTTATTTAAAATTCCTGACCGGATATTTTAATTGTTAAAAGACGAGAAAAAACAGTTTCCAGAAAAAAGCCAAAGCAAGGTATGCAGATTTGCACTTAAGTACACTTACAGATGCACGGATGACTTTTTTGCCCCTTCCGCAAACGGAAACGGCGGAGCCAACTCCGGGCGCACTGTGCGGGGGCGGAGGATGGCGCTGACAGCTACAAACGACGGCGCCCCGTGACTCATCCCGGAATAAAACATCAACATCTCGCTCGCAGCCTCCGCTCGCCCTTCCTTCCCCCTCCCTTGGCCGAGGCGGATGCGAGCGAGGGCTCCGTCCCCTCGACGCCGCCCCGCGCCGCGCCGCGGCCCAAGACGCTGCGCCACCCGCAAGACAGAGGCGCCGCGACGGCAACCACTCGCACGAAGAAAGGGGACGGCGAGTCCAATTTCCATTTATGAAATTCGATTTGCGTCTGTTTGAGCGTTAACTCGTTTGTACGAATGATATAAATGAAAATATAGGAATGAGTCGATTTTATGAATTCATGTTTTGATCCAAACGTACAATAGTTTAATCCAATAATCCCATAGATACAATTATAAATCCATTATTAATTCATGTTTTGATCCAAATATATAATGTTTTAATCCAAATATAGAAATGAGTCGATCTTATGAATTAATGTTTTGATCCAAATACATAATTATTTAATCTAACATTTCCTTTGACCCAATAATAAATCCATTATGAAGTCATGTTTTGATCCAAATGTCTAGTCAGAAATGTTATTTTCTGAAGAATGAAGAGTGTAACAAGTTCGAAGACAATTTGAAAGTAATGAGTAAACCTTGGATTTTAGGACAAATTCCTATTTCGTTCCTTTAGGAGGTTGTGGAAAATAACAGCTGATCTTTACAAGTCATGAAAAAATAGACCTATTGAAAGCATCTAATAGGACCTAAAATGATTTAAAAGGGCTGTTGATGCCTACTTCAACATTTTTTGCCTAAAACGGTCAAAGACAAGTAATTTTGAAGAATTATCGAATTTTAATAACGCATTTTTTTAAAAAATTTGGTAAATTGAAACGCAAATACCTTCCAGAATTTCCTGAAACGTGGATATTCCCTGATCAATCGACTACGCACCGACTCAACCCACTGAACATAAGGAGCTCTGCAAGTCAATATAAGTGGGCATTTCACGCTCGTCTCCAATCAGCACACACTTCTTAGCCAATTGCACCCATTCCCTGTGCAGCTGCGCTGCTTTCAGGTTGAGAATGAAAAGTGTGGAAGAATTAATCAAATGAAAAGACATGCAAGTCAATAAAATAATACGTATTTAGTCACTCAACAATGTAAAAATACTTGATTTTCCTGAATAAGAAAATGTGGCTAATTTAATCCCTTTGTGATCACTTTTAGATGTTAGAAAACACTTTTTCATGTATAATCTTTTTAAATGCCTGGTTTAACCATTTTATAACCAATGCCTAAAACGTCACTTTTCATGCCTCTCAGCGCCTAATTTCACAATTTTGTTACCTATATTAGATGCTAAAACATCTGAGCCTAATATTTCAAGGTCTATAGTAATGAATGAGACTCCAGTTCCAATTCTGGTCTTGCCGACATGCCACGGCGCACATCCTTACGACACACTCGAGCTTCTGGGTAAAAACCCGTGGGGAGAGGCGCCCGGCGCTGCGCCTTTGAGGTGGGCGGGGGTGGGGGTGAGGGAGGAGAGCTGGGGCGCACCCGCCAGACATCCGCCGCAGCCCCAACCTATTAATCCGCGCTCGTTCCGCCCGTCTCTTCCGCCCCGTCCCCGTGCGGCCGGAGGGCCATTGTTCGCATGTATCGGCGCCAGTAGCCCTCGCTGCGATTATCCGGCTCTTTCAGCACCGCCTCGCTGCCTCCCCTCCCTCCCACACCATCCCGCCACGCCACACCACGCCACGCCGCGCCCCTCGAGCGCGACGGATGCGCTCGTGCCCGCCACACCCCGCCCGGCCCACTCCTCGGCTGACTCGGAACCGGGCAGGTAACGCACTTGGCCCAGCACTTGGCCCAGCACTTGGCCCAGCACTTGGCCCAGCACTTGGCCCAGCACTTGGCCCAGCACTTGGCCCAGCACTTGGCCCAGCACTTGGCCCAGCACTTGGCCCAGCACTTGGCCCAGCACTTGGCCCAGCACTTGGCCCAGCACTTGGCCCAGCACTTGGCCCAGCACTTGGCCCAGCACTTGGCGCCGGCGCTGGCAGTGATAGTAGCAGTGTCATTGGCGTAATTACACTGTAGAACCTTGGATTGCGAGTAACTTGTTTAGCGAGTATTTGCAAGTCGAGCAAAAATTTTGAACAGATTTTCCCTCATATACGAGTGATGCTTTGCACCACGAGTAGAACTGGCTACCGTTCCCTCCCACCCTGCAGCAGAATTGTACGGCTATATTTTTACACTAAACTTTTGTAGAAAAACCCCACCCGAACAAGATGGCAGCGGTGCGACCAATGGATATTTTCAATGATTATGTAATGTCACATTTCCGTGATGTCCTGAAAAGGTGACTAAAGCAGTCTTTGGATAGATTTATAGTTGAAGTGACACGCAGGATTCCAGTGATCCAATAGGTAACAGTGCGGCTACACAATAAACAGTTATTTTCATCTGAACTGTGTCTCCCTCGGCGTAAGGACAGCTATTATACGAGTTTGTTGTGTTTTTTTTTGCTACTGAAGGCTCAAAGAATTTTGTATTAACCATTATATATGAATCAATAATGTTGTATTGTGAACGAATTATCTGCAATTCAATTTTTTCTTACGGAGAAATGCACTTCGGAACAGGAGTATTTTTTATTACGAACACGTTTCTACAGGACTCTCCTTCGAACGAGAGGTTTTCAACGTCTCATCCTGAAAAGCATGCCTTTTGCAGGGCGTGACCTTGACAAACTCCCATCCGCAGTGTTCCCGGGGGAGTTCAACGCTCCGTTCCCCAGCGAGTGAGGGCCCGTCGTCCAAGCAGAATTATTCAAGAATCATGGCACACTAATAAAATAGTCACACTGTAGAGCGGATTATTCTCGCAATGCAAGGTTCTATTGGACTGGCGGTTGGAGTGCAAGTGTATGCAATGCTGGCGAGGACGGCGGTAAGGAAACGACAGGCGAGGGCAGAGGCGGCGTTGGGAGCGGAGGTAGCGTAGTTAGTGGTGGCGGTGTTGGCAATTCGACACAGGCGACGGCGGGGGAGAGAGCGGCCGGGGGGCGGGGGCGGGGGCGGAGGGTGCAAATCGGAGCGCAAATCCCTCCGCCTCCGGCGTCGCGCGCCTGGCTGCTCCCGCCAGCCGTCGCGCCGCTCGCCCCCTCTGGCTGCGCGCAGGCGGCGCAGCGCGGCACGGCGTGGCGCCCCCACCCCTTCCTTCCCTGGGCCAAGAGGCCACAGAGTTCCTCCCCCCCCGCCACACTTAAGCTGCTGCTCTGTACAGTCCTCCACACAATGGTATCGTCTGTCTGGTTATATATTCACTGCCAGTAACAAATATTTCGGTTTTGGGAACTACAGTTCCGGCAGCGTATATGAGACTCTGACAGTTCTCTCGCCACGTCCTGTGATGTGTCATGTGACCTGCTCGGAGGCATTCATCTTGCGATGATTTTTTTACATTCTCATAACCAGCGTTCAGCGTTGTCGCTTATCTGACTCGCAGGAAGTCGCGGAGGCGGTAAGATTAGACTGTGCCGAAGGTTTTTTTTTTTTTTTTATTTATTTACGTCAAAAACAGTTAAAAACTGCGTATGACGAGCTATGGGGAGAAGTGAATTTTTGTGCACGTTTTCATAATTCTGTGGTCTCTATCCTAAACCATATTCTAGTCGAATTTTGAATACAGAAAAGAGAGTTTTTTTCGAGTTTTGTTGACAAAATATTCGCTCCTATATAATAAAATATATTTTCAAAGGTAAATTAGCTATAAATTTCTGCCCTGAACCCTCATGTTCTTCATGAAAGAATAATACTTTTTGCCGCGATAATATGAAAAACGATAATTTGAATAACTATATTTCCCACTGAAATTCAGAAGACGTGCACAAATAATGAAGTTACATTTATGTCCAGAAGCAAAACAAGGGACCATCTCAGCATTTGCTCAAGGATCAGGGAAACTGGACGAAAAACCTGATCGAGATGGGGGCCATCAACCCAGAAACTGTGGTACAATACTTGTTACAGGTTCTTTAGAATTATACAGTCCAAATGATAAATAATTACATTAACTATCATTGTTAAAATTAATTCTACTTTCCTTTTTGATGCTCGGTATAGTCTCGAATTGTATAGAAACAGTTATGCAGCAGAAAAGATTTTACTTGGGACTTAAACTTTTCTATGGAATTTAATCGTTTAATGTCTTCTGGCAAAGTGTTGTAGAGTAATGTACATGAATTGTATGTGAATTTTTTGTAGTGAGCTGTTGATACTGCCACCTGGTGAATATGATTACTACGTCGTGTGTTATACTTATAGACATCGGCGTTTGCTGAAAATATATTCCCGTCCTTAAGTAAGTCATTTTTGACAAAAACTACTGATTCGTAAATCAGGAGACAAGGTAATGGTAAAATTCCTAGATTAATAAAGAGTGACTTACAAGAATCACGTGGGTTGGATTTGCTTATTATTCGTACAATTCTTTTTTGTAATCTGAAAGTCCTGTGAACTATAAGATGTGTTTCCCCAAAATATTATGCCATATCTCAGGCGGGAGTGAACATTGGCAAAATATACACAACGAGCTGTATGAAGGCTGACGGAATTTGAAAGAATTCTGAACGCGTAGCATAATGAGCTTAATTTTGTGTTCAATTCATTTAAGTGGGCATTCCATTTGAGGTTTGACTGAATTGATAGACCTAAAAATTTTGTTACATTAGCATCAGTCAATGTCACACCGTTCATTTTCAATGGAGTACAGAATTTTTTATTTGATATGGAAAACTGCATTGAAACTGTTTTTATTTTCATTTACTTTTAATTTGTTATTACGGAACCAATTTGAAACGTCTGATATGTACTATTTACGGTTTCTTTGTTGCAAAGAATATTTGTATCATCCGCAAAGAGAACTGTTCTTCCGTTTTGAATCGCTAAGGGCATGTCATTTACGTATAATAGGAAGAGAATAGGGCCTAAAATCGATCCTTGCGGGACTCCACGTACAATTGGCAAAGAACCGGAAAGGTGTGTACATAAAGTTCCATCATTCCAGTAAGGTATTTCTACTCTCTGAGATCGTTAAGGTTT
Source organism: Acheta domesticus (assembly GCA_031308135.1). Classification (NCBI taxonomy): domain Eukaryota; kingdom Metazoa; phylum Arthropoda; class Insecta; order Orthoptera; family Gryllidae; genus Acheta; species Acheta domesticus. Next base: position 56,642,465 of record JAHLJT010000631.1, on the reverse strand, counting down.
TGAACATGATATCAAGACGTCTCATCACCTGTCGGTAAGAGTAAATGTTTTGAGATTTCATTCATGTAGGTGGTATCACGTACGTAGTCATGTGTGGCAACATGGCATCAAACTGTCAGAGTCGCTTGTACGCTGCCTGCATTGTAGTAGTGCTAAAACAGCACGTACATTCTCGTCTGTATTTTCAAGCAAAATTACGCGAAAAGTACTCAAATTTTCGAAAAATTATTCATGATCTTATTTCAAAATCTATCTTTAAAGAACAGATTTTATTAAAAGAAAAACATCTCGTTTTTTAAAATTGTAATTTTAGGAAGACGCCGAAAAAATTTTGAACTTTTGCAATTTTCGAAAAATTAGGGTTTTTAACCAAAACGAGACCTGCACCAATCTCTTAAACGTCCTTCACTTATCCAACACAATATTTAATCAAACACGATGGAGTCATTTTTTCATCGTCATCATCATCTTCACGGTCTAGGCCCAACGGCCTGTTCCGGTTCGATGGTCCACCGTTTTTTTGGTCTCCAGGGATCTCGTTTTCCAAAAGGTCGATATTGCCATGCCTTTTGAGGAAGGCGCTGCTTCTCCATTCTGTATAGATGTTGAATCCAATTTCTTTTATATTTTTGGATTTGACCGAGGACTGATACAACTTTTAACTCTTTTCGAATATCTTGATTTCTTTCGTGATCTGCTTTCGTACAACCTTTTACTGCCCTCAGAAACTTCATCTCTGAAGCCTGTATTCTGCTCATTTCTCTTTGTTTCAAAACCCAGCATTCGCTACCGTATTGCCATGTCGTATTGCCATGCCGGTTGGTATTGCCATTGTCTTGTAGAATTTTAACTGTGTTTCTTTTCGGATTTTCTTACCAAGGGTTCTTCTTATGGTTCCACACATTAACTGGAACGGCGAGAGTTTCTTCTCTACGTCTCTGTAGTAGTTGTATGATACATCGGTTCCTAGATAATTAAAATTACTCACTTGGTTCAGAACCTGGTTTTCTACCACTATCGTAGATCTCACTGGACCTGCAAAATGCCATAATTTGGGTTTTGATGTGGATATTTCACAGTTATAATATCTGGCTATTTTGCTGAGCTTGTAGATATTAAGCTGAGGTTCTTCTTCTGTTTCAGCAATCAAAACTTGATCGTCTGTATATAAGATGGAATTTAAAAAACAGTTTTCTGCAATCTCAATTTTTTTTATTTTGAAACTATCCCAGGGGCTTCATGTAAAGTACTTCCCAAAATTAAAACATCGGTTTCAAGTTCAAGTAACCGCGACATCAGCCAGATCGTTTAGGGAATAACAATTTTGGAGAAAATTAGCTGAACGGTTTAGTCGCTAGCACAGACGCTTGGTCACAGACAGATGGGCAGACGTTTTGCCGTCAATCGATTTTTCGGTGTCAAGGTCCCACAAAACATGGATTCCAGCTACATTACGTGTTAGAGTTTTTTTTTCTAAATTTAGCAACTGCATTTATCCACTTTTTCGTTACCATCGCCCTGTAACAGTTTTTTCTGCCGAAAATTCGCTGCATTACATAATTTTCTTACTACTGCGTAAGCGGTAGCTAGAAAATAAAAAAGAGAGATCAATACCAGCTCTGCATTATTTAGTTCTACAGAAGGTAAAATGAAAATTCGTGCGATGTGAAAGAATCCTGGTTATGGTCATCTGTTTTATGGCTTGGAATAGATACGTCCTTTACATTTTATTTAAGGTAATATTCTAAATATCCTCTTGAATAGAAAAGCAGTGTTTACGTGGTTGACAGTGAATCAAAATCTTACTTCTTCACATTGATTTTGCACGTTGGTGTTGATGCTTTTAGCAGTCACAAACACATGTCTCGCCTATGCAGTAAATCATAACATGGACTTACGCATTTCGTAATGTCTAAACCGATTCAAGGCGAAAATTGTTGGATAATAAATTGAAGAAATTCATAATCTAATTTTTAGACAATTTAAGTGAGTTGAATAAGAGTAAAATGGTTGATCGAAGAAGTGACTTTTGAAACTAAGTTCCTTAAAGGTCGGTACTATACACGGTATAGTTTTCTTGCAGATTGGACGTACAGATAATAAGCAGTGCAGACTGCACAAAATATGCAAGAAAACTTTAGAGCATGTTGGTAATTTTTCAAGCAGAAATCTTACAATTTGATTCAAGCGTCTCTAGCGACAGAATCTTTCACTTACGGATTTGTTTACCACACGCGACGGTAATACGTCATTTGGATTTTGTGGTTAGGTATGTAAAGGTACGATAGTACGAAGTTATATTGTAATGAACTACATCTTTAATTATTCCTGCTTTCCTATTTTTCTTCTCTATGCTCATGATTAATTATATTTGATAAAGATCACGGTCAGAACGCACGAACGGAAATGCCGTCACTGAAAGTACCGGGACGGCGCAATTCAGTTGTTTCCCTGTATAACCCCTAGCAGCATCTTGCGGCGATTCACACAGAATGCACACACAAAACGTCCAGACCTTCTATGCCCGATTTTTGGCTTTTAAACCTCACATTTGGGATCTTGAAGTTTCTGTACAGCAACTGTACCCCTATACCGTTCATAAGAATCGCCAGTGTAGAATAGCGGAGGCAGCGCGTGGTCGTGAAATAGCGTGGCCCTTCCCCCCGCGGGCCCTCCCCTTCTCGACTATGCATGAGGCGGCGATGGGCCGGGGCCCGCTGCGCGGAGCGCGCGCTGCCATTGCGAATATTAAAAGCCGCCATCAAGATGTCACCGGCGCTTTGACAGCTCCCGCCCCGCGCGGCCCTTCGCACCTTCCCGCTGCTGTCGCCGCCTCGCTCCGACCTCCCGTCCTCCCGTCCTCGCGTCCTCGCTCCTCGTCCCTCCCCCGGCCCCACTCCTGCGCGTCGGGCGTAGGCATGCGACAGACATCGATGTCGATGTTTTCAAAACATCGATACATTAAAGCCGATGTTCTTTAACATCAATGTTTATGCGTTTTCGGTGTGTTCTTCGTGAATGATAATTCCCCAAAATTATAATTTTGTAAAAGTTAAAATAAACAATGGCACCACTGTCAGTTAATGTGTTTGAACTGTGAAGGGATCCGGCCTTACAGATAAAGTTATTTCTTAATGGTTCATACTAAGAAATTGTTTTAAAAAATAACAGATATTTCATTTACCCTGTTACTGGGAAAATTCATAGCAACCTAATGGCCATAAACTGAACTACAAGTATAAGATTTCCCGACAACCATTTTCTACGATGCAGCCTATCACAGTCGTGATTGGCAAGTGTTATTTCTTAATTCAAATTATAGATTCATTAGTAAATCATTCGTGTTTACTCGGAAATTTACGGTGCTGGTTCCTTTGACCCGAAACATTTCGTTTCATAGAAAGGTGTCGGTTCTCATCAAGGTGAGCAAATGAATCTGTGATACAAGTCAATTATTGACGCGGTACAGTTAAATACTCGTTTTACACAAAACTCGCTTATTTCTAAAATTTAATAGCAATATTATCGTCACGATGACACACCATGTACCACAATATTTGTATATATTGTTAATAAACTCTAAAAACTTCGTCTTTTAAACTATATCGGTCTAATATGTTTGAATTTGCTTCTGCCAAATTGCTCCTCATGTGAGATCCATTAATACAAATAAGGTAGGTAAAATAAAATTAATTATGATAAAAACTCACTTTATTTTTTAATGTTCATCAGTCCATTTGTAGGTGAGCAAAAACACTCAGTTCCTCCTCCATTTTTTTCTCCTTTTTGATACATTTTTACTTCCCTATACGCAAGTAGTCTACTCGAAAAGATATTTGCAATCCGAATCAGGAAACGGTGTCATTTAAGTATTATTCTACGCATATTTGCTTCTCATATTATATCAATTACTATTCTTCCTTGACACTTCATTCAGGCTCTTGTTCTCATTCATGTCACCATCTGAACATGTTGGGGAAAGACGTTTTATCAAGGTTATTCCTTGTGTTTGGTGTTACCGTAACTGTTCCAACTCTTAGCAATCTGCCCTGCTAGGTTGCTGATCTTGGACGTGTTATTTTTAACTGTTAATACAAGGCAACTGTGTAAGATATTGTGTTTATCAACGACACGCGTTTCTTATCGCGTGACGACGTAACGCTCGTGTGACAGGCCTCATCGGACGTACTGGCATAAGTGAAAATACGGACGTTGCAACGTCCGTTGCGCGTTGCGGTTGTGTGCATTGTCTGTAAACATGAAGTGTGGCGTGCGTAGCAAGGGTCGATGGAGTAACGGTTAGCATATCGGACTGTAATACCGATCAGGTTCTAATCCGATGGAAGCCGTGGACTTTTAAGGGCGAAAAAATCCTTCGTACGCCTTCCTTCGGAGGGGAAGTAAAGCCGGCTGTCCCATGTTAGTACATTTACTGCATGTAAAAGATCCTCAAACCTAAATGAAGCCTCTGAGCTAAATTCAAATTTCCTGTTTCTTCGCACATGTAATACCTTCTTTGTTCCCTAGATCGTGAAGGGAGCATTGCGAAATTTGCGTGGATAGACGAAAGAGCAGGCCTCACGGCCCGAGTCTCGCCACGTAAAATAATCAATTCAATTCCATATTCAATTCCAGGGTGAGGGCTCACGTGGTAGTGGGCGGGGCCGGGGGACTCGGGCGGCGCGCGCATGCGCGGCGCCGTGTCCATGACGCCCAGGCGCGCGCCCAGCACCGACTCCACGCGCGTCTCGTACGCCCCGGGCCCTGCAGGCATTCGCCACTTCACTATGCAGGCTACGGGCGGTAGCCCGAGAAAATCGCGAGATTCAAAATCTCTCAAGATATATTATATTAAAAATAATCGAAGACAGCCTTTTCCAATGGCCTTGCTTCGAGCTCTTCATATCTATACAGAATTTTGAAAATAACATGCTACGCCACTACACGTAAAGTTTGAGAAAAAGGAAAGCAAAAGTTTCGAACATCGCATTTTACACATCGGGATAAAGAATATTAATTTATGAATTACACTGCAATCTTGTGGAGAATCTTTGAAAATAAAAACCTAACATCTAGATACATCTATGGGGTGACGAAATTCACTAATATCTCAATTTGATCAGAAATGCGGCAAAGCATGTTATTGCCCCAAGGTCTTCATATGTTCTGTTGAGATCTGTATAAATCTATTAACGGCCAGCGTTCTCATTTGAGGACGCACAATTTTGGCAATTCAAATTTGCTTCTTTTACTATAACTTGGTAATTTTATTTCTTTAATACACGTTGACATTCTTAGCGAAACACATATGCAAGATTTGGCGTTCCTGAATGCTAGATTTAGTCGAGATCGCTGGAGCATTATACGCTATTGGCCAGCGTGTATTCATGACTTGGGTCAGCTCGATTAATCTAAAACCGTGCTTAGCTGCTGTATGCCTTTGGTTAAATAAGAGGGAGAAAATATCTCAACAAACGTAGGGAAGTATATCTGTCAAAATTGATTTTTACTGTCGTTCGTATAGTGAACATAGGAAGTTGTGAAAACTAACAAACCTACATCACACATCAATTTGTCTGTGGATATTAAAGAAAAACGTGAATACAAACGCTATCTATCATTATCTCTGTAAGATAAATGGAATTGGTTGTACGGTAGTTCTAAATTACGTATTTACATGTATTAATTCTACGTTCAGTGGTTGCCCAGCTCTTCAAACCAGATTACGCCACTGACAATGACCACAGCTGGGAAGCGTATTCAGGCATCCGCCCCTCAAATACGCCACACAAAAAATGTTTAAAAATTATAAAAATGTCAAAAATATGCAGAGTTTGATTTCATCATTTATTTTTCAATGGCATTTACATATTTTTGCAAACTCACAACGTAAGGAATGTGCATGTTATAGATTACTTGTACAGGGATGTTTTTTGCTTTTGTTTTCTCATTATCGATGTTTTCTTTATGAATGGAAAAATCCTAGAATCATAATTTTGTCAAAGTTAAAATGTGAAGTAATAACTGAATAGAATAACTAATTTGGTTCAAATACACAAGATGACTTTCCTGTTAGTTTATGTGTTCGAACCAAACTTACACTACCTTCATCGAGATTACTTATCTCTCGGCCGAAATGACAGCAAAGCCTTGGTATTTTCTATGTCTTCCCTCGTATTTCGAGCATGGAGATGCGGTCAACGAAAGTGCTCTGGATATGTCCCCTTCTTACCCTACCCTTCTTCTGCGAGCGACGACTGATCCTTTGAGATGACCCTAAGCAGTCTGTCCATGTCATTATTTTGGAACGTTGTTTTCGCTTAAATCTTCTTAATTGTAAATTAATAAACACGGCCACTGTAAAATTCAATTTTGTTTCTCGCGGACTTAATGTTGGAGGTTACAAAATCAGCTTTAAAACATCGATGTTTAAAAAACATCTCTAATGTTTTAATTTTGAGTAACGTTCAAAATTGTTCGTTATCAATGTCGCATGACTAGTCCGAACGTCTTCCGCCACCGGCCGCGACCATGAAAGAACGCAGCGCCTTCCTTGGGCCACTGAAAATCACTGCAGCTCCTTTAAGTAGCGGGAGGGTGGAAGGGGGTGGAGGGAACCGGGAGGGGTGGCGCGCTTCCAGCAACTGAGTCAGCGTTATGATTTCTTCCGCATTCGTCATTGCGCTTAAGGCGGCGGGGAGCGGTCTTAGATAGGGGAGCGAGCGGGGCTGCGCGGCGGCGGCCGTGGCGCTGACATCGAGAGGCCAAGACGAAGCGTCGCTGGGGCGAGGGGGGCGGCGGACCCCTCCAGATAAGCCCCCTCGCGAGCCGGAAGTGGCGCGAGGACAGCCGCGGGGGCGCCGCGCCGCGCCGGCCGGGGGGCGGGCGCATCCGCATCGGGCAGACCCGCGGAGGGGAGGGGGGAGACAGCGCTTGGGGAGGGGGAAGGCGGAGGAGATCCCCACGTCGATAATTGTCACTTCCCGCCCCGCCCCTCCCCGTCCTGCCTTGCCAGCCCCGCGCTGCGCGACTCTAATTGAATCATGTGTACGAGCAAATGGAAACATGGCGATAAAAATCCGCGTCCGCCCCTGCCAGACACTTATTCACATACTCGGGCCCCATCTGTCACACGGAGGCTGCGACTGGGCGTAACGATGTGTCTAGACACTAATAGTTTTATTGTTCTTTCGATGGAAAGTGAACGTTCCCAGATGTTTAAATCGACGATTTAAACGAACTCATATAAATTAATTATTAGTAACAGTAATTTTGTCAAAGAAAATGTCAATGAATTCTGCAATTCATGTCATTTAAAAGTAAAAATCCAGAATATGCACAATTTCAAAAAATGATTGCTAAAGTCTCTGTAAAACGCGTTTGCCACATTTCTGATTTATCGAAGTTATCAATATATTTCATATGAAATTGTCCTTCCTTAAAAAGTAAATTCTTGGCATGAGAACCCGTTTTAAACTATATTATTTATTATTATATGATAACCACAGCATTACTCAATTACAACAATAATAATTATCATTATAACAATAATGCACAATTAAGTAATATTATCATTATAGAAACACTGTTTATTATCAATGTCAGTCTAAGTCCTTCAATTAAAATCTGTTAATTTCAAGAATACAAATTTCATTATATTATCATTGCTTCGTTTATTGATTTATGAAATATCAAATGTCAAAATACAAAACTGATCAAAAAAACACCTCTGAAAAACCAAAAGAGTTCAAACCCACTTTCTTAACAATAGGTAGTTTAAGAGTCGCTTTCAATATACACATGATCAATGTATTTCGAATCCGCACCTCTGAGAGTACGCTGAAAACGAATGAAGGGCGCCTCTCCTACGAAATCTCCGAAACCCCGAAGATCCCTAACAAAGACTTCGCCCCGTTAGCGGCCTGCAGCCCTCCTTGGGGCTTCCTCCAAGCCGCCTGCAGCAGCTGCATCGATTTTCTCTAATCCGCTGAAGGGGCACTTTCGCCCGGCCCTCCCTCCCTCCCTTCCTGCGGCTCCGCGGATTTTCACTAACGCCGCGATGGTCCTTTCCTGCGACTTTCTTACACCGCCAGTTGTCGCGTAACATTGTTCTCCTAATTTCCCTTTCTTCGAAAAATTGAAAAGAGTTTGGTCAATGAATGCAAAGTGTGAATGTGAAGAAAAAGAGCCTTCATTTTTGCAGGCGGGGAAACACTAGTGCGAATTTCATCTAAATCAAAATTTTATTATTTTTATGATCACACACTTGGCAATTAATGAATCCTTAAGGACATTCAAATTTTTTTACCCTGAATTAGTATTGCTTCTTAGATTAGTTCACATCTTACAGGACTCTCTTACGAAACTATCGTCCTAACACTAAACCTTACCTAAATTTTTAAGAAAAACTACTGTTCTCGGCGGTGTGCAGCGTGAGCTTTGAAACATAATTGCCACTTTAAAAATGTATTCTTCAAAGTTCTTGTTCAATTTTTATCAAAGATTTTTTAAAACAATCATTAGTTATTTCAGTCATTTTCTACTTCAATACCATGAGTTACTATACGTACAAGACAGTACTTTAAATACAGTTATGTGCGTCAATAAAGGAAAAAACTGATATTAGTTTACTTGAAAAAAGCAAAAAGAGGTGTAGAACTAAGCTCAGTTTCATTTGGTTTGCAAAAACAGACACGGAATGTTTTCCAAAGTTGCGAAAATAGTACTGCACTGTACAAAGACGTTACACGGGATCAAATGAACCGCGAAATCTATTTCATCTATGAAACTAGAACTTCACAAACGTTCCTTTGAGGCAAGTGGGACTCGAGATTCAATATTACATCTAAATTCAATATGGTTGCTCGGCATTCTCTTCAAACCCCTTGATATGAAATTACCCCTAGACCGAAACTTACGTGTATGTGGAGGGGTGTTCAGCTATGGATATATTATATTGGTAACTTCACTACCTGTGCACGTTTTCTAGAGTTCAGTGGAATATATAGTTATTCAAATCATCGTTCTCTTAATTCTCGCGGCAGTCAATTCGTTCTCGAAAGGCAGTATAAAGGATAATAGCCCAATTACTTAGCTGACTCACCTTTGCAAATATGTTTTATTGCAAGGGAGCAAATTCTTTCTCATCAATTCTTCCCCAAAGTATATTTTCCATTTGCATTCATCATCCAACTAGTATATGGGATATGGTGGTGATCCCAGGATTTGAGGTACTCTTCAACCTCAAAATAATGTTTTTCAGTAAAAAATTGGAATTTTTGATTTTCATTGTTTGTTGTGCATTGAGATTAGTACTTTTTAATTCTTAAAATTGTTTGTTTCTAAGTTTGTTAGTTTTAGATTTATTAATACTTTTCCGAATGCGCGCGCATATGGCATGTTCAAGGCCATTTTCGGTTGAAGTGGCGTTGATCGCAAAAAATGAAAGAAAAATTAAGATTATTTCAAAATAAATTTTTGAAATGCAATTTAATCTTATGTTAAGTCCTTACTTCAAAAGCAGAATATCCTTTTGGACAATGTCTTTCTTGTTGTTAGGGAACTAATGTTCACAGACGACCACTTTAAGAGCTAATGAATCTTAATCTGAATTTTCCTAAAAGTTACTTCTTCTCTTGTTTGGCCCGACTCGAAATACCATAACACCTCTAATTTTAAATATATTGACTTTGTTAATACATAATACAACGAGTAATTAAGATTAAATGCAGATATATGCCGCAAATAAAATATTACAACCCAGGTAGACGAGTAGCTTGGTTGCAAAACGTGCACAAAATACAACTCGTAACAACTGTACGTCGTTCGAATACAAATAGTACGTCACTCACAGTTTTAACTAAATTTGACGTTAAATAAATAAATAAAACATGCAAAGAATAACGTAAGCCGGAGTACCAATTACGATATTCATCGTTAAAAATAATAAAGGTATTTTCATACCTACTCCTAGTTTTCCCCTGAGATAGGCAGCACACAACATAGCTGCTGGGAGGGTTGCCTATATTGCGATCGTTTGGGGTTCTTCCCCAGGCAGTGCGCACATTCTATTGATTTATTAGGCGCGTCAACGGCTAAGGTCATTATTCCCATAAGTGTAGTGCATTTTTAATCGCTGGCAGTAATTTTCCCTCAATGGCGAGATCCGACGCCGACCTGCCCGTCAGCTAACGGGATTTCCCCCAACCAGGAGCCTCCCACCAGCGGGGCATCGCCCCAGCCAGCAAAAACTAAGCTTCTAACTGGTCTCCCTACATGTGTAGTAATGTAGTGCACCTAAGTGTGTGTGTAATTAAGGACAAGACGAGGAAGAGAAGGGAAAAATCGTGCGCGGTCCGCAGGCCGTTCGTTAGAGTAATGTTCCGGCATTCGCCTGTGTTGATCTTAGAAACAGGGAAATCTAGCGATCAGAGCAGCAGGTCGCTAGAATTCTCCACCAGTCAGCGGCTGATTTCCACCTAGCTGTGTAGGTAAATCCTACCACCGTCGGGAGAGGCACCCTAGGACCTCCCTGCCCGAGGTCCTGCAGTAACATCAAGTGACGCCCTGAGCCTCTTGGGCCGGTGCGAGCGCGTCACCTGGGGAGAGGTCGGGCGCTTCTTCGGGGAAGCGCGGGGAGCCGAGCAGGAAGGGGGCGCGGCGCGCGGCGCGGCGGCACAGGTGGCTGGTGCGGTCGGCCAGGGCCTTGGCCTGCGGCGCCCACTCGTACAGCCCCACGTCCGCCACCCACTGCGCACCGCACGCACCGCTCCTGGAATCGCTTCGATCGCATCAGGACGAGTGGCGCCGCAACGGCACGTAAATGAAGTCGTAGGCTTCCGCGGCCGGAGTCATGTGGATGATCTTGGCTGTCCGGGTGACGCCGCGTCGAAGGCTGTGTTGCCGACGTTTCGACCATCTTGTGTGGTCTTCCTCAGGGCTTCCTCAGCCCTCCTCCTGCGCCTGAGGAAGACCACGATAAGATGGTCGAAAAGTCGGCAACACAGCCTTCGACGCGGCGTCACCCGGACAGCCAAGATCATCCGCAACGGCACGTAATTTTAAGTATCATTTGTAACGCCTCCGCACTATCCTAACACTACAATAACTATGATCTGTTCGCTCTAACTTCACTCCGCATGGAAACAAACTTTGTCCGTGTCCCCTGTAGTTTGTGATTGGACGCGCCTTTCGTGCCACGATGACACTAATGCCAGTGAGAGTCAAAGCAATAACCGTCACACGTACTATTTTCACTTATTTCTTAAAAACATCCAAAATACCAACCACAACATGCAGATAACTTGTTTCATTTTCAGAGAACAGGAGTGTCTCGGTAATTCGAAGTGGACGGGACCGCGCCTAGCTCCAATTAATGAAAACTCGAATAATTGAAAAGGATTAATTTATTAAAATATAAATATTAACACAACTTTTAAATTTCAAAGTATGTATATTTCAATAAAAAAATGTACTTGCATAATATTATTACATTAATTTTTCAAGATAAGATAGTTACGTCTTAAAGTAATTGTCAATTGTTTTTATCTAACGTGCGGCAATATCACGCATCTTCTGAACATCACATTGTCAGCCGGAGCTGCCTCAAATTGTTGTTCTACGAACCTCATGGCGACCTCCAGCGCAGCACGACCCGCGTTGTTACTCGCAGGTGGTGTGGAATCAATTAGGTTCTCCTCCTAAATTTATTTATATATTTTTATTTATTTCTTTTAATTACTTTTTTGTTAAGTTGGATTTAACTCTGATTTACGGGAAACTCGAACAATGTAGACTCGAATTATAGAGACTACTGCATTTTCGATGTTATGCCCTCGCAAGGTAGCGGTGAAAAATTTCAACAGATTATTCAGAGACGTTCTTTTAAAATTAGGAAACCCGAAACATTAACCACAGTCGGAATTTTATTTAATGTTGGCAGTTCGTTCTCACGAACAAAATTATGTACATGATAGCGAATGTCAGATAAATTCGTCGCACCAGTTTTGCCCAAATTCGCTTCTTACTTGGCGTAGTTACCTTTCTAGTGACCAGTAATACACTACGCAATTTACCAACATTTCCGACATTGACTCCCGTCAATTAAGCAGCAATTTCTTCCACCTATCACAGAATCATTGTCGGATTTTTAACCGCAATTGTTTTAAAAACATGGAAAATCACTTTGCTCTCACCATTTCTGAGGGATTTTCCCTGAGAATGTTTCAAACTGACGTATCGAATCCTGCTTCACTTACCGTGTTCGACGCGGTAATAAAAGGAAAAATTTTACTTCACGCTACTAACAAACACTGTTTCAGTAACAAAAAATACAGCGAACACCTAATACCAGTAGAACCCAACACCAGTAGAAACTTCTCATTCGAGAACGGAACTGCAAATGGTAAAAAATCCGTGGTCGAAACTGCGCTGTCATATGAAACAGGAAACACATTGATAGTCTCCGTGCTCACGTGCATGGAGACGTGACGCCGGCGGCTTGGCGAATGAAAATTATTTCAAAGGGTACCGTTGACAGCTTCACTGCCATCAGGGTCACTCACGGTGTCTGATTTCACATAAGACTCCCGCTCGTGGCATTGAGCTTGACAACACTTGTGTAGACAATAAATATATATTTCAATTTGCAAAGGCGTCTCACTAGTATAGCGCCCGACGCTCTGAAAACGAGTGCGATGTTCGTAAGGGAATGAGAACGAGTGACGACCACGTGAATGTGTTCTCATGCTGACTAAAGTTATGGCGAATGGCGCTTAGCAATCCTTTTTCCTGATAATGTTTCTTCTCCGCGCTGGGATTTGCTCTCAGGTGTTGTAGGTACTTTATTCAGCCTCCACAACATTCTCAAAAATAACTTCTTTTATTAAACTTTTTCCTCGGATACCATAAAGGATGCAGGTCCTTCAGGCTAAGAAATAGGGCATGTCTTATTTTCGTTGAACTTCTCCTCTGAATTTTGCGAAAACTGCAGAAGTTATTAATAATTTAAGAGAGCATGCGCTTTCGGTTCTATGAGAACCTTGATGAAATCTGTTCTAAAACATAGATCGTTAAATAAGGTCAAGGACACTTTTTTTAAAAAAAATGAACAAGTTGTTTCTGAGTAAAGTTGATTGATAAAGCATTGTATAAAGAAATTAAAAACTTAATACTCAACCTTCACGACGTTGTAAAAACGTTGAACATTGAGATTTTCTTTTTCCAAAAATTCAGAGATTTTCCTTTACATTATTTAAGTTTTAAGAAACAGATTTCATTACGGGAAAAGATCTCTATTAAAATAATCGAAAATACTCAAAGTTCGCTAACAATGGATCCTCCGCCATTTTTAAGCATAATTTTCTTTATTCAAAATTATAGACAAAATTTCGGACCTTTTTAAACATTTTTATACAATGCTTTATTTCAATCAAAAATTAGCAGAAACTACTTGTTTGCATTTTAAAAAATATAACTATTTTTAGAATAGTTCTGAAGGTATTCGTGGTGCTTCAAAAGCCCATGCTTTCTCGCATCAATAAAAACTTCTGCAATTTTCAGAAGTTTCTGAAGAAACTTCTGAAATCTTCAGTTTTTAGAAGAGAAAATTCAATGAAAATGAGACCTGCGCCATTTCTTTGTGTGAAGGTCCTTTACGTAATCCAAGGAAACTTTTTTAAAATCCGGAGCCAGTTTTAAGAATTTTTTAAATATTGTTGAGGCTATGCATAGTATCTATATAATCAAAATCATTTCAAACTTGCAGGGCCTCGATTTCTTTCAAATCAATCCGGAAATATCAATTTTGGAGGAATCGGCTCAAGGGTTTAGGCACTAGAGTTGACCACAGACAAACGTTTTGCCCGCCAATCTTTTTCCGGTATCAAGGAGACACAAAACTGAATACTCAACGTGATAGAGGAAGTCATTTACTACATATAGGAACAATATTTATCCGCTTTTGAATACCACGGCACCACAATACGAGTTTTTGTCAAAAAATCGATGATTTTTGCGGCAGCGTTATAATACTTTCTTTTTTCTATATATGTAGAAAAGCTAAAAAAAAGCAAAAAGGGGAGTTTTATCGAGAATAGAATTATCGCATTTTTAATATCATGTTGAAAAAGGTGTGACAAGGCTGCGAGAGCATTTACAAGTATTGGCTGATAACCTATTCAAGGTGTAATACTTTGTAAAGTTCTCCTTGAGCAAACCCTTCATCTCTTTTGGGGGTAATGGGTCTGGGGTCTTTCGCAAATGGTAAATGTATCTTTGTACCAAAATGTCAATGACTGGACAATCGATGGTTAACTAAGATATAAGTAGTACTCATACAAAAGCACAGGGAGTTTGCTCAAATAAACAATTGGCACTCTCGTGCATCAAACCTAGGAAGAATTGTTTTAGGTTTACGCAGTTCGCCAATCAGATAATATCTTTCTGAAGGACGTGTGTATTACCGTTACGAACTGAGCAATACTTTCTGAGTCAGAGGTATCGTGTTTACGACATTCTGACGGTCGAATTACAGGTTATCTAAGAGATTAACAATATAAAATTTGCATGGCTCAAAGTCATCTAAGAGTAACAATTTTCAAAATGGATTGTCCAGACGTTGTGAACAATTTAACACGTAACTACATTAGCAGTTGGTGTTACAGTTTTTTAAATCCCATCCTAACATTCCACTACGTGTTGCACGTATTCCATTTGCCAATATCCTTCAGCTGTTCGTCAAACAAACACTCGGGAATCCGATGAAGGGCACTCCAGGCGCTTCGCCGAGGGCTTCGCGTCGCAGCGGCTTCGCACGCTCCGGTTTTTTTCAGCGACGCGACGCGACGCGACGCGACGCGTTTGGAGGCGTGGCCGACGCCGAACATCTTTTGTTCGCACTGTCAGCTGCGGCCGGCGCACAGTAGCGGATCTCTTTTGTTTCGCACCTGTCAATAGCGCTCGGCCCTCCACCGCCGCCGTGACAGCCCCCGCGGCCGCCGAGCTTGTTAATTGGCTTTTGTGTGTGTGATTTAAAAATTAAAAAAAATATGATAACGTAAGCGCGAGGGTGTCGCGCGCGGGCTGCGGAGGGCGTTGACCCCGATCGCCCGACGAGCGCCTGCCAATCGCACTCCCGAGGCGCTCCAGCGCCCTCGACACGCGAGGAAGAGCGCAGAGGACTCTACAATGCGCCCTCTCAACTTCGCGTGTCCTGTAGGTTCTCTTCGAAAAACATTTCGCAAACAACGTTATTTCGATTCTGGCGGATTCAGAGTTGCTGATGGGGTCCTGCCGATGAACAGATACAATTGATGCGACATTGAAATTTTAACGGTTCAACAACTTCGCGTTTCCCGCAGATTCTCTTTGAAAACGTTTCTCAAACAATATACATGCGTTTATGGTGGATTTAGAGTTGCCGATGGGTCCCTGCCGATAGACAGATACAGTCGATGATATATCGAAATTGCAACGGAAACACAGGTGATGTAATGCATATCGCCCATTAAATGTAGGAATCAGTAATTAATTAGCACTATTATATTACTAAAACTAAATAATAATAATAATAATAATAATAGGAGGTGTTGATGGTACGAATAAATTTCAATAATAATAATAATGTCTGTAATGTTTCTTCACAGAATTCCAAACGAAAAGTTTTAATAATATCAATGACGTTCCCTGCTTCTAAACTCGTTTGAGCAGTATTATTTTTTAATTCAGTTATTTCATCAAAGGGGTAAGTTGAAACATATTTTTAAAAGTTCATGCAAACTGACATTGCGCGTGATGCGTTTCGCATATTTTCGATCATTTTCTCTAGGAATTTTAAACAGATTGTTTTGCGTTAACGAACTTGTGACCGCAAGAAAAGAATATGAAGATTCAAACAAATAAATTAATCAATGACTGTTTCGCCAAGGACCAAGATTGAAATGAATTGGTATTTTCAGATTAGGAAACAAATAGTATCGAATTCTAAAATTATTACTCTTTGCGACAATATTGTAAGGTCTTCTCATATAATGAGTCTGTTAAAAAATATTTTAGTTGTCAGAGGGTTTAATTTCGTAAAAATCCCTACTTTTATTAAAAGCTTTAAAATATTACATTCGTAAAATTAAAATAAAATCCAGGTCTTTCACAAACAATCCAATCGTTATTTGGTAATATTGTTTGATTATAATTTCATCTCTAAATTTTTGTGGTGTATTTCGTTCGACAATCGAACCGTGAAAATAACGTACGAATTCATCATTATGATGTTTCAAAACGTTTCTAAAGTCGTCAATACAATCAGGCGGGGACTGCTGAGTTGCAGTCTTGATGGGCAAAAGGGCTGTTGAGTTGTTTACAACACGAATAAGAAGTTGATTATTCATTTATTTGGAAATAGACATTCAACGTGAAAAAGGCATATGCGCTACACAACGTGAACGATTAGTTTCCTATTCTAGCATCTCGATATCCTAAATCAGATAATTAAACATTCGTACCAAACAGAAATTTTTTCCCTCATTTATACTTGGATTAAATCGGAGAATTAAAGGCAGAACTTCAAGGTACCGAGTTGAAAAGTGATGGGGGATACACTATCATGAAATCGAGTAGTTCAATACCAAAAATCGAGACGAAACTCGCGATTGGTTGACAGTGTCCTCTTCATCTGTCAGCTCATGGCCTTGAAAGGACACTGTTTTAATCGCAGAATAACTAATGTTTTCCGTTGCCAGTAAACTGAATAGTGCTAAGGCTGCAGTGGACTTCTAAAACGAATGCTCCTAGTTATTTGGGTCGCGCAAGTGGTCAAAGCCCAGAAGGACAGTGGGCAGCTGCAACGCCAATGCAGCGCCTCCCTGATCCTTCGCCGCCTCCGCGCTTCCCTCGGATTTAGAGCCCCAAATAAAACTTTTACAATTTGCCTGTAAAGAGGCGCCGGGAACGCTGCTTGTGCTTGTAGCGGTGCTGTGAATTACGGCGCCTTCGCCATGCACGCGGTGCGGCGCGAGGCGGTGGGAGGCGGTGCGGCTTGGAGTGGCGTGGGTCGAGGCGGGGCGGGGAAGGGGGCTGGGCGTGCGGGACGGGACGGGACGGGGACGGGCGGGGCGGGCGGAGCGGTGCGGGCGGACCGGTGCGGGCGGTGCGGACAGGGCGGGGCGGGCAGGACGGTTGGGGTGGGTGGAGTGGGACGGGCAGGTGGAGTGGAACGGGCGGGGTGGGTGGAGTGGGACGGGGCAGGCGGGGTCGGCGGGGCGGGGCGGGGCGGGGCGGGGCGGGGCGGGGCGGGTGGGGTGGGGCGGGGCGGGGTGGGACGGGTGGGGTGGGAGGGGCGGGGCGGATTGTTGTGGTGCGGGGCGGGTGGGGTGGGGCGGTGCGGGTGTGGTGGGGGGGTGGGACGGGTGGGACGGGTGGAGCGGGGCGGGGCGGGGTGGGACGGGTGGGGCGGGGCGGGCGGGGCGGGTGGAGGGGGTGGGGTGGAGCGGGGTAGTGCAGGCTGGGCGGGGCGGGGGGAAAGCGGGGTGGAGAGGGGCGGGGGGGCGAGCGGGGGGCGGGGGCGGGGGGCGAGCGGAGCGCGGCGGGGCGGAGCGAAGCTGCAGGGTGCGGAGCTTCACGGGACGGTACGATGAGGGTCGTAGCGGAGGGGGGAGGTGCGGGGCCTGACAGCACGAGGCTGGGCGGAGGCTACTCTTTTATGGCTCACCGCAATCACACCGCTTCAACCGCCTGCCGCCCGAATCAGCGCCGACCAGAGCTCAACGGATACAACGGGTACACGGCGAACGACGACTTCTGAGCCACTTTGCCCAGAAGCCTTCTTTCGCGGCCGAACGGACCCCGCATTTCACTAGGCAGCATGGCGAGTTCGAAGAGGCCTTTTCCCCAACAGTGCAAACTGTACTTATTCCGATGGTTGTGTTTACAGGCTATACTGAACAACTACACATTTTCGCAAGATATTAATTACACTACACACATACATACATACAACAACAACACATACATGCGTCTCGTATCCGTATGAACTTTTTTAGTGTGAATATTCTAAATTGTGGTCCTGCCATCGACGCCTGACTACGACACGGAAGTTGAGAGGAACAAGTGTCTTTGTTCTTGCCTTCACTCCTCTCAATAGACCAGACCAATCCTGGCGAGTTCAAGACCAATCCGTGCAGTCCGTTGTGACTGCAGAGCATTGTCTACTGCGGTGTGGGGGCTCTGCTCATTTGCCTGAGGAGGCAGGGGACTCTTTTTTCACTCTGCACTTGATTCTCACGCTTAGAAAAAACAAATGCTTTAAAAAATCCTGAAGTGAGAGTTGCTAGAAGTCTGTGATAACATTGTGAACTCCCTGCCATGAACACAATCACGATCTATTCGAAAAATAAGAGTGAGCAAACAAGAAACTAACAATGAATTGTGAAAGAAGATGTGTGATGAAGTGAGAAGAAACTAACAATTTGCCAAATGGAATGTCCTCTGTGAGATTTTTCCAACAATGCTAGAAAAATATTTCATTAAGACAACGCAGACAGTTCATAATTAAAATAAAATGTATCCGTCCTGTTTTGCGCACATTGTAATGCGAGTGTGAGTTTTGAGACATGTGAGGTTAGAATTTGGTAGCATTCGCAATCCAATTCGATTTGGAAGAGTAAAGTTACTTCTCACTCGGGAAAGCCAGAGACTCTTAACCACGAAGAGGAAGGAATTAAGTCTTACAATCCTCGTCGTCAGCGGCTGCTCCAGTCTGGGGAAAGACACAAAAGAGCGGACGCCTTGAATGAGGGAAGGTGGCGTTGTCGAATTGTGAGGGCTGTGGAATAGAGCCCCCAGCATGCAACCTCGAGGCAGGAAATTGAGAATCGTCCATTCGTCCATTTTCTTGGCTAGGAATGGGAGGCGAGCAGATTGATTGATTGATTGTTAGTGATTCCGGGCGCGTCAACTAAGGAGGTCATTAGTCCCGTGAGTGTAGTGCATGTTCTTTCATCGGGAGATGGCGGTGATTTTTCCTCGCCGTCGACTAGCGGAATTTTCCCTAACCAGGTATCTCCCACCAGCGGGGCATCGCCCCAGCTGGGACAAGCTCTGAGCCCCTGACCGGTCTCCCGGCTTGTGTGATATTGTAGTGTGGTACTGTGGTGTGGTACAGTGTGGCTTGTGGTATTGATAGAGTAACTATGTGTTTAACACTGAGAGATATGTTATAGTAGAATGTACTAAATACGTATAGTAATCGATCGTATAGTAAATACAATCATTCGTGTAGTAAGATTCACTAAACATGATTTAGTTTCGTTTAGTAAAGCAGACAATTCATAATCGTAAGTGAATGAACATAGAGAATTGTCAGTGGTTCTATATTTTTTTGTGGGTCTATATTTTTTTCATAGATAAAATCATTTAGTGAAATCAACGTTTCATATCGGCATACTTACTCAATACTGTTTAGTAAGCGCCTGATCAATGCGAATGGTTATAGAGCCCTTCTGAAGAATGAGAACTCAACTCTGATATACATATATATATACATATATATACATATATTATACATATATATATACATATATATATATACATATATATACATATATATATACATATATATATATACATATATATATACATATATATACATATATATACATATATATATACATATATATATACATATATACATATATATAAATGAAAGCTATAAATTGGTATTTAGTATTTGATTGGTTTTCAATAATTATTTTATATTCTTAACTAATGGTGGAAATACCGTCGATTGCCTAAAGCGGCAGCATGCGTCCGTAACTGCTCTGCTTGGCTAGAGTGTCAGATACTCGAGGTTACGGAAGTACGAGTCCGCGGGGGCGTAGGATGGGTGACCGCTCCAGAACCCCAGTTGCTACCCGCCTGAAGGGTAGAAAGAAAGTATTCCCTTTCATGTAGCAATTTCGTGTGCATGACTAAGCCCTTTGTTCTACCAAACTATACTATACCGTTTAGTTGAATCTATTTCGTGATTAATTGTATGAACTAAACATTTCTGTCTGTGAACGGGTGAGGATAGTACAAAGGAGAGGAAGGAAATATTGCGCGCGGTCCGTGGCCCGTTTGTTAGGGTAGTGCTTCGGCATTTGCACGGTGTTGACCGGAGAAAACACGAAAAGCACCAGAGCAGCCCGCTGATTGAATTCTCCTCTAGGCAGCGACTGAATTCGACCTAGCTTACAAACGAGAATCGAAAGTCCTGCCGACGCCGTCGGGACTTGAATTACCTACCGATCGAGGCACTGCAGGGCCGAGTAGGGTGAGCAGGACGCCAAGTAAGGCCAAAAGAACCATCCGGAGTCAGCCTTCAAGTAGTGATGCGACGTCGAAATTTCAGATAGAGAAACCAAGAATGCACTGCGTGTTTTTTCCAAACACCTCTTTTACAAATTTTTCCTTCATAGGTAAGAGTCGAGAAAAGAATGTTGCTTTGCAAACTAATTGCAACTATACAGACGTCGCTTCCTTTCTGGGCCACATATACCGATACAATTCATTTACGATCCAAAACGAATGTAAACTTCTTCAATTAATGAATATTGTTTCTTATCCTCAGAAAACGAACATAGTTCCATGCTTCGGTTTTGGTAATCATTTTATAAGAATATCCACAGTCATTACTTTTCATGGTGAATAATATACAGCTCTTCCTTAACAGAATCGCAAACGATATGATGCCTGATGTCAATATTATCGACGGACGGACGAAGAAACATTGATGTTAGCAATCATCAATATTCAAAATTAAATCGTCCATGTTATTAATGTATCGACCAAAAACAACGATCTTTTTCAACATTGTTTTTCTTCAACATTGTTTTCAAGCTGGTTTAGTAACATCTAAGATTAAATTTGTGTGCAACAAAATGTAATTTCACAGTGTTCGTGTATTAATTCACCGAATAAGGGTACGAGAGGAAGGGGCAGACCCTATGCCCACAGGGCATTTGTTGACCATTTCTCAATGTGCGGAATGAATATGAAACTAGTGGTGCTACAGAATGGCACTGACTTTTCCGTATTAGTTTTCAGTTTCTTTTGGTCTCAGCTAGATATTCGGTCTTGCCATGTACTCTTGCGAGCTGCCATCTATCGCCACCCAAACTACTTTTTTTAACATTTTAAAAAATTGTTCGGTTTCTTAATAGTAGAACAGAAATATTATTTTAAGATTATTAAAGAACAGCGAAACTTTGTCCTAAATGGAAATTATATTTCGAAACTTTGGAGCCGTTTTTAAGAGAATGGCGTTTCAGCGCTGTAAATGCAAAATTGGAAGCTCTTTTTCAATGAATCATTTGTGTTTTCAAAAAACTTTATTTGAAGTCATTTATAGCGCTTTAACCTTTAATTGATATCGCTTTTGAAAAATTTTAATTGGTATCGGCGGTCTGTGATACCGCCCACGCTTAATTCCTATAATTCAACTTATTACTTGACAACATTACTAGTCTAAAAATTAACATTTGTCTTATAAAGGTTTACGACGATGTAAAACTTCGAGAACGAATCCCGATCATGGCAGGATTTTTCACTAGGTCACGATACACGCATTTGGGAACCGGGGTAAGTCTCGTCGAAAGCGAATGAGAGTCAATGGGCGGAGTGAGAACGTGTGTAGTGGAATATCATGGAGTGGGAAAGACAATGTCAAGAAACGACCAGCTGAAGTGGTACAGTGCTTCAGTTGATGTTCCTGCAGTGCTTCTGAAAGGGGGTTCCAGGGTTCGAGTCCTGAAGGTGATGGGATTTTCGACACTAGCTAGATAGTTAGGACAATTCAGCCGCTTTCAGGAGGAGAATTCTTGCGGTCGGCTGCTCCAATGGGTAGTTTTCCGTGGCTTCTCTGATGAACGCTAGGCTAATGTCTGCGCAGTACCCTAAAAAACGGGTCACGGACCGCAAGAGATATTTCCTTCCTCTTCCTTGTCCTATTGTCATTCCTTACTTACACTCACACTTACATGAACCACAATACAGAAAATTTCGGGAGACCATTTGGGAACTAAGCGAGGGCAGTACTCAGCTAGTGAGAGATACCTTGTTGGGGAAACCCCTAGCCGACGTGTAAATTGGTACAGGATCTCATTACACAGCCATGGAAGATCGCCGACACATCACGTAGAAATCATTCACTACACTTACGGAACAAACGACAGCCGTTAACGCACCCGGTAACACCAAATAACCAATGGAGAGTAGGCACACCACTTGAAGCCTTTTTATATAAGAAATGCGTTCATGTTGGTAATATTTGAATAATTTTCGTATTCATGTTCATTCTCGTGCTCCTATTCGGTTTTAGAGTCATAATCACAATCTCTATAATTGCATGTTATCTCGTAGTTTTGGTATCACTAGGCGAAAAAAAATATTTAACACAATTGGTATCGGCAGTATCTCATACCGCACTGCACAAAAATATTACATAACTCTAAAAAAGAAACACTAGTGAAGCTCTAACTTTGTTCAGAGATAGATCTACACCAAGAATGAAGGTACTGAGCCGCTGGACGTGTAGACACAACAATCAGTGATTGTTGCACAAGTGTCAACATGCCGGCGCGGTATGTCAGACCACGATACCCATTAAATGTTTTTTTTTCGTTTTATATATTTTTATTTGCAATCTGTTACATCCGAACAATAGGCAAATGTTTTGACACACTTACAATGGCATGGGAAGGAACTGGGCATTTACAGTCCTTCATGGATTCTTTTTCAGTTATGAACAAATAAATATTGTGAACAAATAATAATAATAAAGTGCAAATATAACATAAGACAAATATGATCACTATGAACACAATACACAATATGTAAATACACTTACATTTTTGGCAATCATGGACATAATTATGTTTGAACAAAAGTTAATAATTTCAATGTTTTGTTAATTACAATATAATTTTCTATAGCAATACAATATATATCTTGAGTTTAACAATCGAACCTATTTAGGAGATCCAGAGGATGAAACCTGCACAATCTTCTTGTCTTGGCTATTGTCGAGTAAGTTTAATGCTAGGTAATTTGGGTGATTTTCTAGGCGTTTATAATATTTTTGGAAATTTGATTGGACCTCCTGATCTACTGTGGGAATTTGTAAGTCATTGTGCAATGTTTTATTTGAAACAAACCACGTGACATTGGCAAGTAATCTTAAGGTTTTTGATTGAAATCGCTGCAGTATTTCTAGGTTTGAGTTGGCTGCAGTGCCCCAGAGTTGTATTCCGTAGGTCCAGACGGGTTTTAATATTGCTTTATAAATCAGTAGTTTATTAGCCAATGAAAGAGATGACTTTTTGCCTAGAAGCCAATAGTATTGTTTGACTTTGATTTCGAGAGCTTTTCTTTTCTTTTTGATGTGCGTCTTCCAATTCAGTTTTCGATCAAGATGTAGACCAAGGTATTTTACGCAATTAGCCTGTGATATATCCTGATTGTTGATTTTAACTGGAGGACATTTATTTGGTCTGAGTGCAAACGTAACGTGGACAGATTTGCTTTCATTAGTTTTTATACGCCACTCTGTGAACCATTATTAAATGTTAACTCACAAATTCAATAGTGTTTACAAAATGTGGGAAACGTGCATTTTAACAGCGTGAGAGAACTTTAAAAAAGTTGTGCAATTTTTGAAAAAACAAAAAATACCCTCAAATTAACTTTACTTCATATTAAGGAGAGTAATTAGCACGATGCATTTGAAAATTTTGATGAAACATTTGGAGCCATTTTTCAGAAAATGGCGTTTGAGAGATTCTGAAAATACGGAATTTAGAGCAAATATTCACAGAAAAAGGTTGAGTTTTCGAGAAACATTATCCGACATTATGTAAAGCACATATACTCATAAATATAAAAATATGAACAAATTATCGCTAATGTAAATATTAACCACGTGGGAGACAAGTAAAAAGAATTTAATTTTTGTAATTTTTGAAACAAACAAAAGAATAGACCAATATGCCGTTTATGTCATCTCAGAGTACATTCGGCACTATCCCTACCAAAAGGTTAAAGAAAAAATTTGGTGCTGTTTTTGAGAAATTTTTTTTTGTAATTTAAAAATTGCCGATATTGCATGCAATATTGTGCGAAAAGTACTAAAATTTAACAAATGCACATGACCTTAATGAAGGAACTCACTATGGAGAACAAATTGTATTTGAAGAAAAACTCTCTATCCCCAATTTTGTAGTTAGAGGAAGATGACGAAAAAAATTTACATATTTGTAATTTTCAAAAATTCAGAGTGAACCGTGAAAATAGGACCTAAGCCACCGTAATAAGTGTAATTTACTTTATTCTTACAATAAATTTAAAGAAAAAATTTGGAGCAGTTTTTGAGAAAATTTTGAAAATGTCCGGGAGACTTGATCTTTTGAAGAACGTTTTGAAAATTTTGAAGAAGGTTTTTCTAAATCTCAAAGCTTCGCCTAGAGACAGACAGGGGTTTCTCCAATTTGGAAAAAAAATCCTACTCATGGTTTAGGAGCAAGTGGTGTTCATAAACGGACAGACGGACGCGTCCGGACGGACTGACGAACGTTTTGCTTTTAATTGCTTTTTCGGTATCGCAAAACTGGGGTTCTGGATATACCACGTGTTAGGGCATTTTTTCCCTTAATTTAGCAACTGGTTTTATTCACTTTTTCGTTATCAGGACCCAGCAATGAATTTTTTCTGCCGAAAATTCGTCGTTTTCTGCGCTGTATTACATACCTTTATATACTATATATACCTAATACTACGTATATTACTCCGTATATACGTATGTATACGGGAAAGTAGAAAGAGGAAATAAAAGGGCATGAGAGTTTCTCGGGCGAGAGAGTTTAGTCCATATCGGTAGTACAAACTGTGTCGGTTTGGTTCCAACACGTGAACTAAAAGTCTTACGATCATATTTCATATCTTAACTTTTATTGTTGATCATGGGAATTTTTCGTTTAAAAACACTGGAAACGAAAAAAAACAACACCAGTCACAAAACATTGATGTTAAAGAAGCATCGGCATATATTGATATTTCTACAAAATCATGGATGTTTTGCAAACATCGACATCCGTGTCGCATCTCTACCTTCAAGCAACTGCCGAAGGAGGGCCGCGTCGCGCCTGCGCACACGCGCGGCTGCTGCGGGAAAATGACAGAGGGGGACTCCTAGGCACACACAAGGCAGCGCCACACTTCTCAGACTCTAGTGAGGATTATACAGCATTAGCACAGCGCAGACATTAATTTCCTCCCCCATCCCTCGTGGTATTATACCGTGTTGTACATATCGTCCTAGAGTTTGATATGAGTATTACCTGGAGGATGACAAGGTGCCTGTACTGGGCCAGTCTCATGTAGTACGTCATTAAGATTAATGAGCAACGAAGGAGAGTGAATGACAAGGGGCAAAGGTGGGGGGCAAAGGGGACGAGAGGTGCTGAAGCGGAGAAGCTCGGAAAACTTGCAGATTTTAAGCGCTGCGATAAGAATTGCACCTTCAACACAATAAGAATACAAGTGGTATAGCCCTCAGACGTGAAGGTCGGCAATAGCATATACGATGGGGTTCACGATTAAGAAAAGTAATAATTTCAGAATTAGTGAATATA
The DNA here is from genome assembly GCA_031308135.1 of Acheta domesticus. Classification (NCBI taxonomy): domain Eukaryota; kingdom Metazoa; phylum Arthropoda; class Insecta; order Orthoptera; family Gryllidae; genus Acheta; species Acheta domesticus. Next base: position 56,616,807 of record JAHLJT010000631.1, on the reverse strand, counting down.
AATAACTGGTACAAATAACGAAATGAAATGCTTTATATTTAGCGTTTTGGATTAACTGACCAAAGAATTGGTGTCATTTTAGTCCAGAAGTAGCAGTGCAACAGAAAGTCACAGATTTTCTCGTACAATTTTTTCCAATTTTCTGGTCACTGGGATAATCTGTCCGTCCGGCAATCACGCTGACATCAGCCATCATACCGTTCGCGATGCTGTTAAGGAAGGGATGTAGATTATTCACGAAGAAAAGTAATGACTACGACAGCCCTGAAGACAAATTATCCTTGTTTACTATATTAAAAAGAGTTCAACCGTTTATAACGGCGAAAGGTGCAAAAGATGCATGACGCAGGCTGTTCACCAGAAGGTAGGTTTACTTCTACGACCCTGTGAATTCAACCCTAATAGTTGGAACGTGGCCACATAAAAATGAAGACAATTCCAATTCTCGGGAAAGGGGCGCCGGTTCCACGAGCAAGGGCGAGGCGCGAGCGATTCGGGAACGGGGGCGGGGGCGGGGGCGTGGAAGTGACGAGTGGCGCGGGCGGTCGCCCAATTAGGCGTCTGTGAGGAGCCCACGGCACCTTCCGCTCTAATTGCGCCCATTCGCCCCTGAGGAACGCGGGCGAGGGAGGGAGAGGGTTGGGCGGAGGGGGAGAACCAGGCAAGGGACGGTGGAACGGTGAACCCATCAACCTTTTTTCTTTCCACCACCTTTTAACGTAGCACACAAGGGTCAGAACAGGTTTGTCACACAACTTCTTCTCAATTCTAAAAAATCAGTGAGTGGTTCTTATGTTTTCCCGCTTTTTGTCCGAGATGGGATCGACGGGCAACTTTAATTAGTTTTACTCCAACAGAAATTGTGTCCGGGGAAAGCATTCAGGGCGATAAGGGAAAATTGTCACTGCTCACCAGAGAGAAAGCAAAACCTGAATCAGGGAACTCAACAACAGGAATTCCGGTGTAACGGTCATTATTCAATTAAAATGTAACCATACAATGAATTGCTCTAGTCGTACTAGAGATGCGACATGGATGTCGATGTTTTCAAAACTTCAATGCTTTATAAAAGCATCAAGTTTAGTCGTTTAGTGCTCATAGGCTTTTACGTTTCCGATTTTTTGTAAATGTAAAAGTCCAATAATCACGTTATAAAAGATAAAATATGAAATATCTGAAGATACCTCTGTCAGTTCGTGTGTTCGAAAGACGCGAACGCTGTTTGTAACACCTTCATGGAGTAGACTATCTCTCATCCGAGAGATGAGCCCGAAGCTCTGATATTCCCTACTCCATTCCTATGTTTGTCGTACGCGGAGAGGATCAAAGCAAGCCCCGTAGACCTAAGGGGACACTCCTCTGTTGCCTTCTTCGGAGAAATGACCCTTTGAAATGATTCTCGGCGCTCATGTTGAGTAGATGGTGATTATTATTATTATTACTTTTATTTATTAGTGTTTAATTATTCCTCTAATTCACGATTCCGTGGTTTCTCTGAGCAATACCAGGCGAATGTCGGAGCAGTACCCTAACAAACAGGCCTCACGCGATCTTTCCTTTCCATTCCTTGACCTATCTCACCCCTAACTTACACACACACACATACATGCGCTACCACACATGCCGGGAGACCTATCAGGAACTTACAGCGTATCCCGGCTGGGGTCCGTGCCCACTGGTGACAGATATATCTACCACTAGGTATACGTAGTGTGGAAACACCCCGCTAGCCGACGGTAGGTTGGCGCCGGATTGCACCAGTGAAGGAAGATCACCGCCACCACCCCCGAACAAAAAATCAACTACACTTATGGGACTAATGATCTTAGCTGTTGACCCGCCCGGTAACATAATCAACTCTAATTCACGATTAAAGATGTGCCGGTTGCACTGGCGGATCCAGGGGGGGTATGGGGTCATTGCCTCCTCCAAAAGGTCTAGTTTTCGTTCACCTTTTATTTGGCAAAATATATTTAAATATTTATGTTCGATTTATGTAATTATTTAAACAGTAATATTGTATAATATAGGATCTACAGTACATTAATAATATACAATATAACAAATACGTTTATTATTTAACAAAAATTTACCCCCCCCCAAATGATCGTCGGGATCCCCCCCTGGTCGACTGAATATAAAATCTACTCCGGTTTGTAATCAGCTTGCAAAGGACCAGATCTAAGGACTGTTTGTGCCTCTACAATACATTGCGCAAATTGTTGGCTGTTTCCAATAAAAAAATGTAGTGCACTTCCCAGTCTTGAATGTCCTTGGAGTTTATGCAACCAGAAAACTGTTTGTCTAAAGTTTTTAAATTTAGAACTGGATAGTATACATTTTTAACACCCAAAAAAATTAATACAGTGCGAGTGCAGGCAAAAACATATTCTGATATTATTCATCATTTTGTAAACATTTGGAAACTGATACAAAGGGAGAATCGATACCACGCAAATGTTTTTTTCAAGAGAAAGAAATTCTCGTTTGGAATATTCTGTCAGCTGGCACTGATGGCTCCAGGAATGACAGGGTGTCACAATGGTTTCATATGCATTTGAAACAAGCTGTAGAAAATGTACTCGCTGTACATTGTATTGAAGTTTGAATGTAGGTCTGCATATGTCGCTCATTACGTTATTAGAGCAATCAATAAGATTAGAAGAAATTCATTAAATGGCCGATTATTCAGTCAGATTTGTAGTGAAAATAATGAAGATTACAATTACTTGCGGCTGTACACAGAAGTTCATCGGTTCTTTGAAGGTGTTTGAGCAGTGTTTTTATTATCTTTGGGCTACATCGGTATTGGTCTTTCTCGAAGCCACATGAAAAATTGTTCGAAAACTAGATTCAATAAAAAAAAAGATGATATTTCGTAGATCTGTTTAAAACATCTAATGAAGATAATTCACAATTGCAAGATGATAAGTTGACTTTAATTAAAACAAAAAACGTAACTGCTTTTGCGGGAATACTAATTCTATTCATACGAAATACAGGTGGTGGTGGATACAAACACTTTCTCATATTATCAGCAGTCTCCGCAAAACGGGAAAATGAGCACACACAGATTACAGCTAACACTTGGATTTTCTTTATGTTGATTTTAGGGAGTGTTTCGAAGATATAATTTAAACACGAATATACTGAATTGTGTTGTAGATCATTTCGGAAATGGAGGTACTGAAGATCATAAAATTTGAAGAGAAGCTCCTAGAGCTCACAACTATCGAAGAATTGAAAGTAAAATTCAAAACATGGATAGCAAGAGTTTTGCCTTCAAATGTCAATAGCAGTTGCCTACCATGGATTGTCAGCAATAGTATAGAAATTGTTATGACATTTCCATCATCCTGTGTGACGGAATATGAGTTTAGTGCAGTAACTAATTTACAGTCAAAAAAGAAGAACAGAATACTCACCACTGAACACTATGTTAGCGAAGTTGGAACTCGACATTGGCAAATTGTTAAAACTCCATTAGCCTGAATCATCTCATTAATGTTTATTTATTATTAATTTTGTTTCGGAACCCTTTACAGAGGCGGAGGTCCAAAAATATTTGGAAACGTCTGATTAAAACAATCTTGACAGATTAGGGGTCTGCAAGTAATAACCATTTCTTGATAACAGTAAAATAACGTTCTAACTAAACCGGACCAACACAATTGTAAGTTACGTCCCACGTGAGATAATTTCCTTCCAAGAAAAATGACTGTTGACCGTCGACTGAAACTCCTGCTACCGACTGGGCTTATCTAAGACCACAGCACACACCATTAGCCAACGAGACGGGTCCTTCCTAAAAGGAAGATCTGCGCATTGATTTCCAAGGAACAAAGGCTACATGTTGTGGCGTACTCGAGTTTCTCAAGGAGTAAACACGCCGTTTAAAGAGCCATCGTAGACGTCTGTTTCCCGGCCGAAGCGCGCGGGCGCGCGCGGGAGGGACACAAAGGAGCGTCGCGTCGGCGCCACCCCACCGATCGCCCGCGACAAAGGGCTTCCGGCGACGCCAGACCCTACACCGCCTGCGCTCCGCCCTCGCCACGACGCCGACGTCGACACCGGCGCCCGACGCCCCCACCTCACGGTGCCTCCTCCGCTTCCGGCCCTGCCGCCGTTTCCATCTGCTCCTCCGCCCTCTTCCCCGCCCTGTCCACGGAGGCAGACCCTACACTGCCACTGCCCCCGCCGCAGTGTGACCCAACGCCGCCTCTCCTGCCGCCTCGACTCAACCCCTCTCCTGCCGCCTTGACTTTCGACTCCCCCCTCTCTCTCTCTTGCTGCCTCCTACCCTGTCGTCCCAGATCTCTACCCAGCCGTCTCCTCCTCCTCCGCCCTCTTTCCCGCACCACGCACTTCTCGCTGCCTTGGTTTCCAGACTAGATCCTACACTGCCACTGCTACTGCTACTGCTACTGCCACTACCCCCGCCTGCTCCGCCACGATGTCCCAACGCCGTTCCTTCCTGCCGTCTTGACGTCGACTCCCTATCCATGCCGCCGTCCACCCCCTCGCCACACTTCTCCTCCCCCTGCCGACACCACCACCTCCTCCACCCCTTTCTCACTGTGGGCACCGCCATCGACCCCGCCTCCTCGCCTCCTTCCTCGGCGGCTGGCTGACAGGCGTCGGCGCGGAGGAGGCTGCAGGCGCGCGGGCGACGGCGGCGCGGCGTCGGCGACGGCGTCGGCGTCGCAGATGGACAGATAAAGCGCCCTCTGGCGGCGGCGCCGGCCCCTTTACGAGCGCCGTAAAACGGGTCCCGGGCGCGGACAGCGGCACGGCGCTGCGCGGCGCGGCGCGCGCCCACATGCGACGCAACACCGCCTCAGGCGACGCCATCCCCTAGCCCTTTGCCTGCGCAACGCACCGCGCCTCTTGCTCTGCGACTGCTGCTCGAGTTCGATTACGAGCTTCGTTTACCCCAACTGTCTAGATAAGCGTGAGAACAGAATGGCTCATTCTTTTTGAGCCGTACGTCGTCTTCTCCTCTTTCAGGTATGCAGACAGTGCCTGCTACGCCTCCGTTCCCATCTGGTCATACGTTCCCATCGTTCCGCTCGTACAGCCATATGTTGGGATTGCAATTGCACTTTCACATTTTTTTAAATACTTCCTTGTTTCATTAGTTACTGGGTTGGCTAAATTTTCCCTCTAAAATCCACTCGTTTAAAAACAAACTGGTAAAAAACTAGAAAATCCTTTATAAAAACTCAAAATCCCACATAAATGTTTTAATGATTTTTAAATTATTTCAAACCAAATAAAACCTATAATGAAACGTAAAAGCTTTGATCTTGTCTCGGCTAGGGCGGTATCCCACTGAGAGAGATACTGGATTGGGAATTCCCCCGCAAGCCGGACTGTAAGTCGGCACCGGATTTCCCAGTATGGGAGAAAGCACAGCCTCCTCCTGGGATAAACATTCCCTTTTAGAGTGGCCTGCAAATCCGAAATTCTTGAAAACGGGGTAAAATTGGGAACTTGAAAGAAAGCAAATCGGAAAACGTGATAGCATCGGGAATTTGATATGAAACCCTGGATTTTTATCGTTATTTTCAGATTTATCGCCAACTTTTACAATAAATTCACTTACGTCATGGTGTTCAGTAAAGTGAATGATTTAATTTAGAACATGATAATGGCGAGTATTAAAATCGAAGCATATATATGAAAAATGCCATGTAGTACTCGTATATGCGAAGTCCTTGACTCTCGGGTCGCATAACTTCAAACACTGCCGTATGTGTAGGAAGTGCAACATGGGTGTTGCGGCTATATGCGGCTGTTCAAAAAGACACGCCAAGACAGCGCCACGAAGCGGCAGCCCCAATTTTCTCGGGGCGGCGAACCAGCGAGGGGCCGGCTAATGGAGAGCGAGTGGCGAGTGAGCAAAGCGGCAGCCGAGCGGCAACGCTGTGTGGGGACCCGGAATAAAGCCGGGCGCCGCCACTGGAGCAGCGAGCAGAGTGTGCGAGAAGTCCGGCGTCTGAAGATTTGGATACCAGTTTCGAGCCGGCATTTTGTATTCGAACCCTCTGGTGGATTTACTATTAACTGCGCTAGTATTGATACATCTCCCGATATTACGGTATTTTGGCTTCGTTTCTCGACATTCTTTTGGTTTAGTGAAAACACCACTGTTTGTAAGAAACTGCCTGTGGATTGAATAAATCTTTGCTATTGTTTTACATTGTGTTTTTCTTGAATACAACAATGGGTAGAATCACTAATCCCCTAAATCAGACCTACACAACGCCTGCTCCCGCGGGCATTCTGCACTTGCGAGCCTATCGTCTGCCCACGGCAGCGCCGGAAGTGCAAGTAGTGGGGGAGTAGGAAGCTTTGCGGGGAGGGGAGAAGTCTGACGTAGCACGACGCGGCGCGTAGATTGAATGCCTGGGCGTCTAATACAATGATCCATGCTTCAAAATTATATGCCCATTTGTTTAAATGGATTATGTCTAGTATTTCAAGTTACCAGGGTCATAATTCACTGTTTACGTTCTGTGCACTGCTGTACATCTAACTTTGTATCCACCATTGTATGTATTTTCATTTTATAATTTTTTAAAAGAAAATAACATGCTCATTGTGACTTTTAAGCATTATTTTAAAGCAATAGCTTCAAAATATGTGCTTACATATTCTGACGCAAACCCGTCCGTAACACCCCTTTTTATATTTATTTATAAAATCTGCCAATCCTCTCGACAACAATCGGGCGTCAGGGCGGGTGCGTCAAATATCTGCTCTTTCGAGCTTACTTGAATCTCAGGGCAGTGGGATCTTTGGGGTGTGAGAGGAATCCAAACACAGGAACACAAAAATAACAGTAACAACAAAAGTTTTGATGATTCCAAAATAATAACTAATACTACTACAGACACAACTCGTCACTTTTCTCTTTCAATTTTCCAAATAAGTCATTAGCTTACATTACATCCTCTTTAAAAATCACGTAACCAAAATTTCTGCCAATTCTTAACATAATTACTGTCCCAGTAAAATTCGTAATTCTTTTAACAAAACCAACTGATTAAATTCTGCTTGCGCTTTAACTTTATCACGGCAGCGCTCTACCAATGTTATTGAACACTCGATTTTAACTCTTTCGCAACCGTGCTCTGTAGCGCACCTTCCTTCACACTTTGATACAAGTTAACACCTTTACTTTAATTCATTTACAAAAGGAAATTAATAGGTAACCAGGCGTCAAAATGACTCGTGCTTTTAACACTGCAACATGAAAGTCATTTATCCTTTGCATTCTATAACCTCCCCAAACAACTCCTAACGTCTCCATTCGACACGGCGCGAACTTGACCTATATTTTTTTCGCTAGCCTCGTTACCTCTCCTTCCTGGCGGTTAGGTGGCCTTGTCCCCAGTCGCTCGCTGTCGCGTCGCTGCTAGCACTGGCGCTCCGCGCCGCGGCCTCGGTACTCGGCGACGCGCTGTCTTCGTTCTTCCGTCTTCCGTCTTCAACTCCCGTCGCCGTTCTTCTTCCGTCTCCTTCTTCTTGTGGTCCCGTCCTTCCTTCTTTCTTGCGCTCCCAGCTCCGTCGTCCTTCTTCCGTCTTCTTCGTCCGCCTCGGTCCCGACTCCTCCGTCCGATATTGTACGGTGCTCGTCCGCCTTCGGGTCTCGTCCGGCGCGTTCTTTTACTCACGCCCGTTGTTTCTCGCACGCCAGCGTGAGGTATAGTTTTCGCCGCGTACTAGATCTCTCCTCCGTTTCGGCTACAGATTTTATGGTGTAATCTGAGCGTCAATTTGTTACCAATTTCAGAGACGACCTCTCTCACGATGCCGTAACTGCCAGAATCTTCACAAATGTTTTAATTACTTTGCTGATGACTAGCTAGACGCCTTTGGACGTCGGATACTCCTAACTAACTTGACATTCCTTCGCGTAATCTTTCGGCGTCGGCCACCAATGCTTCGGAGAGAAATGCTGCCTGCTCCGACCGACAAAATCTGAAGAGATGTTTCTTCCTCCACTGACGAAAACTAAAGAGATCTTTCTTCCACCACTGACGAAAGCTAAAGAGAACCATCTGGTTGCGGATCCGCGTTTTATGCCCTCGGGTCGCAGGGGTAACGCGGTGCCTCCTACTCCCCTCCAGTTACTGCGTCATTTTCTCGCGACTTGTGAACGACGTTATAGGCGACAACTCCCTCATCCGCGGGCGCGCCTCTTTTGAACTGCGCCGCGCTCTCTTTCCCGTTCTTTTTTTTTTGCGTTTTATGGGGTTCTAGCACCTGTGACAAACCTCATAATTCAGGTTCGTCACAATATATAAGAAAAATATTATTTAATTCTAACAAAAAATTGCAATTTAATAATTGATTGTTCACCAGGAATGTTATAATCACCAAATGACAGAAAAATGAACAAAGTCATGAGAGCAATCTCTCACATCAAGATTGACATAAAAATAGAATATGTGGCAATTCCAAGAAGGGTAATGTTTAATAGCACATTTGTGACAATTTTTCCCCATTATGAAACTGAATAAAAGAGATCAACGAGCAAACTTCTGTGACGATATGTTACGGACAATCTTAAGAAAAGGGTATTGTTAAATAGGATGCAAAGGGCTTTATATTTTGATACGATGTCGTAAACGACTGCGCTCTTGCCAGCAATTAGAACAGAAGATAATCATGATTTTTTCAAGAACAATATGTTTTGCTTTGAGAGAACAGTCTTATTCAATTAAACATAGTTGATAAAAAATAGTTTATTGCTGTCATCATCAAACAAAAACAATTCAGTATCAAAATTTTGTGTTTAACACAACACTAAATTTGTGATTACATCTTAGCAAAGCGAATTACATTATCAGCACCACAAGGAATTATAATACTTGGTGTCGAAATCTAATATGTATAATTCGTTGTAGTTTCATATTTCGCCCTGTCATATACCGAGAACAAACATTTGCAATATAATACAAAAGGTAATATAACATGAATTGTATATATTACCGTCATGTTCTTGCCGATTGCTCTTTAAATTTACGCGCTATATTTCGAATTGCGCATTCTGATTGGTGGACTCCACTCCTAGATTGGGTCTCATCCCCACCCTTCATCGATTTTCTCATTTGCCCCCGAGTTGCCCACGCGCAGCTCCTGACGTCAGTGAAAGTGCAAAATGCTGTGCAAGTCTGACCTAAATGGATGATTATGGGTAACAAGTATACGCACGAGATATTCGTGGGACAAGCGTCTCATCGCGATCTCAATCGCTGGATTTGGAATGTGTCGCCCCTCTTCTTTGACATCGGCGGTACAACTTTGCTATTTTTCAGATCAAAACGTCCACGTTTTCATCTTGATGACACTCAAAGGTATTTTCATCTTATTTCGTAGATGATCGTAGGCGAAGCTATATTTGCTTACACTTGGAGATAAAATGACGATTTGACTGGAAGCACGATGAAAATGCACCTCCAGATGCAGATCCAGATGCAGATGCAGATGCAGATGCAGATCTTAAAGGGTTACACGCCAGGAGAATACCTTATTATCAGCCCACGATTTGGAAGGCAGTGACATGTTAAAAGATACTGGCACACTAGGGGGTGGATTTAAATGAAATCTCATTTTCTCTTTTCACTTTAGAACAATCCCTTTTAGTGTAGACATTAATTTTATGTTATGGCATAAGGAAATGACCCATTTTATATCACTTTTTTTGCATTTTTCGTAGATTTCGAATTATAAGTAATGTTTTTACCTTTCTCCGCCATTTTAAAGCATTTTTCTTTGATTTTATTAATTTTAATATTTGAGTGGTACTTTGCTTCAAATATATTTACGAGATACAACAACTGTTCAACATAGAATTCCTCAGTAAGCTATTCGATTTGTTTGCTCAGAAATAGTAATCAACGCCATTGTATGTAATCTAAGGTTCCTGGGAACCTATCAGCGTCATTGTTCGTTCGGTTGATTTCAAGATAACTGAAGACAGAGAAATCCTGGTAAAGAACAGTCCAAACCAACATTTTTGAAGTTGAGTTCACTTAATGAAAGGAAGCGGCCTCGATTACATCAGTAACGTATCCAACATCTTAAGTTGTTCATCTGAACTGGTTTTGACCAATTTTTATGTCATTTTTCTTTCTTTCTAGAGAATTTAAAAAAAGGGCATATTAATCATTTTGGCGATGTTTCAAGTCATCAGAATTGGCCCCTATTTATCGATACGCCGAATGACAGTGTTTCTGTAAATTTCACCAACCTTCGTCAAATAGCTCTTGAACGTAATTTTCACGAACGTGAAATGATTGACGCCTAGCTACTTTAACGGTAGTTAAAGACTCTTTTGTGGTAGAAAAGACGCTCCGTTAACTTTGGCAATTCGGCAAGAAACGTGCGATCTTTATATAGAGGTTAGCTGCAATGTTAGGTTACAGCGTGGTCCCGCATTGGCTAATGAATTATGCCATGTATGGTCTGCAATATTTCAAGTAGGTTGGCGTTGTACAATTAACAATATTTTTTGATTCGTCTGAATCGTTTTAATCCATTGCTCCGGGAGAGAGTTGGCACATGTATGCAGTCTATCATCTAACAGGGAAGTTAAACTATTCTAAAAATTGCTTGCACTATTGCTGAGACTTCAGTACCTCGCGCAGATATCAAATACTATAGTCGTGGGGGGCAACTGCAAAATAATATATTCTTTTCATTGAAGAGCGGCATTCTGTGGATGGCAAAAGTCCATTGCAATCGCCGACCACAAGGTAGAAATGACCCAGAGCACTGATGTGTTCTTTTGGATAATGTTTGCCCGTCAGGTGTGTCAAGAAGTCCTTGGTGGTTGATACCTGAAGACTTTTGTATCGCACGATGACAGAAACGGTCTAAGGTGGCACTTGTAGTGCAGTTCAAGAACATTTTTAGGATAAAGCAAAATTTACGCTACGTATTACAAGATGTAAAAATAAAATTATATCTTATATTGAATATTTAAATTGTTGTCTACTATTTTGATTAATGTATGTCGCAGAAAATAAACGGCTATACTTGTACGTATTCCAATAATTTTATGGTCAAGGGAGGGAACGTACCTCCACCCTTTTTCCGTCCCCCTGTTACCTTGGAACTGTTGATGATGTGACATATCACTTTACCCTTAGACTTCGCATCTCATTGAAGAAGGAATTCATGAACTTTTGAGTTTTCTAAGTATGAGTAATGCAAGTTGACTAACAAATTGACAAGCGATCATTTTACAGAACATATTTGGATGATGATAATTTTTAAGTTTCACGGTAACAAAGGCTTCTTGATTAAAACGATTAGTCATTTTCCCAATCAGAACGACTATTTCAAATCTGAGCGTTCCACGTTTTTATTTCATAAAAATTACCTATGCATTACAAATACGGGAGCAAGTAAACTCGAATATACCTTCATATATCCCGTACATAAAGCAAACATCCCGGTGTTTTCAACGTGACAAACTGCCAAATAATAACCCATCGCATTGTCGGATAGCAGTACGGCATGTGACAAATTTATCGCACTCCATTACCTCTTGGCTGCATCGGCGAACTGGAAACTGTTTTCATACACGTGTTATGAGAGGTGATACACAGCACGTTCCAATAACACGACCTGTTTCAATTGGCCGCGCCTCTTCTTACAAACACTAGCTGTTTGCAACGCGCAATATCTGATACACCTCTCATGCAAATTTAATTCCGCAGCTCCCGCTCGCGCGCCACTATCGAAACGCAGCGACGAATTATTTTGCAGCTTCCACTTCCTAATATTAATTCCAATCGTCGACGCGCAATTATTCAAGCGGCCGCCGAAATTATCTGCTCATAAACAAACGCACCACGGGCCGCGCGCGATAGCCCGGCGCCGAGTTATCGCCCCCTCTCCCTGACAGCGCCCCCGTCCCCCCACCCATGCCCACTCACTCGCCCCCGTCCCCCACCTTAGCCCATACACATCCTCTTCATGCACCACGCCGAAAAATATGAATACAGTAATCAAGAGCACGATCGCGCACATCTTTTACAGTAGCAAAGTTCATTAACACCCTTTTGCTTGCACTGCTCGTTAACGTTGCTTTAGAGCGGATTTGTAGGATTTTCCACAACATTGCAACCAGCATTCCGTATGGTTTTGTGGCACAATGATCCTTTTTTGAAGAATAAAAAGATCGTTGCACATGTAGTAAATGAGATGTTTTAAGATCGCTCTGCTGTTCAATACCTTTCTGAACTAATGAAATTCTCTGCGGACAAAAAGGTCTAATTTTAAAGTGACATCACAAAATAGAGATTCAGATAATGTATTTTTTGTTGTCGTTCTACCCCACCATGAGGCATTCATGGGCACTGAAGACATTTTGTTATTACTGCAATACATGAACTTGGGACTCATCCACAGGCGAGTATAAGTAATCACATTAATGTTTTGGGACTCGTATTTTCTGACTTTTCACTGCATGCAAACTAGCCAGCGAACCTGAGAGCGCTTTCCAAAGACAATTTTATTTCAGAAATTATTATTTCTCTTAACTAACATTAATTAATCTCCACAATGCATTACTAGTAAATATTATTATAAATATCAAAATATGAATTGGCTATCACATTTTATAATATTCTTGAAATTATGCGTTCCTTATTTTCGTCTAGCACGTGAGAACACAAAGTAATTATGATCCATTTATGTAAAAAACTTAACAGGGTATTTCATGCAACAATATTCTATTAGAGTCAGTAGTGTTGCAATTGTAATGGTTAATTTAAAAGCGAGTGTCAAGTATTTATTACACAATGACGAGTGTACGTTTCAGTTGTTAGTGTTTAAACAATATCTTGACTCCGTAATTTTGGTTTGCATCCTTGATTGCACGGTTCTTCAAAATCATTTTATTTCAATCTGTCTCATGCAGTGAATAACTCACACCAAATGTGAAATGAATGCTATTCGTATTACAACATTTTTATACCTTACATTGTTCCTCGGCCCATATTATTCAAGTTATTACTAACCAAATAATTTCAAAACAAAGAATTATCAACGTGTTCGGTATCAGGGATACACAAACCCACTTTTTCTGCTAAGAAATTGTTTTTCGCTACAGCATTATTATACTTCTCTAGTAAGATAAAGTAAAAATAAAAATAAGCGAAGTAAAAGGGGGATTCTAATTTTAATTTTTTTTTACTGCGTATTTGACCTGCAATCGGAACGTGAAATAGAAATTCTACATTTTCGGAGGGGCAGGAAGGGAATGAGGGGAGGGAGTGGAGGAATGGAGGGGGGGGCTATCGCGCTTCTCGCATGAGTGGCGATGCGTCCCGCCCTCCGCCCTTCTCCCTCGGCCACCCGCCCTTTGCCCTTCGCGACCTCCAACAACTCTGCTGCGTGCTCTCATACGTTCTCTCATTTTGCTCCAGGATCTCACCGATTGTGCAGTATGATAATTCAACGACTCCATCGAGGCATGGTTGTGCCAGGCCTACACAAAAAGTTAAAAACTTTTGGTTGCATTTTACTTATATTTTTTCAACAGATCACAAAGGTTTAAAACACGATAGGCAGGAAACATTTCTTACATCTCAGCATAATATTTGTAAAATTTAAATAAAATTTAAAAAAATTGTTTTTATCAACTTTTTGTTTAAACAATTGTTTCATTTTTTTAATGAAACCTAATCCTAGGAAAAACCAAAGAAAGCACAGATCAGAGCAGCCTGTCGCTAAAGTTATCCTCCAGTCCGCGGTTAAAATCGACCTAGTATCTAGTTAGTGAAGAAAATTCTGCCTCCGGCGGGACTCCAGCCTGGGAGGGGAGGGGAGGAATGGGGAGGGGGTGAGGAGGGGAAGGTGAGGAGAGGAGGAGAGAAGAGAGGGGTTTCGACTCACCGGCGAAAGCGCCCACACTTTGCTTAAGTTACGTACATTGCTGACTGACCTCCTCACCGAAAGATTTCCCTCATCAAGCCCTAATCACCCCTCCCCTCTTAATTTCCTTTTCGACGAGGCGGTGCGAATTACCGGTTTAAACTACTTTCTTAAGTTGTACCGTGTTCTAGACTTCAGCCAAAGCGGCTCTACACATTCAACATAGAGAGAGCAGTGATCGAAGAATTCCGAATTGCTGCGATGCTCCGCGAATATTCACTTCCTTTTTGTGTGTGTGTGTGTGTGGGGTGGAGGGGTATTTAAGGTCGCATCAACTACTAGGCCATTAGCGAACCCTATTGGATTTAACGTTATGGTGGGGTGGAAACGGTAGGATGAAATTACATGGTGATGATATGGGGTGAATATGGGGGGGGGCCTCTCGCTGTCACGGCATCCTTAATACGTTCGTACGAATCGTTCACTGTGCAGTTTGAATACTAGAGGTTTTCTTATAATGTGCTTACTGAAGTGATTTCTTCTAAAAGTGAATTTGGTAATTGTGCGATGGATAGACTCAAGGTTGTTTATAGTGAACACAAGGGCCGAAGGCGCGATCCTCGCCGTGACTTGGATCCGGGCGAGCGAAACGAGAAAACTTACCTTTGAAAGTAATTTGGGATTATAATGCGGCAGGGACAAAGCGTATGAGGGCGTCTCAAAACTTTACGAGCCATGAAAATCTCCTGTCGGCACGATACTTACGAACGTATTAAGGAGGCCGTGACAGCGAGGGGTACCGTACAATCGGAATCAATCAAAAATACTAGTGGTGACCTTCTGCGCAGACAAGCACGAAATCAGGGCCTTTTAACTCCCTTACAACGTGGTGAAGACCATCACAGTGGGGCGCTCTCTTCGATCATTGTCTTACAAGAACTAAAATACGAACTGCTGCCAACGATATGTGGCTGCTGCGTGGGTTCGCGAGACGCATGCAGGAGCGTAATGATTACAAAATATACGTTCGATGTTCGCGTTTTTTTTCAGCGGCTTCTTATAAGTATACAGAGTGAGTCGCGTAACTTTAGCACCTCCTGTAACTTTTGAAAAGTTACTATTCAAAAGTTACAAGAGGTGCTAAAGTTACTTGAATCACCCTGTATATTGTGAATAATTGAACATTTACGAGACACTTTTCATATTTCTCACAAATTAGCCAATTTTTATGAGCGGATGTTAATGAGCCTAACCTGCAGCTGCACCCGGCGATACTAACACCTCCTAAGTAGCACCCTCGAGCTTTGTCTCGGGTTTCGATGGCGAGCTGCAAGGCCCTGCACGAAACCGTCCGCTGCCAAACGGCTGTGAAGGTTACGTGACGGAGTGGAGAGAGGGTTGCGCTCGCAAGGCCACGAGCTGTTTCGCAGGCGAAGAACGGAACGAATGTACTGCGATAGTCCAAAAATATTCGCATTGGGAGCATGGGGAATTTAGGAACTGTTTCAACACGGACAATTGCCTTGGAATATCAAAAACTTTGTAATACTTCTAGTCATTCTATACACCTAAGTAATAAAAAAACATGTACCACATTCGGTGTATCCCTTGTACAGTGAACTAAATATTTGTAAATTGATAATTTTTGAAGTAAAATTATTTCACGAAGCTAACATCAATTCGCTACAAGCAATACGCCGACGTTCCATTAACCATAATTTTTCTAACAAGTGTTGCAGTTTAATGTGATACAAGCTAATATGCAAAATATAAGAACACTACTAATAAGCTATATTATATTTACACATCTACAATCATTTTTTTATCTACAACTGTAAATTTTGCTTTGTATCAATTCAATTTCTAACATGGCAACTACTAAAACTTGCCTGCATTGCTCCAATAAATATAAAATGTATCATTACCAAAAAATATTATCATTTTGTTTTCGAAAGAAACGGAAACTTTTCTACAAATGCCTATTCAAATGTCTCGTATAGTATGTCATACATTAGGAAAAGTACTGTAAGAGAAAGTGTATGGCAAACACGATTTACAATAATATAAATTAATGGAACTTACTTTCACGGTTTCTTCATAACACAATGCGGCGATGTTCCTCTCTTGTAACACACTATTCGCAGGACATAATATTGTAAAACTAATGTTGCATTAGCACATTGTTTTAATAACTCTCACTGAACCCCGGAAAAAGACACACCCGGCTGACGGAACGCTCACAACCGAACTGTCGCAGAAGCTTCTTACTGGCCACGGCGGTTATAAGTGTTAGGGATTGGACAATCTGCACCAATCAGAATTAACTTATCAAATCTAAATAAGAGTACCGAAATTTTAAGCAGGTCTACGTTACAGAAGTCGAGAATTGATATGAGCGTTTTCTATTTAACTTTCAAAATTAAGGAAATGGGGGGAGAGAAAAGCTATCCAATCAGCTCGTAATCTATGAATTGCTGAAAAAGAATTTTTATAGCGCTTAAATATAACAGAGTATGAATTAATGTTTGTTCTAAAACTAAAAATATAGTATAATAAACAGCATAGAGCAAATACAACATATGGAACAATACACAGCTTTTCATAAAGACAGTTGGCATACTCTAATGAATTACCCTGAACAGACTGTGAACAATTACACATAAATGCGCGCTGAGTAAACTTCAAAGGGCCGGTATTTCCACTGTTTAGTTCACATTTACTACTTACTATGTACGATTATTGTGTAGGGTAATTAAGTGTATTTACCATTACATAATAAATGTCCATTAAAAATGCTCGTAGATTTTACCAGTAAAAAAGTTCATAATATTACTTGCAAAATTTATTGGACAATAATTTTCGATTTGAATAATATCAGATTCTTTCCATCCTGATGTAACCACATACGTGGATTTACTCAGTACCGCATGTTGACAATTACCACAAGGAAATTTTATTTACTCAGTACCATAAGGAAAATTTAAAAATTAATGTAAACGAGCGAAATTTAATACTTAGTGAGTCTGTCGATACACATGCAGGCAGTAAACTTGTAGGGGTGGATATTCATACTTTTTATTTTCAAATACATGTTTATAGATTATAGAGAAGTCCACACAAGTAAAATAAAACAATACTTGAAAGATATTGTATCTGGTGCAATTTTTAAAATTTTCTTTTTCAACAAGCTTTACAATTTCTAAAATTCTGAAATAGAATGAGTTACATAATAATTGGTTTTTTAAGATGTTTGCGAAAAAAAATGTTCAATTTCCAAAATTTCTTGGGTTCTACAGAATCAGGGACCACCAAAACATGCATTTAGCTAAACGACTCGTACGAGAAAGAATAAGAGGAAAAAAACTTTTTTGTTATCAGGGACACACAGGTGTTTTCGGTCAAAATATGAGCTTGATTTCCGGCAGAATTATAAAACATTCTTTATCTTACGCAGTATGTAGGAACGTAAAACGATTAGAATTCTCATGGTTTTATATATTTGCAATTGGATGCAAAAACATTCGAAAAGATGTAATTGAAAGAATACTGTTCGTATTTTCTGCACAGGAGAGGAGGTTGCGGCCATAAAAATTGTCAATATATCATTTAAAGGAAACAATTTCTTATGATGCCCTTTGGGCGAGAGGCCATTTTCAGTATCTTATTCGGATAAAGTATTTGGTTCGATAATCATGAATTGTAGGCGGCATGTCAATGGATTAGGAGGAAAGAATGAATTAAAACGTTCACCAAAACCTCCCTGGCGAGTCGTCTACCCCTCCCTTCCAGTAATCTTTCCGCAGCGAACCTAAAAGCTTCTTGCCAGGGGAGGGGACCATGGCGCTAGGGGGCGAGGGAGACGGGCCATCTAAAGCTAGCAGCACCCAGAAACCAATGTCAACCAAACCATATCCAACATTTTTGGCTAATTTTAGCCTAATTAAATGCTCTATTCCCGAATTTTAGGCTCCTCTGGATTTCCGAAAATCGTGGGCGCTGCTAGCTTTAGTCTAAAGCTAGCAGCGCCCACCCAGAATCTATCTCAAAATCAATTGTAAAATCTGAAACCCATCCCAAAATTTAAACCAAAACACCAAAATCAAAAAACCTTAGGAAAAATCTGAAACCCCTCCCAAAAGTTAAGAATAATTTTAGGCTCTTGAAAAAAAATTATCCCCGCCTTCTAATTCCGAAAATCAGGGCTGTACAAAGCGAAACAATTAACATTGGTTCTTACGGGCGAATAAACACCGAAAATAAAAAAACCTTGGTAAAAATCTGAAACCCCTCCCAAAAGTTAAGAATAATTTTAGGCTCTTGGAAAAAAATTATCCCCGCCTTCTAATTCCGAAAATCAGGGCTTTACAAAGCGAAACAAGTAACATTGGTTCTTACGGGCGAATAAACACCGAAAATAAAAAAACCTTGGTAAAAATCTGAAACCCCTCCCAAAAGTTAAGAATAATTTTAGGCTCTTAGAAAAAAATTATTCCCGCCTTCAAATTCCGAAAATCAGGGATGTACAAAGCGAAACAATTAACATTGGTTCTTACGGGTGAAATAACACCGAAAATCAAAAAACCTTGCGAAAAATCTGAAACCCCTCCCAAAAGTTAAGAATAATTTTAGGCTCTTGGAAAAAAATTATCCTCGCCTTCTAATTCCGAAAATCAGGGCTTTACAAAGCGAAACAAGTAACATTGGTTCTTACGGGCGAATAAACACCGAAAATAAAAATACCTTGGTAAAAATCTGAAACCCCTCCCAAAAGTTAAGAATAATTTTAGGCTCTTGGAAAAAAATTATCCCCGCCTTCAAATTCCGAAAATCAGGGCTGTACAAAGCGAAACAATTAACATTGGTTCTTACGGGTGAAATAACACCAAAATCAAAAAACCTTAGGAAAAATCTGAAACCCCTCCCAAAAGTTAAGAATAATTTTAGGCTCTTGGAAAAAAATTATCCCCGCCTTCAAATTCCGAAAATCAGGGCTGTACAAAGCGAAACAATTAACATTGGTTCTTACGGGTGAAATAACACCAAAATCAAAAAACCTTAGGAAAAATCTGAAACCCCTCCCAAAATTTAAGAATAATTTTAGGCTCTTGGAAAAAAATCATCTCCGCCTTCAAATTCCGAAAGTCAGGGCTGTACAAAGAGAAACAATTAACATTGGTTCTTACGGGTGAAATAACACCAAAATCAAAAAACCTTAGGAAAAATCTGAAACCCCTCCCAAAAGTTAAGAATAATTTTCGGCTCAGAACTTAACTAACAAATGTAAATATAGAATTTACTAACAATTTAACACATACCAGCAAATAAGATGTGATCTTGAAATAATTTGGGCATTGTCATGTTTTTCATGAAAAAGAAAAGCAAAGTAAAAAAACTGTCCGAAATACTTACCGATCTCAAATATTTGTTGTTTTTTTTTTTCAAAACTAAACTACAGGTATTTCGCTTCAAGCAATCCAATGTTCTACGAATAACATGCACATTATGGCAAAAAATCGCGACACGCATATCATTTTGGGGTAGTTGCATTCTTATTGAAATGAATTGAATATTAATCAAAACACCCTATTTTCCTGCAAAATTCAATGTTTGTGTTATTATAAAACCTAAACTACAAGGATTTCGTTCCTGGCAATTTAATGTCATATACAACACATAATAGGGAATATGGCTATACTCTTTAATAATTTTGGACTACTCACTTTGTTTTAAAAAGATTGGAAAATTAGTGTGAAAACTATTATATAAATTTTGATCATATTTTGGTTTATCACTAAATAAACTCAAAAATACTGTACTAATTCAAAACAGGAGTTTATTTAAAATTGCTCATACATTGGCCATCAATATGTCAACTTCAAATAATTTTGGACTAGATTCGTTCTTATTGAAAATGAAAGGAATATTAATCAAAACAGCCCCAACTTTTTTCCGATATTCAATATTTGCGTTACCTTAACTACAGGTATTTCGCGTTTGATAATGTCATTTTCAAATACATGATAAGGAATACGGCTGTACTCAGAAAAAAATTTTAGGCTCTTCTTTTTGTTTACCAAAAAATGGAAAATTCTCGTGAAAACTACATTATACTTCTTGACCAATTTTTCATTCCTCACAAAATAAACTCCAAAATACTTTACTAATTCAGAAAGAGAATTTATTTACATTTGCACATACATTGCTTCTCAATTTGCTAATCTCAAATAATTTCGGGCTAGAGACGTTCTTATTGAAAAATAAAGGAATAATAATCAATAGAATAACTTTTGTTTTTGCTATCCAATATTTGCGATCTTATAAAACCTGAACTACAAGGATTTCGTTCCTGGCAATACAGTGCCATATACAACACATGATAGAGAATACGGCTATACTCATGAATCATTTTGAACTTCGCGGTTTCTTCTCCAAGAAAAGAAAAATTCGCGTGAGAACTACAATATATATTTCACCACGTTTCCACTTCTGAAAACGTAAACCCCAAATTTCTGTACCAATTCAAATAAAGAATTTATTAACAATTGCACATAAATTAGCTAATAATATTCAAATCTCAAATAATTTTGGGCTATATTAGTTCGTAATAAAAAAGGGATATTAGTCAAATCCAGTTCATATTTTTTTTCCGATATTCAACATTTCCGTTCTTACAAAACCAGAAGTACTAGGATATGGCTCATGGCAAGTGGCGTGTAACATACAACACATATTAAGGAATACGGTTGTATCCACAAATAATTTTGGGCTTCTCTTTCTTTTCCAAAAAGTGGAAAATTCTCGTGAGAAATACAGTATAACTTTTAACTAATTTTTCATTCCTCACAAAATTATTTCTGAAATACTTTAATAATTCAAATGAGGAATTGATTCACAATTGCTCATGCATTACCTATCAATATGCCAATCTCAAATAATTTTGGGCTAGCACCGTTCTTATTGGAAAAAATTGGAATATTCATCAAAACACATCCATTTTTTTTCGATATTCAACATTTGCGCTCTTAAAACACCTGAATTACAACGATTTGGCTCCTGGAAATTGAAGGCCATATACTACACACGATACGGAATACAGATATACTAACAAATGATTTTGGGCTTCTCTCTTTCCAAAAAAATGGAAAAATTCTCGTGAGAACTAGAATATACCTTTTTACTAATTTTTCATTCCTCACAAAAAATCGCTGAAATACTTTACTAATTTAAATGAGAAATTTATTAACGATTGCTCATACATTACCTATTAATATCACAATTTCAAATAATTTTGGGCTAGAGCCGTTCTTCTTGGAAAAAATTAATATTACTAAAAACTTCCCAATTCTTTTCCAACATTTAATATTTTCGTTGTTATAAAACCTGAACTACAAGGATTCGGCTCCTTGGAAAGGCGTGTGACATACAACACATAATAAGAAATATGGTTATACCCACAAATAATTTTGGGCTTCTCTCTTTCATTTCCAAAAAATGGAATCTTCTCGTGAGAACTACAACATACCTTTCGATTAATTTTTCATTCCTCACAAAATAATCTCTGAAATACTTTACTAATTAAAATGATAAATTTATTAGCAATTGCCCATACATTACCTATTAATATGTCAACTTTAAATAATTTTGGGCTAGCAACGTTCTGATTGAAAAAAAATAGAAGATTTATCGAAACACACCCACTTTTTTTCGATATTCAATATTTGAGTTCTTATAACACCTGAACTACAACGACTTAGCTTCTAAAAATTGAACTTCATATTCCACACATTATAGGGAATACTATTATACCCACAAATAATTTTGGGCTTCTCTCTTTCCTTCCCAAAAATGGAAAATTATGTGAGGACTACAACATACCTTTCGATTAATTTTTCATTTCTCACAAATAATCTCTGAACTACTTTACTAATTCAAATAGAGAATTTATTAGCAATTGCTCATACATTACATATCAATATGCCAATCTCAAATAATTTTGTGCTAGCATCTTTCTGATCGAAAAAGAATATAATATTAATCAAAACACACCCACTATTTTTCGATATTCAAGATTTGAGCTCTTATAACACCTGAACTAAAACGACTTAGCTTCTGAAAATTGAACTTCATATTCCACACATTATTGGAAATAGTATTATACCCAGAAATAATTTTTTTTGATTTTCGGTGTTATTTCACCCATAAGAACCAATGTTAATTGTTTCACTTTGTACAGCCCTGATTTTCGGAATTTGAAGGCGAGAATAATTTTTTTCCAGGAGCCTAAAATTATTCTTAACTTTTGGGAGGGGTTTCAGATTTTTCCTAAGGTTTTATGATTTTGGTGTTATTTCACCCGTATGAACCAATGTTAATTGTTTCGCTTTGTTCAGCCCTGATTTTCGGAATTAGGTGGGGATAATTTTTTTCCAAGAGCCTAAAATTATTGTTAAATTTTGGGATGGTTTTCAGATTTTACAATTGATTTTGAGATAGATTCTGGGTGGGCGCTGCTAGCTTTAGACTAAAGCTAGCAGCGCCCACGATTTTCGGAAATCCAGAGGAGCCTAATATTCGGGAATGGAGCATTTAATTAGGCTAAAATTAGCCTAAAATTTTGGATATGGTTTGGTTGAGATTGGTTTCTGGGCGCTGCTAGCTTTAGATGGCTTCGGTGCTGGCTGATGGCGTGGACGTCAAGAGGCCGGGGTCGGAGCGGGGTCGGAGCGGGGTCGGAGCGGGGTCGGAGCGGGGTCGGAGCGGGGTCGGAGCGGGGTCGGAGCGGGGTCGGAGCGGGGTCGGAGCGGGGTCGGAGCGGGGTCGGAGCGGGGTCGGAGCGGGGTCGGAGCGGGGTCGGAGCGGGGTCGGAGCGGGGTCGGAGCGGGGTCGGAGCGGGGTCGGAGCGGGGTCGGAGCGGGGTCGGAGCGGGGTCGGAGCGGGGTCGGAGCGGGGTCGGAGCGGGGTCGGAGCGGGGTCGGAGCGGAGGTGGAGCACGACCGGGTCAGATTTGGACGAAGAAGAGGGGGAGGCGGAGGTCGATTCTGGCCATGGATAATGGAAAGGGCTGTGGCGAAGCGGGACGGGGCGGGAGCGAGACACATCCCGGCGAAGAGGGGCGGGGGTGGAGGTCTGGTCGGTGTTAGGCGGGAAGGGAAAGATGTCCAGGGCGGGGCGAGGGGCGGGGGCTGTGAACAAAGCGCGCGTCGTGGTCGCTGCCGGGGCAGAACAATGCGGCCGCCGTCGCGACGGCCGCCTCTACCTGTCACGTGGGCAGAAGGGGGCTGGGCGACAGCCTGGAGGCATTGGGGGCGATGTCCCGCACGAGGGCTTCGGAAGGCGACATTACACTGCTTCCCGGCATTAGCCGCCGTACTCCTCCTGCCGCTCGCAGCCCTTCAGCAGCGTTGGTTCATTCTTACTCACTGTTCTTTTCTTTTGATGAAGTACAATTGGCTCTCTGACTGCGGACTTCGATTATGTTTGTGTTCTTTGATTATGTTTGTATTACTTGATTACGAAAGTAATTCTGTTCAGTGTTGCCTACTATTCCCAATACCAAAATTATGAGAGAGCATAGTGGTAAAGTATCAATAAACAATGAACGGGCACTTCTGATATTTTTCATAGAAAACGTGAAAGATGTATCGTAATTCTGCTCAGACAATGTATGACAAGCTCCTGACAGTTAAAATAACCTGGCGACGGGAATAACAGAACACACTAGAAATGTCAAGGCTTGCTGTCACAAAAACACAGGTGTCTGCCCATCGTTGGGATCAATTTCGCATGGGTGTCGAGAGGGAACAAATCAGACCAGTGTTACGTTTTAACAGAGATTAATGTTTTGTGCTTCATTTCACCAACCTCTCTTCCTTCACAAACATTCTTCCTTTATTCTCATCACCATCATCAACAGTGATGAGATGGCGCTCTACTAACAGGGAGAGTGCTCTACTAACTTATATCACTACACTGTCTGTCACCGGGGGGGGGAGTCCTAGGTTCGAGTCCCAACGGTTGCAGGATTTTCGATTCTAGCTTGCCAACTAGGTCGAATTCAGTCGCTTTCTGGACGAGAATTCGAGCGGCCGGCTGCTCTGCTGCTCTGATCAGCAGTTTTCCGAGGTTTCTCCAATTGACACCAGGCGAATGCCGGAGCAGTTCTTAACAAATGGACCAAGGACAGCACGCGATCTTTCCTTTCTCTTCCTTGTCCTGCCCTCACACCCTACACACACTAACATGCAGTACACTACGACACACGCCAGAAGACCGGACGGGAGATTAGAGCTTGTCCGGGCTGGGGCGGTGCCCCACTGGTGGGAGATACCTTGTTGTGTGAAACCACCCTAGCCGACGGCAGAGCTACGCCGGATCTCGCAACCCTGCGGGGAAAGATCACCGCCACCTCCTAAGTGATGAAAAAAATTCACTACAATTATGGGACTAATGACCTTAGCCGTTGACGCAGCCAGAACCACTAACTATCAACAAATCAGCTACCATTTAATTCACGTGCTAGAGCAAGCACTGACCGAACTCACGCGCGCGGGATAGATCTCCCCCCTCTTCATTCGCAAATCCAAAAAAAGGGATCAATATGTCCTCTGCCAGTAACGGCGAAGAGATCTGCGAAAAGTTGCTGAGGCGGCGCTAGCAAATATTGGCAGAAGGAGATATCGGCGACAATCTCATCTCATCCCCACTTTAAACCAGACCCTTAATTATTTTATTCCTACTCTTATGTAATTTCGAATAACTAAAAAGATAAACAAATTCTAAACTGCTGGGTGATTAAAGAGTATATTAGTAATTCTATATCTATTAGTAATATTAGTAAGTCTATTAGTAATCAGAATAAACAGGAACATTTTGTGAAATTTTAAAATCTCGTTGCTACGTTACTATTTGCTTGAGAAAAATAAGAAACAAATGGGTAGAGAATTTTAAGACCTTTAAAATTGTACTTGGCTATTTTTGGCTAAGATCAACCATTAGAAAGTTATTTAGCAAAAACAAAAATGCCCGAAATGTATTTGATATTTTGGCTTTCAAAACGTTTTCCAAAGTATTTAAAGATGGAAAACTTAGGATTTTCTTACTAATAAAATATAAACAAAATAAAAAATAAAATCTTCTACCTCACCTTTTGCAAGGCAAAATGACTTATCGACTTCACTATATGTGCGATGGTTAAAGTGGTTAATAAACTCCACCAAAAAGAAAAGTCGCATATCGACGCGTGATGACTGTTTGGTACCAAAGCTCTCTCCTGCGTCATCCGCTCGGTGGCAGGGTTTATACAGATCATATAAAGATACAAATATAACTTAAAAATACATATTAAAGGAAAACTACAACTAAGTAAGTGAGAAATAAAACACACACAAATATTTTGCATCACACGCAGTTTCCTAGAGTTAGACGATTCCGGAAGCCATGCACACTAGGGGGAAAATTCACTAGTGCTGCAGCAGGTAGACTGTTCCAGTCAGTTAATGGTATTATTGCAACGGAGC
The DNA here is from genome assembly GCA_031308135.1 of Acheta domesticus. Classification (NCBI taxonomy): domain Eukaryota; kingdom Metazoa; phylum Arthropoda; class Insecta; order Orthoptera; family Gryllidae; genus Acheta; species Acheta domesticus. Next base: position 56,591,395 of record JAHLJT010000631.1, on the reverse strand, counting down.
ATTGCAAGCGCTCATATCCAAACGAAGGGCGACCTTGTCTTGAGTCCCGTCTCAACACGCCAGTTCCTTGCCTAAATAGGATTGTGAACACATTTACTCTCCTTCTTGGGCCATACCGGCAAGTATGTTTGAAGTCGAAGGTTGAAAGTCTTACGGGCCAAATACAGACAGTAGGCTTACCAAGTAATATATGTATTTCTCTTAAATGAAAGATGAAATTCAGAGTAAAGGAAAGCCCGAGGGATGACGGTGGCAGGGGCTCTCGGCGTCGGCAAAAGTGCAAGAGTCGAAGGCTGCGTGTTTCAGTAAGGTGTAGATTAGGGATCCACAACATTTTTCTTAAATCGACCATTACAATACTTTACATTAAAGCATAAAAAATTGTTCATAAATGTCTTAAAGCAAACAATTCCATATACCAATATTTTAGTAAATATATTGATTTACAATAACTGGAAGCAGTTCTACACTTGAGTAATCGAATTTTTAATCTTCATTGTTATACAGTGATTACAAAATGTTGAGCTTTTGTTTTTAGAACTGGCCAATGTAACAAAAATTCTGCTTTGAGTATTGCGGAGAATATTTTCTTGCCCAATAGAGCAACGCTGTGAATCCATACTACCCAGATGTAATTTCGTAAGTTTTCTGAACATCCTAGCTATGAAAGATGAAAAGGGAAAAAGGAGCAATTTAAAATTCATTATTAGATGTTTTGTATTCTTACATCACAAAACAATTATCTACTTAATTTATTTATTTTGTAATCAATTGAATTTTGATCTTCATTAAATGGACCAGTCGTCTGCTCATATTCGGCTGTTGACCCCAGTAAATACCTTACACATCATAGACCCCTTTTAAAATTTCATTGACCTCCAAAGGGTCGATACAGACCCCCTTGGGAACCCCTGGAGTACATGTTCTCACCTAGAAATTGAATCAGGTTGGCTACTCATACCTTCAGGTTTGCAATATCAATAATTGCAGATACACCCATCCATCACCACCATTCACATTTTATTCATTTTATTACACATCATTCGGTAGAAGAAAGCCATAAAGTTCTAATATGACCATCTGGTTAGGAAAGAGGAGGATATTATGACTTAAACCTCGTCTCTGACCTTCACCCAATTAATAGAAATGGCACACATCATCAAGGTGTAAGAACTTTTCATCACTACCATGCATGACGTCACACGACATATCGCTATATCAAAGAAGGGGAAATTATTCCGTGCAGGACGAAGCCTTTTGTCCTTCCTCAGGCACACCACTTCCACCCAACCGAGTGGTGTCTCTCTTCGCGTGCGGTTTCCGCGCCGGGGCTCGTCGTCAGGGAGCTGTTTAATTCCGCCTTCCGTTGCCGTCACACAAAAGAACCCGCCCCCACCAGCCCTCCCCTCCTCCCTCCCACTCCGCCCCGCCCCTCCCCACCTCTCTCCGCCCTGCCCCGCCCCCGGCCTCCCCGCTCCCGCCCTATCGCCTCGCCCGGCGCCGCTCCACCTCGCCTCGCCCCGCTCCGCCCCACCCCCGCCCTACCCGCCCAGCTCCGCCTCGATGCGCCCCGCTCCGCCCCACCCCAGCTCCGCCCTACCCACCCCGCTTCACCCGGCGCGTTCCGCCTCGCCCTCTCCCGGCCTTCTCACTCGGCCGGCCCCGCTCCATTCTCCCGGAGAAAGACGCGGAGGCAAAGCAAACACCTGAGCACCGACACGCGGACGCCGCTCAATTAAGCCTCACGCTCCCTACGCTCCACACGCCCCCTCGGCTTCTCGGCGGCGGCGCTCGCGAGCGTCAACTGTTGCGAAAGAGGCCATGCACCTTAGCAACCATAAACAGTTCAGGTACACTCTAAAGTACTTGCGCTTCTCACATTTTTACGTAGCTTCCCTTAAACTCACTGGTGCACTAATGCGAGCTCAAAATGAATACATTACTATGACTTTACCATCAAATAAGATAATAGTGTATTGATTGTTAATTTTTGTTACTCTTTATTTGATGTGCATTATTACCTACTTCGTATTTAGAATCATTTCGGTCAAGTAAACAATGAAAAGTGGAAGAAAAATCTTTTCAGTACGTCACCATTCTGTGTGTGTGGGGGGGGATATACGAGTATATTCTACATCATTTACTGCGTCATTAGGGACATAGAGCACGGCGTAGCATAGATCAATCAAAAACAATATGTCACCAACTCCAAACAACTTTTGAGTATCTTGGCATGCGCAACTCACTCTGCGCATGCGCAATAGGCGAATATTGCTGTTGATAACTGTAAGGCATGCTGGGCTTAAATTCCCTGGTGATGTAAGCCGTATTGAATATAATGGCTTGGACTGGTTAATGGATGACTAAATTCTCCAGTTCTTCACGAGCATAAGAAAAGAAAAGCGCACTTAAACATTTCTGAGTTGTAGAAACGGAGTTTAAAGTTTCATATTGATCAAATTTTACATTGTGTCATGACGTAAAATCATTAAAACATATCTCATGCACTTATAATTAGTCAGAAATGACGACACGAAATTAACTGAGTGTATACGTATACTGCCAACACCAAATACACTAGGCGACGATTCGTTTGAGACAACACGAACTTGTAAGATACAAAAATATTTCTATTGCCTATATGTGGTACATGCAATTTAAAAATATATCACTTTATCGTAATAGATATTAAATATGTTTCCCGAGAAGCATGGGCCACCCAAAATTTTGAACGAATTAACTGAAAGATTCTACTCTCAAAAAGTAATGTTGTTCTTAAAAAAGGGGAATAATATGAGACAGAACTAGAATTAAATAAACAAATAAATAAATAAATAAAAATAAGAGAATAAAAATAAGAAACTAGTAACAACAGAAATGACGAAGAAAGCATAATCAAATACAAATAGCATAATGAACGCATAAAACCGGGAGGAGTGGCTCAGCACATTAACTAATATCACTGAAGTTCCTCTAAGCGACAGATCCTAGATTCCAGTCCTGACGGCGGCAGGATTTTCGACCCTAGCTTGTCAGCAAGGTCGAATTCAGTCGCTGTCTGGAGAAGAATTCTAGCGGCTGCTCTGATCGGTAGTTTTCCATGGTTTCTCCGATCGATTCCAGGAGAATGCCGGAGCAGTACCCGAGAAAACAGGCCACGGACCGCGAGCGATCTTTCCTTCCTCTTCCTTGTCCTATCCCTTACAAACACTTACACTAACATGCACTACCCTATCACACATGCCGGGTGAGAGGTCGGAGGTTTAGAGCTTGTTTCGGCTGGGGCGGTGCCCCGCTGGTGGGGACGGAGAATACCCCGCTAGTCGACGGTAGGTCGGCGCCGGATCTCGCAATCCACCTGGGCAAGATCACCGCCACTTCCGACCAAAAAATATGCACTACACTTACGGACTAATGCCTTCGGTAGTAGATGCTCCCAGAACACTTAACAACCAATCAATCAGTCGACGCATAAAGAAAAGTACTCCATAGCAGACGTCCAGAAGTCAAAAGGAATGGAACGCGGGGTGGGGGCAAGACAGCCCCACAACGGGCGTCCGCACGGCTAATGGACTCCACAGCGGCCCCCGCGCCACACGATCAGACACACCCCTCCCGGCCCGCCCCGTCAGCGCCGACAGCGGTAAAAGAGTCGGCGGCGGGCGAGCGACAGACAAATCGGGCGCTTTGTGCAGTCGCCAGCGAAGCGAATGGCGCCCTCTCACAGGGCGACGCGGCGGCGGGAAACGCGCGCGCGAATCCATCAGAAGGCAGAAATAAACCGCAAACAATACCGCAATAATTGGATTTCAGCGCGATCCAATTGCTGGCGGTCACTGAAGCCGCGTCACACGCCTCCGCTCCGGTCGCGCCGCGCTCCGGAATTTGACTTCCGGCGGGAAGAGAGGGCCGCGCTGGACCTGGACGCTCGGCCCCTCGCCGTCCCCGACACTACCCGTCCTCACCCCGCCTCGCTCCGCCCGGACAGCCCGCTCCGCTGTACGCTCCTCAACGTTCAGTTCCTCTCGCCCCGCCCCGCTCGGAACCGCACTACCCTGTGCACCCGCTACGCTCCCCGCTCCTCGACGCCCAGCGCACCGTCCTCGCCCCTCAAAGTCCGCTCCGCAGCAGGCGCCGCTGTACTCCTCCCCCTCACACCGCCCCGCTCTGCTCCACTCCGCCCGACCTGTCCCTGCCCGGGCAGTCCGCCCCGCTTCGCACTCCTCGACGCTCAGCTCTCCCCCCACCACGCCCCACCACGCCCAGTCCGCTCCGCACCAGGCGCCGCTGTCCGCATCCCTCCGTCTCCTCTCCCCGCCCAGCACTGGACCGCTTCGCCCGACCTGTCCTTGCCCGGCCAGCCCGCCCCGCTTCACACTCCTCGACGCTCAGCTCGCCCGCCCCGCCCCGCCCAGCCCAGTCCGCTCCGCAGCAGGCGCCCCTGTCCGCGTCACTCCACTCGCTCCCCCAGCGGCGAGGACGGCGAGGGCGGCGAGGGCGGCGAGGGCGGCGAGGGCGGCGCTGGCTGCCGGGGCTCCATTCAGCCATTGTGCGTCGCCCGCGCGCGACGCGGAATTCAATTTGGTGGCGGCGGACGAGATACCCGAGCACCACCCCCCGGTCCCGCCTCTCCAGCGCCGCTTTACTTTCGATTGTCTTATCTACAAACAAGAAACTAATTCCGCCCCCGGCGTCGCCGCACGCGAGACAGCAAACACAGCACCCTCCCCCGCCGCCCCCGCCGTCGCCGCCAGGCGAGGCGGCGGCGCCCGCGCCGACAGGGCGATTCATTAACGCCCGAGCGCCCGCGGCAAAGACGCGTCGCGAATCGGCGCTCCCCCTCCGCTCCCCCCTCTCCCCGCGTCATCAAAGATTAAACACTATTGGCATATGAAACGGAATAATGCACAATGCTCCCTCGACATGAAACGGCATAAAACATTGCGTAATGCAATCATTCATTCCCGTAACTTCAATAAAATATGCACTCAACACTTCGAGGGCTGTAAGCCGATCCAAACGGAGAATTCGGCCTAAAAGCACACCTGTGTCTTGTCATGCACCTACGTAACTTATTCAACGAAGATGATACTGAATGGGGATCGAAAACTGGTGCCCGGTCCCGCAAGAAAAGACATGCAGAAAGCCGACACCCGCTCATGCTCGACTCTTGGAAGCAGCGCTGCTTTCACATGTAGTGGGTGTGGTGGATAAACGCATTCAGTACGTATTAGTTTATTTTAACGAAAAGAAAATATATTATTTGATAGATAGTTAAGTGTTGATTTAAAACTGCAACGATTACTTTGTTAACTTTTCGAAAATTTTATTTTTTTGTTGCCATTATGAGTTCTTAATATCATTAGCAAACCCCGTGATAAACAAACATTTTAACTACTTTTTTAGCCTAATACTATGCGAAACATTTCGAAATGTGGACAAAAGATCGCGCTGCGTATGCGAGACATCTGTATTGTTTCGCTTACGGTGTATTAAAATAATAAGTTACGTAACAAATATGTGAATCACCTGGCGCCTGTGTATCGTATACTAATTTTCTAACGCACCGTTTGGAAAATATTTTTCGCCTGCGCTTTGCCATGTTTGGTCACGCTTCGTAAGGTTTCGCACCCTATTAGTTAGAATGAAAACAATTAACTGTTTCGAACACGCTCGGGTGGCAGACTCGACTCGTGCATGAATCACCTGTTTCACGCACTTGTTACATAACTTACTATTCCGAAATGGAGCCTAGCTACTATCTTAAGTTTTGCTACCCACACCCATTAATCTGTGAAATAAAACACGAATACTCAGATGAATTAATGTTATGGGGATTTTCAATTAATACATTACTTTGTAAAACGCGCAATAATTTTTGCAGATAAGGAGAAACAGGCAGAGCTGAACGCACGCAACTCCAGGGAACGAATTGAAATGGAAAAACAGGAATAAAAATGACTTTTCCCTTCTGGGCAGGAAGGAGACACAAAACTCTCTTCCATTACTTCACAAGCGTCGCCATGATACTCGAAGATAGTGTACACAAGGCACACACAACACTCCGCCTTTCGGGCCGACTTCCGTTTGCCAATATCTGCGGCACAATGTCAGGCTTTCTTGATAGATTCTTAGCCATCGAAATCCAAACATCAAGAGTTAATGAATGATTGTTAGTGGGCGCGTCAACGGCTAAGGTCATTATTCCCGTAAGTGTAGTGCATTTTTATCTCGGGAGGTGGTGGTGGTGATGGTGATCTTTTCCCGCTGGATGGCGAGATCGGGTGCTGACCTACCGCCGGATAGTGGGGTTTCCCCAGCCAGGTATCTCCCACCAGCGTGGCACCACCCCAGCGGAGACAGCTCCCGACCGCTCTTCCGGCATGTGCGGTAGAGTAGTGCATGTTAGTGAAGTGTAAGTAGGGAGTGAGGATAGGACAAGGAAGAGGAAGGAAAGATCTCGTGCTGTTCGAGGCCCGTTTGTTTGGATACTACTCCGGCATTCGCTTGATGTTGATCGGAGAAACCACGGAGAACTACCGACCAGCTAGAATTCTCCTCCAGACAGCGACTGAATTCGACTTAGCTGATAAGCTAGTGTCGAAAAGCCCGTCACCGCCGGGACTCGAGCCTAAGAACTCTCTATCAGAGACACAGCAGTTGATACCCTAAGCCACCTATACCGGTCAAGAGTTAATCTATTGTCTCACGTTTATAATGTTGGTCTCCGTATCCTGTATGGAAAAAAAATTAAGATCGAACATTTTATTGGTTGATAGTGCACTTGATGTGAAAATTTGCACAGTATGCCAACGACCTTTATTCGAAACACCGCCAGAGCTGACTGCATGCCGACTACTGGAATGTACTGTATATTTTACAAACAGTATATCTAAAGCATGGGACACCCGGCTTTACTTCTCATCTGACAGAAAACGTACAGTGGATATTTTCACTCTTCCACAGCTTCGAGCGGATTTGAATCCAAAAACTTGGATATAAAAGTCCGAAACGCTAACCGTTACACCATCGAAGCCGCGACTGCACTATTTTGTTATCTCACTACTCTTCGTTTCCCTTACCATCACCAAACTCGTCGGTCGGTCGTTCGGCCCGATCTCTGGGGCGGGAAACGCCACTCTGACCGCTGCAATGTGACGCTAGTTCTTCAATTGTCGTGCGGTGGGAGGAAATCGACTAAAGAATACGATGGCGTTATATATATATATATATATATATATATATATATATATATATATACACACACACACATTTTTAGAATCATTGGAAAATGGGTCGAAAGTATTGTTGCTTACAGTGTGCTTTCAACTTGCAATTGTCGAACATAGTGGTCCAAATCGTACCAAAGGCGACCGAGTGCTCTAAGCGAGATTGTGAGAACTATCCTAAATCCGAGTTAATTTTAGAGTGGAGTAAATGCTCCTATTACACGAGGCCTGCACAGCGAGCGGGATCCAGTGTAACACGCTCTGGACATTACCGCCGTCTCTACCTCCCCTCACTCCTCACTCCGTTCTCTCTTCCTCTTTTACTTTCTCGCCTTTCTTTGTAAGTAGATAACGTATTGTATGTAAATGTGCGCCGGAAAACAGCAAGTTTTAGACAGAAAACTCTCATTGCCGGACGCTGGTAAAGAAAAACTGGATAAATCTTGAACCTATGTATAGTAAATTACTTTTCTGTACACGATATGTGGTCATATATTTATATCTATATCTATCTCCCTATCTCTCTCTCTCTCTCATATATACACACACGAAAAATGGAACAAATCTGTCTGCCCATGTTCAACGCCAGTGCCTAAACCGTTCGCACGAAATTCTCCAAAATTTACATTCGCCCATCGAACTCGAGGCTCCGCGAGTTTGAAAGTGATATTTTTATTTTTTTTAAGGGAAGGGGAATTGGTGAATACTAGAGCCTAGATGAAACTTCAAAAAGGAAAGATCGCGCGTAGTCTGTGGCCCGTTTGTTGGGGTATTGCTCCGGCATTCGCCTGGTGTTGATCGGAGAACCCTCGGAAAACTACCAAGCAAGCAACTGACCGCTAGAATTCTCCTCCAGACAGCGGCTGAATTTGACCTAGCATGGTGTCGAAAATCTCTCCATCAGAGGCACTGCAATGACATCAATTGATACCCTGAGCCGGTCCCCTATTCGAGAACGGTCCTGATGAAGATTTAGTTTCGGACGCACTTCTCACACTGGTGAGTCCAGCACGTTGACGCGAGGCGGCCGCCGCTGCGGGGCGCCGGAGTCTCGTGTGGGGGGGGGGGGGAGCGCCGGGTGGGGGTTGGGAAGGGGCGGTGGTAGGGGCACGGGCGCCCCGCATGCATCCGTAATGCGGCGAGCGCGGCGTGGGCCCTGGCGGGACGACTCGGCCGCACGCAGCCGCGCACTGAATCATTCCGCTGCCTCCGACTCATACGCAATTACAGCGAGAGTTACGCCACCTGGCGGGGCACGCGAGCGCCTCCCGCTGAGTCACGACCGCAGCCCCCTCCCCCTCCTCTCCAACCCCTCCCACGCCGCACCGCTCAGCAGGTGCTTAGCGCACCGAAACGGAAAAGAAGTAAGGCAGCGGCACACGACAACCACTTGCTATGCAGGGCAAGTGGACTCGAACAAAAAAAAATCAACGTCTAAATGGTCAACATTACATTTTACAGCTAGAGATATACCGGTGTACAAATGCTAGCCGAGGCTAATATGCTACTGAGAAATTTGACAAAAGCTGACTGAGGAAAGTGAGAAAAAAGTAAAATAACGCAAGAAAGGGGACTGGATCGAAGAAAGGAAGTTACAGACGCACATACGCACACATATATTAAGAATGAAAACTAAAAACACTGTAAACCAACAGGGACGATAAACCAGCAGAAAGAGTCTAGAAAGTTGAAGGCAAAAATAGGCAATAATGTTTCTGAACAGAATAGATTGTGTGGCTGTACACAAGACGAAGAATATAATTCAATAGTACAGATATTGAGTAAGAACTGAATTATTTTATTACACCCTGCCTATGGAATTGAGAAATTTCTTTCACCCTTTGCATATTGGAAGTCGTTTTAGACCCGATGTACACGCTTTCTTTTGAAGAACGATTTCGGGAATTTTAGCGTCCGCGCGCATGCGCACAGCCTGGAGCGGCAAGAGCCACGATGCGAACGCCAACGTTAGGTGAAACTCCGGAAATCGTTCTTCGAAACGAAGCGTGAAAATAAGGTCTTAAGGAACTCCCATATGAAAGTAAACTTCTTACCATTGATTCAGGGGGCACGACGCACTGTACGGCGACATACAGACACAGGATTAATATGCACCTATATTTAATTTCGTGTTCCGGTAACAGAGAGAACGCGCTGGCAATGTAAAATGAAGCTTTAAATTGATCACCGTACTTTTTTTGCTGTAAATGCAGTTAAAATTGGATCACCGCCAAGGCAAATGTTGCTTACGCGGACACTGGAATTTAGTAACAAATAATAAATCTATATTGCGAACGATGTAAATTTTATTTCCGTAGTATCAGGCTCATGGAAATAGCACGGTAGCTTAATGAAAGTGCGGACGAATCGTTAAGCCAACTAGTATTCATTCTTCTTTTAATTATTGAATTGAATTGAATTGCCTCATTTACGGGGCGAGACTCAGGTCATGAGGCCTGCTCTTCCGTCTGACCACGCAAATTTCGATACGCTCCTTTCACCAACAAGGGGAGAATGAAGGTATTCCATGGGCGACGAAACAGGCGATTTTGAATTTTCTCAGAGGCGTTTAGGCGTGAGGATCTTTCACACGCAGTAAATCTACTAACATGGGACAGCCGACTCTACTTCCCCTCCGAAGGAAGGCATACGAAACATTTTTTCGCCCCGATCCATGGCTTCAATCGTGTTTGAACCCGCAAACTTGGGTATAACAGTCCGATACGCTAACCGTTACACCATCGCCGCCACAATTAGTGAACTTTTTATTATCAAAGGAGTTACGCGTTCCTGAAGTGGCTGCGGTATTCATGTTACACCTGTTGTCACAACTCTCGAAGGTCAACACAAGGACAACTCAAGGTACTCTTGCTTTGCACGGCGGTTCCTTGAAGAGCTCTCCATTCCCAAAATCCTAACATTAACAGTTATTGAACTATTGGGTTTGTTTGTATTTTGTTGGTCATTGTATCTCACATAACAAAGCCAAATTCTACATTAAAATACATAAACTCAATGGAAGGAAACTATACTATATATGGAAATTTGGGCATTAAATTTCGACCACGACCGGAATTTTGACCATGTATAATTCAAGCAGAAATTAATTTATATTACGTAAGACGTATGTAATGCTCTGTTCAGTACACTACAACTCATCTGATAATTTTCGAGATGTTTTCATTAAAGTTCAGACGAGAAATTTGATAAAACGAATTTGAGACTGAAAAAAAAAACTATCATCATCATCATACGTCACAATAACATAACATGCAATTCTCATTGACGATGTTTTTAAAAATTCCATTTTACTCAACGCTATGTATACAAGGAAATAAAAGTACAAACAAGGAAGCTGTAATAAGCGTTGACCATATCGTTTGATAGTTATGCATGTCTGAAATCAAGCAACTTCAAAAAGAGAATTATACATCTTTTAAATTTGGTTTCCTTCATGCGGGGAACACGTGTTTTTATAATGAAGCTTCGTCTGCAACTACGAAACCGCGGATGACGTCCTATTCTTTGAGGAAACGCGCGGCGGCGACCGCAGCGCCGCGCCACCGTCGGTTGTCGTAGAGAATTCCGTTTGGGCGCGCGGTGGGCGCGGAAAAAGAACCTCCGCCCCCTCAAAGTTTCAACGGCCACGTGTGGGCGAGCGGCGGCTCCCACCGACCGCGAAACTTGTTAAAAACACACGCCCGGTGGGAATTTCTTCAAGTTGAAACGTGAGGCCGGAGTGCAGGGATGTGTTAGGGTAGCAGGAGAAATGAACGATATGAGTATTGTATCCGAGAGTCCAATGCGCGATGTTGCGTCTTTCGAAGTTTGGCACGAATTGAAGCTTCACATTAGACATCCAGAAGGAAAAGTTTTTCACAAATTGAATTACCTTCGGGGTTACTTCAAACTCAATGGTGGCATGATTTATTTTTCACATATCTTCTTGAAATATTTTATTTTCAGGAATTTCAAACAACATGGAATATACATTTTTAGAATGATATAATACAATATTTCCGTTTGTAATTTCATTCTACGGGTAAGAGCCCATTCCATAAGTGCAACGCAACAAATCTTAATTGGTTAATAATTAGCTCCAAAATAAGTAAAAAACATGTTGCCTGAAAGTTTTATAAAGTAGAAATTCATAATATAAAACGATACCTCAAAAAATGTTCCTTTATTCTTAACCCAAAAGTCAAGTCTGTCAATATTTTTGGGGTTGTTTTTATCTTCGTAACCAAACAAACGATGAGAACATAAAATAACATTTTAAAACAAGTACGTATTTTCAAATTTGGCAATTTTCGTCGCGTGTTGCATCCCCGCAAACCCCCGTCTATCCCCCCCCCCCCCCAGTCGCTCACCTTGTGTTGCGAGCTTATACGACTGCATCCCGTGGGCAACGTTTCCTACGCCGTTTGCATATCTGCCCAAAAACCCGATTGAATCACGTTTTTACTTTCCCGTATACATACGTATACAAGGAGTGATATACGTAGTATAGGGAAAGTTATTACTTTCCCGTATACGTACGTATACACGGAGTGATATACGTAGTATAGGGAAAGTTATGTAATGCTGCGCGAAAAAATGGCCAATTTTCGGCGGAAAAAAATTAATTGCCGGGCCGTGAAAACGAATAAGTGGATAAAACCAGTTGCTAAATTAAGAAAAAAAATCCCCTAACACGTGGTGTGGTCAAAATCCATGATTTGTTGCTTCTTTATACTTAAAAATCGATTGACGGCATTCCGTCCGTCTGTCCGTCTGTGGTCAACGCTAGCGCATAAACCGTTCTGTCGATTTTCTTCAAAATTGATATTCCCCAGTCGATCTGATTCTAGTCGAAGCTTTGTGATTTTGAAAAAGATTCTTTAAAATTTGGGGGTACTTTATATGAAGCCCCCCGGGCATTTTCAACATTTTCTCAAAAACGGCTCCAAATTTCTTCTTTAAATTTCTTGTATGAATAGAGGAAAATACACTTTTTAACATGGCATAGGTCCGATTTTCACGTACAGCTCTGAATTTTCGAAAATTGTGAAAGTTTGAATTTTTTTCGGCGTCTTTCTCCAACTACAAAATTGAAGATAGAGATTTTTTCTTCAAATAAAATTTGTTCTGCATATTGAGTTCTTTAATAAAGGTCATGTAAATTTTTTTCACAATTTTGGTAGTTTTCGTGCAATATTGCGTGCAATATGTGCAATTTTAAAAAATTACAAAAACAAAATTTTCTCAAAAACGGCTCCAAATTTTTTCTTCAAACTTTTGGTAGGGATAGTGGTAAATGTACTCTATCAATGACATAAAAGCCACTTTGGTCTATCGGTTGGTTTTTTCAAAACTTACAAAAATGTAATTTTTTTTACTTGTCTCTCACGTCGTTAATATTTACATTATCGGCGATTTTTTTTACATTATTATATTTACGAATTATATGCTTTAAATAATGTCAAGTAAAGTTTCTCGAAAACACTACCGTTTTCTGTGAAAAGTAGCTCAAATTTCGGCATTTTCAGAAATGCTCAAACGTCATTTTCTCGTATATGGCTGCAATTTTTTTCTTGAAACTTTTGTAACGGATAGTGCTAATTACACTCATTAGTGTAGCGTGAAGTTCATTCTGAGTTTTTTTTTTGTTTTTTTTCAAAAATTATATAAATGTAAATTTTTTGAAAGATCTCTCACATCTTTAATATGCACATTATCCGCAATTTGTAAAGATGATTATATTTGTGAGTGTAAGTGCTTCAAATAACTTCAAATAAAGTATTTTGAAAACTCAAAAATTTTCTGTGAAAATGAGCTTCAAATTTCGCATTTTTAATAGCGCTAAAACGCCACTTTCTCTTAAACGGCACATAATTTTTAAAAGAAAATTGCCATTTACGGCTAGGTTTTTGTGTTCTTTAATATTCTAAAATTAATGTTTCTGTTCTACCAATAGGAAACCGAAAAATTAAGAAAATGACAAAAAAAATGTACTTTTGGCGATGATAGATGGTAGCTGGCAAGAAAGAGTATGTGGCAATTCCGAATATTGACAAATAAATAAATAAAATAAATACGGTCATGCTTAATTTTCTCAAAATACGAGTAGTTTTTCTTTAATTTTGTGACAAACGTAATAGGCCGCTGTAAATTTACTGCGCTTTGGACAGCTGGATGCGTCGTAAATTAGAATGTGCAATTTTGTATATTATTTCTTTCTTCGTTTCTTACATTCGAACTTTGTTATAGACTTACACATTAATATTTTAGAAATTGTTTATTTTGAAATATTTGAAATAAGTAAAAAGAATTAATAGCTCTCAGAATAGCGACAATGCAGGGTCTGCAACAATGGAATTCACTTTGCGCTCGCAAATATCTGTGAATTAGTGTCATTGTTGTGACCTAATGGAGCTGTATGAAAAGGAGTTATAATTGTCTAATTTATGTTGATATTTGCAGGCAAATATTTAGTTTTGCACCAAATGCTGTACCATTTGTAGTGAGTAGAGAATTTGTTGCATGGTTTTAAAATACTCTTCCCTAATCATGGCCCAATGGAAGGCATTTCTATATTTCCAGGGTATCAGGCTTCTTTTTCCAATACAGGGTTACAAAACTTTTGCATTCTATTTTTGTGAAGTTGTAGAATTCACATAGTTCTGACAACACTGCAATGGAAATAGTGAGTTCCAAGCGAAGATATTAGTAACGAATAAAGTGCAATATTACAGTACTACTTAGCTGTTTCCTCTAATACGGGAAAGTAAGTGCTGTTGTAGCACCACTAGTTATTTTTAGAGTTGGCATTGATTTCTACGTTTACCGTAGTCTGCTTAGAATCATACGTATCGATTATCTGTACTTTCCATATTTCCGCGGAGACACACATAGAATTGTCCTTTATTTGAAGGACCAGTTCCTCATTTAGTACAATGCTTCTCCGTTTGCACAACTGATACTTCCATCGAAAGATACTAAAAGGAGATCGCAACTTGTCTACGAGCATGCCTGGCTGTGAGATAACGCTAGGGCATCTAGGACGACGTTGAAAAAAAATAATAATACTAAGCTTGAGACAGGTAATATTAATAAAAGTCCTCAACTATGGAAATTGAACATCTTATCTAAACAATGACATATGAAAAAAAACAACAACAAAAAACTACACAATGGTCCTTCGCTGACACCCCTCCCCTTTGGAATAACGCTGAGATGGCAACTCCGGGAGCGCAGATCTCTGAGGAAAACAGTAGGAGTGGAGCAGAAGCAGGAGCTGTGGAGGCAGACCGGGCGGCGCCACCAGGGTGCGAGGCTTGGCGCCCTCTCCCAGCGGAACGGAGGAGCACCCCGAAGCTAGAACGGGACGGAGCGGGGCATAGCGAAGCGGGACAGGGCGTGAGGGGCGGGGCGGGGCAGAGTGGCTGAGTCCCGCGCGGGGAACGCGCTGGCGGGTTGCGGCGGGGCGGGGCGAAGCTGAGCGGGGCAGGGCGTGAGGGGCGGGGCGGGGCGGGGCAGAGTGGCTGAGCCCCGCGCGGGGAACGCGCTGGCGGGTTGCGGCGGGGCGGGGCGAAGCGGAGCGGGGCAGGGCGAGATGGGACGGGACGGGTCCGAGTGGCTGAGCGGCGGGGCGGGGGAGGGGGGGCGGGGCCGTAATGGAGCCGCGTGGGCATTAGCGCGCGCTGATCGCCGCCACCTGGCGAGTGCCCTTTGCAATGCAGAGCGGCCCTTTGCGGCGCCGGACGCTCTCTCGCGGCGCGCCCTAATCGCATTGCGGCCGCGGCGGGCGCGGGGCGGCCGGGGGCGAGCGGGGCGGGGTGGGGCGGGGCGGGGCGGAGCGAGAACACGTGGCCGGAGCCCGGCGTCGCCGCCGCCGTCGCCGCGAGCGCGCGCCCGGCAAACAGCAGATCCGGATCTCCGCGCCCGCCCCTCCCTTCAGCCGCGCAGCGCAAATAACGCCGCCGCGAGACAATGGCGCCGCCCGCACAAAGCGGAGGCAGCGGCGGCGGAGGCGGTGGCGGCGGTGGTGGCGGCGGCGCAAGAAACGAACTCCCCACAGCGGCGCTGAAATTGCGACTTCCACTTGTCGCTACTCAAACTGCGCCGCGCCAGCTAGCTCTACTTGTCGGGACTTGCGTGGGATCCTGACGGAATATTTAATCTCGGAACTCCGAGGTGAGTATGCCCTTTGAGCCATTCGCAGAGAGTAAAAACCTTTTCAGACTCTTCTTAGTAATGGAGAGTAGGGAACTATATAGCTTCGATAGTTGTAATTATTTAATACCATTCGTGAAAATTTTCTGATAAATTCATTCCTGGATTTATCAATAATTTCTCATGCAACCTAGAATTAAAACCCGGGTGTGTTAAGATTGTCTAATTTGTGAAGTGAAGACTGCAATGATATGGAAGTATCAACAGAACAGCTGACAACCATTGATCACAAAATATTGGTAGTTGAGAAGTGGAAGGAAGACCGAGTCCGAGAACGATCTTGGGGCTCTCAATTTGCAATTATGTCACCTTGTAAGTGATTATAATATGATACACCCTTGTGAATATAAACTATTCTTATTTCACTTTATTATCGAGCAAAGAGGTACAGCCGTATAATTCAATCGCATAGAATATCAAGTAATTAGTAATTTTTGATACAGTTGCAGATTCTACAGGCTCTGAACAGGTGGGCTACTTAGAGAAGCGTCGAACCAGCAAAAATGTAATAGAACGACGAAGAAAATCTCATCCTGTAGATTAAGGTGTAAGGAAAGTTTCTTTGAGGTCATTCGACTCAAAATTGTAGTTTTTAAGACCCTAGGACGCGTCGTTTAGGAGTTATTTAAAGATATAGATTTTTTAAAAAAGTGCATTGCGGGTTGCATTCACACGAATATTTAGATGCTTTTTTTTAAGCCAATCCTTCATATTTTTAAAATCAAAGTGAAATTTTTCACTTCGCGAAATTCTCTTTCTTTAGAGGCCTCATCTATAAAGATTGGTTGCGTGTGAGAGCCGCAAAGAGAAGGTATACTAGTGAAATAATATAGAAGATAACAGCCATTTGGCAAAACATAACTCAAGCAGAAGAACCTGACGTTCTATGTGCGAGCAACGGAGAATGATTTGCCTCTACCGGAAGAGGGGAGGACCGGAAGGGTTGGCCAAGAGGATTCAGCCCGAGCCGCCCTACGCCAGAGATCCAGATGCGTAGCCCTCGCCCTCAGCTGTCAGAAGGAAAGGGCGCCAGGAGCAGAAAGGACAACTGACGTCCTTTCCACCAGGGGGTGCTGCTGCCGAGTCAGCGAGTGGTCGGACGCAACGGACCGTCTAACGTTTCAATACGGACCACCGTAAGTGGCCAGTAATTGCCTTCAGTCCATTTCTTTTTGCCCATAGTCATTTAAAATGGATAGCTCTAAATCTACAAAAAAGTTACTGGAAAGCATATCTGAATTTGATATTTTGGAGTCTTTCTCTCCATAAGAAGTGCAGGGTCTGGTTTCATCTAATTGGTAATCATCGCATCAGATAATGCATATCATGCCATTGCCTAACTGTGCCTAGGGGGTGGACAGCCAAGAATCGATTATTGACCCCAGTCACAGAAACCTACTACGTTTCCATTCGGTAGCAGCGTTCCGTGTCATGTAGTTAAATGTAGTTTATATATTTTAGACTGCATTGCACGGAGGGAAAAAATCCAAAAAAAAAATCCGTAGAAATTCGAATCAAAATGTGTTGAGATGTAAAAGCAATAATAATAAAAAGTTGATTGAAATCTTCATGCGATTTTTTTAATTTTAGGAGGATCTTTTGCGGGTTTTTTAAGAATGATCTTCCTTACAAAAGCTCTATGGTTCCTATTTTTACAACGGATTTGTTCTCATGTGTTACGTTCACCATATTTGTATTACATATGGATGAAAATACAATGATAAAATATTTAAAATTAAGACAGAGAAGCAGTTATCTTTTAGAGGATGTTATAATGTTCTCTTACTATTGTGCCTTTAAATCGACAAAACACGACCAAACAGACAAATGGAACGAAAAGCCATTCTTGACGGACTACGTGCATTAAGGAAAGTGGCCGTCCGGCGTTATTTTAAGAACCATCGAACAAATGAGACGTAACTGAAGATGAAATATGTGTACTCATATTACAAGAAACTTTATCTATTTTTCTTATAAGGTAATGGCATTTCAAAAACTCGAACGATACATGACCGATATCACAAAAAAGAGGACTATGTTATAAATCTCAGCGGACGCGTCTATTTACAAACTTAACAGCGTCTTTAACTTTATTGGACTAACGACTCATTTAACGCTCTTTAAGAGTCTAATGGCGATAATAACTAAATTTAAAAATATATTCCTCATCAAATTAATCGGTTATTATTACCAGTTTCTTCCATGACTAGCAATATAGTTGGGTTCATATACGTAGCAACACATTTAACCGTTTTCAAAAATAATTAAGAGAATTTTCTACTACTGTGAATTTATTTGGAACCAAATTTCCAAGCATTGATACTGCCAATGGACCCCATTTTCTGTCGCTTTCTATTAAGTCATTATTCGCTTTCTTCTTACATTAAAAACGTCGCAAAAGAGAATAATCAAAAGAGAATTCAAATCACTGCAATATTGACTTAATTTATTTCAAAATGTTTTTATTTCTAGATCTAATTTTCTTGGCTGCACAGGTGGATATTTTCTCTGCATCTAATTGTAAAAAGTATTTAAGCTATGAAGCCCAGTAAAATTGTAAAAAGCACCTGAATTACACGAATTCTCTGATTGAAGATTGTAATCTTTCATGATAAAAAGATTATCTGAAATACTGGTGTTTATTATCTGTTTCTGACCCGATCGTCGGGTACACAGTTCAGACACCAGGGCGCAGCACAGGCTGCAGGAGCCGTTTGATCGAAGCGTTTCGCTCTTCGACTGCCAGAGGTCTCTAGCGGTGTCCCTCTCGATAGTTTTAACACACGCCGGCAGGTGGCAGGCAGGTATACACAAATAGCTGGGCTACCCAAAAATCTCCCTATTCACACCCACTCTCTATTCACTTCACTGCGGGAAGACTGACATCAATGCACACGAACACAGCGCAATTTGCAGAGAACACAGCAATTGTTTCGTTAGCTCAATCTATAAATCAAATAAATTAAAAAATTCAGTTCCTCTTAAATAAAATATATTACTGCTCTTTAAAATGGAAAAATGTAGCTAAAACCATATAAATGTACAGCGAAAATATTTTTCCTAAAGACGTACTCACCGACGCACGTCCGCCATTAATCAATAATAATACAATTCCTTGGACTCTTCAAAATCAAGCTGTTAAATATTTTCAATTAAATTTTGATACACGTCCAATATAGAAAATCACACATATTATCAGTCACAAATAAAACAAGCCTAAAACGTCTCTCTCATCTTTCCTGTACCTTTTCTTCAAACAACAACTTAATTAATTACGTGAATCACTATAATCTAGCTTTCATTAATAATTTCCCAACAAGAATAAAAAATATATACAATGAAACCATTCATCAATATTTTCCCTAACAGTTGTTGAAGTATCACTTGCAATTGTAATTGACTACACCAAATTGTAATAGTATAGTCTGGAAGTCAACAAAATATACATGAGAGAGTAATGTAGTGAACTATGTATAACAACTGAGGCAATAAATTTAAAGAAGTGTACGCTGGTGTAGATATCATATCGATTAGCCGTTGTGAATAGGGCAAATTAAAACCACTATCATGGAACACGAGCCTTATCTGTTTTCATGTGCATGCATGGAATTCGATGTCTGATGTGAATTGGATACAAAGATTGTTGATAAGGTTTAAACATGGCAATCTACTAAAACAGGTCCGAAATATGCAAAGACAATGCAATATTTTGTGTCTCAAGAAAACGATGTTTGTGCTCCTTAAGCAAGAAATTTACTTGGATAAAGAATATTTACACTTATGCATTCGCGTTCCGTTTTGTACCGTGGTGGTTACGCTGTGTAGTAACTTTTACAGAATGTACTGAACAAATTTGGTTTTTAAATAAATTTGGATTCTTAATGATGTATTGATAACGCAGGCACAGACACACACACATACACACAAAGTTGTCAGACCCAAAGTCTTGACACATGTTTCTCTATGTATTTCGACGCGCTGAATCCGAAGCCAGAATTGTGCCACCACTCTCCAAATTATTTTAAATTGTGAAAAACTATCGTGACATTGTAACAATAATAATAATAATAATAATAATAATAATAATAATAATAATACAATTTCACGATTGTTTTCTGCGATTTAAAAAATTGGAAGATGCTGGCACAATTCTGGCTTCTGATTCGGATCCAGCTCGTCGACATACATAGAAAAATATGTGTCAACTCTTTAGAATGCCAAACCAATATTTTAGCCATAAATTTGTTAGATAAGTTTATAAATAAGAAAAAGCCTCTAGATTTTCCTCACAAATTTTGAAGTGTCACTAAAGTGCATCAATTGTATTAACGGAGATATAGAACTAGTGAGTCTCTTCTTCAATCAATGTTAATTATGTAGTGCAAAATTTACTTATGGTTATCGTGTATGAACAGATTGTAAATAAACGTTTAATAAAAAAACGCCAGCGGCACTGGACTGAATAACTGATAGATAACTACAAGACCATTTGATCCCTAAAGGGCAAGGGCCTCGCGCCAACGCAGAGATGGCTCTGCTTATCTCTTCAGGGGAGTAGACCTTAAGAGACTGGGCGCGACTACATCAAGTTAATTATCACCAACATAGGAGTAAAATCGGAGCATCCATCTAAAATGAAACATGTTGGCAAGAGAGCAAGTGGAGAGGGCACTGACCTTGCGTTCAGTGATGAAGGTGCGCTGCGTCACAGACTTGAAGTTGGCCGACCCCGCACGCATCTTCAGCACCTTCTCCTGGAAACGCCACGCCCACTCCTATTTATTAAGGGCTCCCAAGCACAATTAAATTTACAACGCCTCATAATACTATTGAACTAAGCATGTACCAACAAAATTGATTTGAAATGGAACTATAACCTACGTAATTTAAACAATATTATGTTTTTGCTGTCATGAAACACTTGATTCAGTGGAGGGGCAGCTTAGTGCGTACGAAATTTCGTGCCAAGCTGCTAATAATGTAATTAATTATACTACTAAATGGAGTAAAGAATCATTGAATATTTTATGTCGATAAAACATACGGGAAAGAATATTTAAAAGTCATTTAACATTTTCATTGATGTTTTCATGAAGTTCGCAATGAAGTGTGAAGTATCATTGTTTACACACATTTCATATCAAAAAACGTTGAATATCAATCCTTGAATTTCAGAGTTTGATGTTTAGAGGGTCAAATCTAAAACAGAGCACAAGGCAGGCAAACCTAGATGGATAGTAAACTTGACGTCTCTTTAACGTCGACTAGCTGAAATGTTACAAATACATTGCACAAAAGCAAAAGCTGTAGAAAAGTTGCAATAGGAAAGCACTACATATGTACTAATCAGAAAATCGAAAAACCTACATATATTGTTTCATGGCGTTCAGTATAAAGTTTCACAGTCTAATAAAAATTAATGTTTACGTATTCTAGAACAATACAATCACCATTCACTATAAACAGAGTAAGATGCTTTTGAAAATGTAATTGAAACGTTTTGTATACTTCAGGATCTGTACATGTAAGCTTCAGTGTATTATGGCGAGAAATCCTGCTGTCCACCTTAACTAAAACACGTTATGCATTACATATGATTATAATGGCTGAAAATGATTGTAAACGACCCGCCTCAAACGATTTCTGGGCATTGCGTTTATATACACATACTAATCATTGCATTTAAAAACAATCTTCACACTTACAACCTCGCTATTCTCGCTTCTCTATTTATACCTTTACACCCACCATGCTTGCTCATTCTCGATGACGATATGCCGACTGCTTTGGATAGATGGATTGTAACTCGCACATCGAAACGAAATGAGAAAAAATTACGGTAT
Organism: Acheta domesticus; assembly: GCA_031308135.1. Lineage (NCBI taxonomy): Eukaryota > Metazoa > Arthropoda > Insecta > Orthoptera > Gryllidae > Acheta > Acheta domesticus. Next base: position 56,570,109 of record JAHLJT010000631.1, on the reverse strand, counting down.
ATATGCATTTAATTTAATAATTCAAAGATATTATAACTAAGCTGCGGATTTTTGCCTATTTGCCGATTTTTATCCTTCAATTAAAAATGCAGAATTTTAGACTACTTATTCATTTTGAGGCATTACTAGTATTATATTTTAATACATCTATTGCTTAACGTTTAATACTCCTAATGTTTAATAAATGTGTTTTTTATTATATAAAACTGGTTAAAAGCAGCAAGTTGAAACACATGTCAGGCCCGCTTCGTTTTATGTAAAGAAAAATCAAGAAATTGGATTGAGTGGAAGATTTAAACCCTTAAGTCAGTGGTATCAAGGTCCTACTGGTGGCTGTGACACGCGTCGTGGCACCGTAGAATGCCACAAGCTTCTCTGCGCAACTAGCATCGGGAAAGGGAACTATTACGAGTAGTAGTAACTCCGCGGTTTTACAATAGTGATGGCGATGTCTCTGGTGGCGGGGTGATAAACTGCGTGTAGGGGCGATTTCGTGATGGTACTCGTGCCACAGACTCCCGCTCGTGGCATTGACCTTGACAATACTGCCTTAAGTATTCAAAAGCTGTGGCATTTAGGCGGCTCGTGAGACGGCGGAATTGCCAGACTGCATTTCGTGGTCAGTTTTTTCTCTCCCCCCTTGCCATATAATCCTTTTTCACTTCTCGTTATCTGAGAAGGCAAAGCCGGACAGTATCTCGTTTCGTTCATCGGATGTTTTAATTTTAGTTAAGTTTCCATTCTTAAGTAGCGGAAATAAATGTTCACGCACCTGTCCAGAGAAAACCTTGATCACAGGTGAACATGGAATTGTTTATGTTAAGTTTGGGAGACAAGAATGTGCTCATGATAGGCGATTTAATGTTTGTTTCCACGAACTTCTAAGTGTGGTTTTCAACGATGCAGTGCTCCAAGGACTTGCAAATGTTTCTTGAAGACAGAAGTATATCAATTAAAATAGATAAATATAATACTTAACAGACTATGATAAACGTAGAAATCAATTCTTACACTAAGGAGAAAAAGTAACGAGATACAGTCCTGCTTTGCTTTTTTAGTGAGAGAAGTAAACGGCTTAGCAAAGTTGACCGCGGGATGCAGTCGGTTGATTCATTGATTCTTCGTTATTCCGGGTGCGTCAATCACAGAGGTCATTAGTCTCGTAAGTGTAGTGCGTGTTTTTTTATCGGGAGGTGGCGGTGATCTTTCCCCACTGGATGGCGAGATCCAGAGCCGCCCTACCGTCTACTAGCTGGGTTTCCTTCAACCAGCTATCTCTAAATAGCGGGGCGCCCTAGCCGGGACAAGCTCTCAGCTCCCGACCGGTCTCCTGGCATGTGTGGTACTGTAGTGCACGTTAGTGTAAGTGTGTGATGATAGAACAGGGAAGAGGAAGGAAAGATCGCGCGTGGTCCGTGGCCCGTTTGTTAGGGTACTGCTCTGCGCACTATTCACCTGGTGTTGATCGGAGAAACCACGGAAAACTACCGATCAGAACAGCCGGCCGCTAGAATTCCCCAGACAGCGACTGAATTCGACCTAGCTGACAAGCTAGTGTCGGAAATCCTGCCGCCGCCGTGACACAAACCTAGAATCTGCTGCCAAAGGGAGTGACATCAGTTGACGCACTGAGCCGTCTCTTCCGGTTGGATGCAGTCGGTATACATTCGAGGTGGGCGCTTTTGGTGGAGGCATGTGGTGCTCTCTCAGTCTGAATCAGTGAAAAACTACTGATTTGCAGTGACTATTCACTGATGGCGTCAGTTATAACCCTGCCACTGACAATCAGTGAGTTGAACTGAACAAATCAGTGAAAACTGGGTCCGCTTTTTGAATCAGTGAAACTTCGGTGTTTGAATCAGTTGAAATATGTGAAAACAGCAGCACGTAAACGACTAAACGATCAGTGAGCAATGGTGGCGCGGCACATTTACTCTGACGACCAGTGAAATGCTGGCGGTCATTATGAAAAAGGTTCGCATATTCACTGATTGTCTGCGAATCTACACATTTCGACTGAAGCTATCAGTGATTTTGGCTCTCGCTGATCGAACCAGCGGCAATTTCACTGATTCAGATTCTGAGAGTTGGGGTGAGGGTGTGAGGGTGGGGGTGGGTGGAGGGGTGGGGTGGGGATGAGCACCTCGGGCTGGTAGAGCGCGGGCCCCGGGGGGCAGGGGTCGTCGAGTTGGAAGCAGACGGCGCGGGGCGTGCGCGAGCCGAAGGGCGTCAGGGCGACGTCGCTGCGCGCCCTCCGCCGCGCCGCCCGCGCCGCCGCGCGCCCCATCCCGCGCTCCGTGTCGTACGCCGCCGGCCCTGCGCACCCCGTCGCTCAACCTAACTCTGCCAGGATGAATTTGGGTTTCATTATTTCGTGTTTCCGGGTGGGGCAACTACTATGGCCATCATTCTCGTAAGGATAGTGCATGTTTTCATCACGGGCGATAGCATCAATCTTTCCCCGACCTACATGTCAGCTAGCGGTGTTTTCTGTAACCACGTTTCTCTCACCGGCCCTAGCTGGGACAAGCACCCGACTGGTCTCCCGACATGTGTGGTAGTGTAGTGTACGCACGCATGTGTGTGTGTGTGTGTGTGTGTGTGTGTGTGTAAGTAGGAGGTGAAGATAGAACAAGGAAGAGGAATGAAAGATCACGCGCGGTCCATGTGCCGTTTGTTAGAACATAGCTCCGGCATTCTCCTGGTATTGAAACCACAGGACACGACACTACCTATCAGACGAACCGACCGCTAGATTTATTCTACAGACAGCGGATGAACTCGACACAGCTGTCCAACTAGTGTCGAAAATCCACTGTCGGGACTCGAACCCTAGGACCTCGCGGTCAGAAGCACTGCAGTGAGATCAGTTGATGTGTTGAATCACCTAAGTCGCTTTGAGAGTGAGATAAGGCATATATGCGTGTAATTATATTTTTTGTGGGTTGGATGACGGAGTGTGTGTGTGCGTGTGTGTGTGTGTGTGTTGGAGTCTGTGTGGGTGGGTGCGGGAACGGAGGCTGTGTGTGGGTGGGAGTGTCGGTGAGTGGTGCGACGGAGGGTGTATGTGGGTTGCGTGTGCGTGTTGGAGTCTGTGTGGGTGGGTGCGGTAACGGAGGGTGTGTGGGTGGGCGTGTCTGTGAGCAAGGGCTACCGGGGGAGGGCGGGGCGTTGGCCCAGGCGCCCGTGCGCGCCGCCGTGGAGGCGAAGGGCGGGCGCAGGCGGGAGGCGACGCGCCGGAGGGCGTCGAGGGCCGTGCGCGGGTCGTCGGTGTCCGCGGGGCCGGGGCCCTCGCTTCGCGAGCGGGGGAAGCGGGCCGCGCTCTGGGCGAAGGGCGGCAGGCGGCAGCTGTAGCAGCAGCGCGGGTGCCGCACGTTGTACGTCGCCGGCGACGGCAGGTTCTACGCACGAGGGCGCTCGCTGCGCTATACATCTTCGCTTGCGCAGGTCATCGAGAGAACTCGAAACTAGCGGTGACAAGTGAGCGCTCCTTCGTGTCTCGGACTGAAGGCGCAACTGAGGATTTACCGTCTCTATGTGATTGAACCAGTCGAATTAGTAAATGGCAATTATTTGGGGTTTTTATTGGAAGACATTAAATTGTGCTCGAGTTTAAGTTATATACTCGTCGATATCAGAATGAAATAATTTTAGAACCTTGAAGCTACATTTCTGCAGAAAGATTACTAAGCAAGTGTATACTGGAGGAACATGAATCTATCATCAAGAGGTAATTTGTAGTGCAAATGTAGATGGACTAATGCAAATAATGACGTAACGTACATGAGTTTCCTCGCTATTAGGACCCCTAGATTAACATATATAGCAGAAGTGACCTTGTAGAACAGTAAGACACTGCAAAGAAATACAAGTTCGATTTCGAGCACGCTTTTATCAAAATAAGTCAAGTCACGTCAAGGGAGTGACGCAGAAGAGTGAAAGGAAGGTGGAGAAGGGTTAATGAAGGAGAGTAAATGGAGTAGACAGAAGGGAGGAGAGTGAATGGAGGAGAAAGAATAAAGGAAAGGGAATAGAGAAGAGAGAGTGGAGGAAAGTGAGTCGAAAATAATATAGGGAGGAGAGTGACGGATTGAAAGTGAAGGAATGGAAGAAGAGTGAAGCATGAATAGGAGTAGTGAATTGGGGTGGAATGGGAGGAGAGAGATGGGAGGAGAGAGATGGGAGGAGAGAGATGGGAGGAGAGAGATGGGAGGAGAGAGATGGGAGGAGAGAGATGGGAGGAGAGAGATGGGAGGAGAGAGATGGGGGGAGAGAGATGGGAGGAGAGAAATGGAAGGAGAGAGATGGAAGGAGAGAGAATGGAAGAGAGTGAATGTAGGAGAATAAATGGAGAAGAGTGAATGGTGGAGAATGACGAAGGAAGGAGTGTAATGGGATGAGGGTGAAGGGCGAAAGGAGGAGGGTGAACGGTGGAGGGCGGAGGGCGCGGAGGTCACCTGTCTGAGCGCGTGGCGCAGCGCGAGGTCTGCGGAGCGCAGCACGGGCGCCTTGGCCCGCCGCTCCGCGCGCAGCGCCTCCATCTGCGCTTGCAGCGGCGCCAGGTTGGATTGGCCGGGGGCGTGCGGGCTGTAGTGGGCGGGGCCCGGCCCGTCGCCGCCCCGCACTTCGATGCCGCCCGTGCGCTTGCTGCTGCGACGGCTCCAGAATTGGCCGCGGTAGCGCAGCGTCACCTCACACACCTCGGGCTGCGCCGCAAGCCTCATATTTTATAAGTCAGGTTTAAATTAGTGCAAGCTTTAATGGACGAACATTCGATGGCATTGTTTGACGATAATTCACTTTCGATGTAAACAATTTAGACAAATATTCAACGCAGAAAAAGAAAAGTTCAGGAGCCGATTCACTTACATTAGGAATTGCCAAGTTATGAAAATGAAAAATTACGAGAGACAAAATTGACTAAAAGAGGGTTGCCAGTTGGGGTGAAGGACTTGACCGCTGGCAAGAGAATTCGAGCAACGTTTTTCCTACTGAGAATTACAATACTCAACGTCTGTAAAACAAACTTTATTCAGGCTACATAACATTTTTTGCTTTCAAAAATGGTCCGGGTTACAGAGGATCGAGGTTAACGAGTAACAGAATGTGAATGAAGGTGCGAACCTGTCCAATGTCGTACGAGAGCGGCCCGGGGGGCGGCGGCGGCGCGGGCGGCGGCACGGGCTCCCAGATGGCGGCGCCGTGGCAGATGCCCCCCACGGGCCGCCAGCCGCGCGTCTGTTTCTTGGCGGGCACCGACGGCGCCACGCCGCCGCCCAGCGGCTCCATGCGCGCGCGCACCATCACGCCCGGGCGGCACGTGCAGCGCTCCGCCTGCGCGCACGCCTGCGCACGCCCACGCCCACGCCGGCACTCCCACTGCGCCTGCGCTGCTGCGGAGGGTAAGTGAAGTGCCCACTCCCACTCGCCTACGTTACTGCAAAATGTACGTAAATGCTCACGCCGTCACTCGCACTGCGCTGAAGATACTGCGAAGGGTATGTACAGTGCCCACGCCCACGCCATCACTCCCACTCGCCTACGCTACTGCAAAATGTACATAAATGCCCACGCCGTCACTCCTATTGAGCCTGCGCTGCTGGGAAGAGTATGTGAAGTGCCCACGCACATGCCATCCCACCCACTTCGCCTGCATTACTGCAGAGGGTATGAGAAATGTTCTCGCCCATGCCGTCACTCCCACTATCCTACGCTACTGCGGAGTGTATTTAAAATGTTGCAGAGATTGATTGATGTGCATATTTTTCTTCGCGATATGTCGGTGAACATCCTCCCTTGGATGGTGATATCTGGCACCGACCTACACGTCGGCTAGTGAGATTTTTTCAACCAGGTAGCTCCCTCCAGCGGGCCACTTTCCAGCCAGAACAAGCTCTAAGTTCCCGACTGGTCTTCCGGCATATAAGGTAGTGAAGTGCATTAAGTGTAAGGGGTGAGATTAGAACATGGAAGAGAAAGGAAATATGGCGCACGGTCCATGATCCATTTGTAAATGACTGATCCGGCATTCGCCTGATATTGATCGGAGAAATTACGTAAAACTACCGATCAGAGCAGTCGGTCGCTAAAATTCTCATGCAAGCAACTGAATTCGACCTAGCCATGTAGCTATTGTCGAAAATCCTGCCACCATCGGGACTCGAACCCTAGGACTTCCCGGTCGGAGGCACTGCAGTGACATCAGTTGATGCCCTGAGCTACCTAATCCAATATGGAGAGAAAAGTGACGTTTTTGCGACAGAAAAATGCGTGCTGTGAAAAGTAGATATTAGATAACTTTTTCTAACACGAGTACTCAGAACCCTAGTTTTGAAAGTCTTCATACCGTCAAAATTCGGTCTAGTCTTCGTCGACATGTGAACAACTATGAACGTATACAGGATTTTTCAGGATTTCAGGCCCATTACACAGGATTTAATATGTCTTGATTGTTTTGGCTAAATTCGTGACCCTTGAATTTGATACGGATATTTTAATATTGGGGGGGGTACCTTATCTGAAGCCTTCCCAAACTTTTCAGAAATATCTGAAAAGTTATCCCTTTAATACCGAGATTTCGGGAGGGCTATCGAGCGGGTAGGCGATTAGGCAAGCGCGGCCTCTGCCTGCGTTGTGCTCACGAGCTACGAGGCGGCGTTGGGCGTTTGCAAGCGTTGGTCAGGTCTGAGCACCAGTTTCCTAATCAATATTTGAGCCGTTGAGAGCAAAAGTGGTGTAAGTTAAAAAAACATACTTGCCGGAAAATGACGTCTAAACGAAAAACGCTGTAAAACTATAATGCTTAGAAACAAATGACCTAATGTGATATGAACGTGATAAGAAGATATTCTTTTAACTTACTACAGATATTTTGGCCTCAAACATTGTTTATTAATTAATTAACAATTTTGTAGACTTTCACCACTTTTGCACTGATTCTAATAACTATGACTTTCATTCAAATAATTGGCATGCACAATTTTCGTCTAACATAGTAATGTTATGGAAAAATAGGAGAAAAATAAGGCTTTTTTACTAACTAAACTGGCTACTTTACTAGCTAACCAAATGAAAGCAATTTTGAAGTTGCGATAAACAAGAAGCTATTTCTTGTGACCTCCTGGAAACTATTGTTTCGTCTCACTTGTGACTTACACCACAATTGCATGCAATGGTATGAGCAACTTGTTGGCTAATTCTGATTTGTGCTAGCCTCTAGCTAAGAAATACTAAAGTTTGATGCACCATTTTAGCCCGTGATGGAAAAATGTTCAAACCATCTACCAATGAATCCAATTCAAATCTTCCAAAGTTTGACTTACACCACTTTTGCTTTCAACGGCTCATTTGCAGAACGTAGGTACCAAGTAAACGTTTCACTGATGCTTTTACGTCAGATAAATTCTATTATTATTGCTGTGTTCAGCATTTTGAAGCTGGCGCGCGCGCAGCTGTACGCCGCGCGACACGGAACTCGCTGGCGCGGAACGCTGGCCAGCGAGCGGAAAAGCCTCGAGGCGAGGCTACCCTGGGCAGCGCCACCCCTACTTAAGCGGGGGCAGGAGACGGCCACGGCAGTCACAGAGTCACAGCAGAGAGGCAGCGCAGCAGAGAGTGAGAGAGTCGCCGGAAGAGAGCCTGCAGTCAGGGAGAGAGACACACGCAGAGAGGCTGCACCAGTAGTCGTGCGGAATACGTCGCGACTGCCAACCTGGAGGCGCCGTGCTTACGGACGCACGGCGAGATTGCGTGCCGGAGTTGCACGCGGCGGAGTCGCACAGTCGGGCGTGTGGAACAGGAGCAGTGCCAAGTGACGCACTAGAGAGATCCGGGCTTGGACGTTAATGCCAGCCGGAAGAGAGTAACTCCTGTATATTGTATTGTTTAGTGTAAATAAAATGATTGAAGGAATAAATAACAAGTTATTAAGATGACGTACTTTCTTTCATTGGTAAACATAACAATTATATTTAATACAGTCTTCACCAACATGCTCCTATGTTGCGGATGGTGATATCCTTGTGTAGGGGGGGGGACGCACCTTGTTGCCGCAGGGGGTGTCGCGCATGTGGCAGGCGGGCAGGCGCGGCGAGTAGTCGCCCGGGCCGGGGCCCGCGTCCCCCGCCCCCGCCTCCGCCGAGGGCTCCCCGCGCGGCGCGCGCGCGCGAGGCGAGTCCCCGCCCTGCGGCAGGGGCGCTCAAATGCACGAGCTCTCTTTGGTAGGAAGGTTGCTTTAAGCACATGAATCGGAGTTAGTATTCGCACCGTTCGCTCGAAAATCCAGCTACCACACTCAACACATGTTTTATTTATAGATGTTCAACATATAATTACTGCGTATTTTTACTATTATTATTACTATTATCATTACTGTTATTATTATTCCTCTAATTCATGACTGAAGATGTTATAAGTCGGCTGATTATGAAGTCCACTCCGTGTTGCAGCCAGCTTCCTGAGGAGTAGATCTAGGGTCTATTGGTGCCTCTACAATACTTTGCGCAAAATGTGGGCTGTTCAATATAAAGCAATGTCTTGCACGTCCCAGTCTTTTGAATGACATGGGATTTTAACCAACTTCTTATGCAAATTTTTCGGAACGACTTGTGCTTTAACGGCCTACATTCAGCTGATCTTGATTTTCAAACTCTTGTACGTATTTACGACGCTTCTCTACTTCATTAGTTCCGATGTTTTGACCGCACGGCACAGCCACATCTACAAGTAGACGTGGGCGGTGCACATCTGCCAGTGGAAACTGCAAAGCCTGTCGTAAATTTTCAAGTATTCGGTCTTTGCTAGAATTGGACAAGCTGAGACGATATGATCAATGGTTTCTACTTGTTCCTGGCAAATGCGACATTTATCATCTTGGGAAATTTTGAGAACAACTTTATCGTACTATGGTAATGTAATCTCAACGCCTGTTATTTTTACTGTGAGAATGAGCGTTATTTGCAGTGGCGCACCTTGATGTGCGGCGGGAAGAAGTCGGGGTAGTACATGTTGGGCGCGGGCGAGCGCAGGCGGTCGGCCGGCAGCGGCGGCGCGCGCGCGGGGGCCACCGTCAGGAAGGGCGCGTGCGACACTGCAACGCGGGCGCATCCACACTGTAGCCCGCGGTCAGCTTTTTCTAAGCCGTTTACCTATTTCCCGAAGGCATAGCCCGACTGCATCCCATTACGTTTACCTTCTTAGTTGTTTTTTGTTATTTAATGTTGCATCAACTATTAGGTCATTAGCGACCACTATTGGATGTAACGTTATGGTATGCGGATTAAACGATGTGGTGATGATATGGGGTGAAAGGACGAATACATACAACCATGCCTGAAGCGGGACTCGAACCCGCGACCCCAGGTCCAAGATCACTACGGCACTACTGACTTAGCGATCTCGGCCACGGGGCCGACAACTCCTTAGTGTAAGGATTGATTTCTACGTCTAACGCGGTCTGCTTAGTACTCGTATTCTATTGAACTGCTAACGTTGAAACCCACCGATTAAAAGTTTGTGGAAACCAAACTTGAAACCTCCTATCCCAAGTATCTTCTTACCTCGTTGACATAACATACACAATTGTGAAGAACATGACATATTCCCTATGTTTGAGGTTTTATCTGGACTGGTGCGACAACATCTATTTGCGTTAATTATGAATGCCAACTGGACTACAATTTTTATTCCTTTCAAACACTTAATGAATGAAATGGGATGGAGTCAGTCTATGCCTTCCCAGGTAACAAAAGGTGAAAGGGGATTAGCTGGGAAGCGGGGATGAGGGAAAGCTGACCGTGGGATGCACAATAAGGCTGAGATTGAGATGACTGTTCTTGCAAAATGTACTTACGTGTCTTTGCGTGGAAGCTTTATGAATGAGGAATTGAAAAAATAGTGTAACTCCTAATCTAGAGGGTCGAATTTTACAGCATTTGATGAAGTCGTTTGCGGTCATTACAACTCGTGGTTCCATTTTGGTGTGGGTAAGTTTAGACCCTCTGAACTAAGTAAAAGAAGGAGTCAAGTGGACATTCTGTGAAGTAGTGAACAGAACACAACATACAATAATTACAGAATGCACAATTTTTTTGAAACTTCAATTAAATGCACCTTAAATGAGAAAACAATTAAGGACCACGTACATTTTACATTTACAAAACTTAAAATCTTAAAATTTTAATTAAATGGGTGATTCTTCATAAAAAATTAGACGCTGAAATGATTTCTTGACCACCTCTGTAAATGGTCTAGGGGTGCTTCAGATTTGGAACCTAACGATGGGCGCTTAGACTTTATGTATTACGAGTAGCTACATTTATACACATTTTTTTAATTATTAGAGATTTTGCTCATGTATCTTCTAACGTCTTTTACGAAGTAAAGAGTAGTAGAGAGAGGCCACGCATATTTTGGAAAAAAAAAATTAAAGCAATTTTTTAAAATCCATTCATGTGAACTTGACAAATGGAGATTTTATACACAGATAATCTCACAACGAAAGAGCTGAAATTACGTTCTTCATTTGTCAAGTCCATCCTAAGGTTATGAAGGTGAGTATATCCGGTGAAGGGATCTCTTCGTGATAACCACACGAACCCTATATCCCATGGCCGAGAAGCTGGGTCACCGCTGGTCGGCCATGGGGCCATTGCTAACTACACCTAACCTAACGCTGACGTTCTCGTTGGGCAGCGAAGGAACAGAATGGTTGGCCAAAATCACTTCTTTCGTTCAGAGCATATGGTAGAGTGAAAGTGAAAGTTGCAGGGAAGAGAGACCATCTCTGATGAACTGATTCTCTTCGCAGGCTACTTCTTGGCAAATGCATTATTCCTCGTATTAATTTTTCCATTTCATACAAATTTATTTGAGATTATACACTATTACTTCTAATTATCTTCTCTACTTCGAGGTAGAGCGTATGAAGAGAGGTGCTGCAAATATTTTGCAAACAATCATTTTGCAAAATGTATTACCAAGTCAAGTGTACACTTGTTGGTAACTGACAAAACTAGTTTTGAGTCTCTTTTACTACAATAATAATAAATTGTGTAACTCTGGGAGCCTTTTTACTTTCCCGTATACGTACGTATACACGGAGTGATATACGTAGTATAGGGAAAGTTATGTAATGCTGCGCGAAAAAATGGCCAATTTTCGGCGGAAAAAAATTAATTGCCGAGCCGTGAAAACGAATAAGTGGATAAAACCAGTTGCTAAATTAAGAAAAAAAATCCTCTAACACGTGGTGTGGTCAAAATCCATGATTTGTTGCTTCTTTATACTTAACAATCGATTGACGGCATTCCGTCCGTCTGTCCGTCTGTGGTCAACGCTAGCGCCTAAACCGTTCGGTCGATTTTCTTCAAAGTTGATATTCCCCAGTCGATCTGATTGTAGTCGAAGCTTTGTGATTTTGAAAAAGATTCTTTAAAATTTGGGGGTACTTTATATGAAGCCCCCCGGGCATTTTCAACATTTTCTCAAAAACGGCTCCAAATTTTTTCTTTAAATTTCTTGTATGAATAGAGGAAAATACACTTTTTAACATGGCATAGGTCCGATTTTCACGTACAGCTCTGAATTTTCGAAAATTTAAAATTTGAATTTTTTTCGGCGTCTTTCTCCAACTACAAAATTGAAGACAGAGATTTTTTCTTCAAATAAAATTTGTTCTGCATATTGAGTTCTTTAATAAAGGTCATGTAAATGTTTTTCACAATTTTGGTAGTTTTCGTGCAATATTGCGTGCAATATGTGCAATTTTAAAAAATTACAAAAACAAAATTTTCTCAAAAACGGCTCCAAATGTTTTCTTTAAACTTTTGGTAGGGATAGTGGTAAATGTATTCTATCAATGACATAAAAGCCATTTTGGTCTATCGGTTGTTTTTTTCAAAAATTACAAAAATGTAAATTTTTTACTTGTCTCTCACGTCGTTAATATTTACATTATCGGCGATTTTTTTACATTATTATATTTACGAGTATATATGCTTTAAATAATGTCAAGTAAAGTTTCTCGAAAACACTACCGTTTTCTGTGAAAAGTAGCTCAAATTTCGGCATTTTCAGAAATGCTCAAACGTCATTTTCTCGTATATGGCTGCAATTTTTTTCTTGAAACTTTTGTAACGGATAGTGCTAATTACACTCATTAGTATAGCGTGAAGTTTATTTTGAGTTTTTTTTGTTTTTTTCAAAAATTATATAAATGTAAATTTTTTGAAAGATCTCTCACATCTTTAATATGCACATTATCCGCAATTTGTAAAGATGATTATATTTGTGAGTGTGCTTCAAATAACTTCAAGTAAGTATTTTGAAAACTCAAAAATTTTCTGTGAAAATGAGCTTCAAATTTCGCATTTTTAGTAGCGCTAAAACGCCATTTTCTCTTAAACGGCACATAATTTTAAAAAGAAAATTGCCATTTACGGCTAGGTTTTTGTGTTCTTTAATATTCCAAAATTAATGTTTCTGTTCTACCAATAGGAAACCGAAAAATTAAGAAAATGACAAAAAAATGTACTTTTGGCGATGATAGATGTTAGCTGGCAAGAAAGAGTATGCGGCAATTCCGAATATTGACAAATAAAGAAATAAAATAAATACGGTCATGCTTAATTTTTTCAAAATACGAGTAGTTTTTCTTTAATTTTGTGACAAACGTAATAGGCCGCTGTAAATTTACTGCGCTTCGGACAGCTGGATGCGTCGTAAATTAGAATGTGCAATTTTGTATATTATTTCTTTCTTCGTTTCTTACATTCGAACTTTGTTATAGACTTACACATTAATATTTTAGAAATTGTTTATTTTGAAATATTTGAAATAAGTAAAAAGAATTAATAGCTATCAGAATAGCGACAATGCAGGGTCTGCAACAATGGAATTCACTTTGCGCTCGCGAATATCTGTGAATTAGTGTCATTGTTGTGACCTAATGGAGCTATATGAAAAGGAGTTATAATTGTCTAATTTATGTTGATATTTGCAGGCAAATATTTAATTTTGCACCAAATGCTGTACCATTTGTAGTGAGTAGAGAATTTGTTGCATGGTTCTAAAATACTCTTCCCTAATCATGGCCCAATGGAAGGCATTTCTATATTTCCAGGGTATCAGGCTTCTTTTTCCAATACAGGATTGCAAAACTTTTGCATTCTATTTTTGTGAAGTTGTAGAATTCACATAATTCTGACAACACTGCAATGGAAATAGTGAGTTCCAAGCGAAGATGTTAGTAGCGCATAAAGTGCAATATTACAGTACTACTTAGCTGTTTCCTCTAATACGGGAAAGTAAGTGCTGTTGTAGCACCACTAGTTTAAAAGGAACAGGAGCGGAGATGATCGGTGAAGCCACAAACCAACTCTAACAAGTGCCGTTACATCGCGGATGTCGTGTCCTTGGGACAACATCGTTCATTTGCGTCAAAATGATTGTTTATAAAATTATTTTAATACTTAAACATAATATGAACCTTGCATAATATTTAACTTTCCTAAACGAAAACACAGTACCTATCTTTGCTACATCATCAATGCCTGGTCCACTTACGACACACATTTGTTAGTAGATGTGTAACATTCATTTTTACTTTCTCGTATTACTTCGTAAGAAGAGAAAGTGTAGTAATCGTGTCCCGGGAAGCGGTGGTTCTTTTCGAAAGAAAAACTTAGTGCTGGGCCCAGCTAACGAGAAGGTAGACAAATTTTCATCCCATACGTACTAATTTACTTTCTATAACGCTGTGTAGTCAGAATTCCTATTTAGTAGCTCCTTGAGAGCGAAAAACGATTGACAGCAAAACGTCTCTGTCTGCCCGTCCCTTTGTCCGTGGTCGACGCTATCGCCTACAACATTCAGACGCTTCTCTCCAATATTGATATTCGTCCATCGATACAAAGGAAATCGAGGGCCTCTGAGTTCGAAATGCATATTTTGATTTTGGGGAAACTTTATATAAAACCTCAATGAAATTTGCTCACTTTTCTTAAAAATGGCTCAAATTTTTTAACTAATTTCTTCCTCGGATAGCGTAAACACTAAAAGAATGTCGTAGGTGTAGAAGAGTGTACTCATTTTCGATGATATACTTGATTTTTCGAAAATTGAAAAAGTTTAAAACATTTTCAGGCGTGTTCTTGCAACTATAATATAGAAGATATGTTTTCTTTACTAAGATCTGTTGTTGAAAGTCGGTCAGATCTTGATACAACGTTATGTACAATGTTTCGAACATATGAATAGTTTTTGCGCAATTTTAGGTGAAATATAGAAATTTTTAAACAATTATTTTCCTCAAAACAGCCCCAACTTTTTCTCTTAATTTTTTCCACGTGTGTGTGTCTCCAGTGGTGCTAGTCCAATTTCCGTCGAATTCTCTGATTTTCAAAATGTAAAAAGGCTAACACGGTAAAACTACAAATTTGTAGATCAAGATTTTTCATATTCGAAATTCATAATAAAAAAACAGATCTTTAAGAAAGTCGGCCTACCAGAGCGCAGGCAGGGCGGGTCGCTGGGGCGGTAGGTGGACGGACCGATGCGCGGAGAGGTGGATGGGGTTGATACGCCGAAGCGCACCGACCGCCCGTACACGCCCACCTGCGCACACCATCCGCCCTCCTTTGGCACCACTGCGCACCCACGAACATGCACCATACTACAGCACATTCCCTCAGCACGCGCTTCCTTGCACAAATGTCACATTAAATATGCTTCTTTGTACTTAGCACGTCCTGCCTCATCTCACTCAGTTTCGCCACAGCACGCCACAGCAAGCACTCACTTGCCAACGGCACTTCCACTCAGGCAGACTCATCACCAGGAACGCTTCTTTTGGCTCGGTACGTCCTCTAAGGAAACTTTGCCACAGCACACTACAGCGACGCTCCCTTACACTCTACACGCGTCCACTCAAGCAGTCTCATTACGACACACGTTTCTTGTCTCTTAGCACGTTCTTTCGGGCAGCTTTCGCACAGCGGGCGCTCCCTTGCTCTACATGTCCACAAACGCAGGCTCACCACAATACAAGCTCCTTTGCATTTGGCACATCCTCTCGGGCAGCTTGTCCACCGCACACCGATGCTGGCGCCCCCTTGTATTCGATATGTTCACACATGTATCCTGACCACAACATGCTCCTTGCCATGCAACACTTTCTCTCGGGCATCTTCACCACAGCATTTATTAGCAACTTTCAGAATCACTGGTTTTGAAAGTAACCCTAAGATTTTTCATGAAATGTGTACTGTAAATAGGAGTACAATGAGTATTAAATGGCAAATTATTAAGAATCAGTTTTTGACTTACCATTTTGAAAAGACTCTTCAAAGATACAAAAACAAAAGCCTTTTATCCAAAATAAAATCCAAGCGCTATAAATTTGGCACGTTCGTTTTATTTGGAATGCCGATTACATATTTTCCCCCAAGTGCATAAAACCCGCGAGTGGTGCACTGTCCACCAACAATAATTGCCGGTTCGTTGCTGCGCAGCAGCCGTTTCATGGTTGAATCACTCTCCTTCTAGCAAATAAATACAAGTAATATGTCAAGGAAATAAACCATACAATACTCGCATCCTATTTTGTAACGCAAGTGCTCGCGCGGGCTACATATGTAGCCCAAGATAAAATTATATGTTTTATAAAGTTAGTTTAAAGAGTTTCTTAAAAACTTTCTGAAGAACTACTCTGCTCTCTTAAAATGTTTATTTGAATGTAATGTGAAAGTCTTTTAACTTTAACTTATGCCATTTAAATTAACCAGTGCTGTCTTCTAGATGAAGAATGGGATTAGGAAACAAAAAACATCATACAGGACGATGGTATTAGAAGTGGTAGTATTGAAACTATTTACAATAACTGTGATAGTAATGAACTCATTGACTAATTGTGTGCTTGGACATAATATGCAGTTATTTGTGCTAGCAGTAACCCAAACAGTTTATGTCAGAGCAGTCCCTTCTTATAGTGATCTCTCTATAGCACACAAAATACTTTATTTATCCATTTGTAATAATTCATCTCATTCATTGAACTATCGTGTTATTCATCTCATTCATATCACTATAGTACGTCACAATAATATGTGAGTGTGAGAATAGTATATCGGATTTCCCTCGTGGAAAACTTCCTTTGTATCACTCATAACAGTTGCGCTCGCGCGGGCTACAATGTAGCCACTATGTAGCCTACAATTGTAGCTACAATGTAGCCTACGATTGTAGCCCAACCAACTTTAACCCTCAACCGGTACACTGGGATGTAGAACACCCTACTGAATGTTTATTTTGTTTTACTGGAACATATATTGGCAATTCTGGCCGATGAATTTTACTAAATTCGTTTAATTCGTTCATCTAATGTAGTGATTCATTTCGTCTAATTCCTTCTCATCCCAGTAATCTTTGGAAGCTGGTAACTGATTGTATCTCGCAGTATCAAAATACCTAAAACATTTTATTTCCTCAAGTGAAATATTTTAAGGTTCGTGATTCCTAAAAAGAATGTACTTCTCAGCCTTCTTTCTGCGATGTTCGTACTCTTCATATGTGAAAACGTTTTCAAACATCTGAACAAAAGAAATATTTAAATTGTTAGGAATATCAATTGATGCTGAAATTTCTTTTTGATCAGAGTCCTCATTGGTGAATTCATCAAAGGGTTTCGCTTTTTGGGGTCGGTTCTTTGTTCACTTTGCACAATTTTCTAACAATGGGACTGAATATTTAGGTTGTGAACTAGGGGCTATGGGCTCGAACTCATTTAATTATTCTTCAATGTGCTTAGTATTCGGGAGAACAATTTCGGTCGGAGCAAGTAGTTGTCTACCTGACAGATGACTAACATCATCTTCCTCTCCCCCTTACGTCATACACAGTTTTTACTATTTTTTAACTAAATATATCAAATCAAAATCTTCATCTTCGTTTCTTTATTCTTTATCAATTTGAACTTTTGGATTAGGTGGCTCCACAAACATAGCATCTGGTAAAATATTAGCAGGTAAATCAGTTTTCAGCAGATCAATTGCCTCTTGATGTGAAATATCAGGTCTGTCATAACAAAAAAACATGGATGTGTTAGTTCCCATTGCACCCATATGGTAAAGCAGAACAAAAACATCTTATTTGCTACAAATTATAAGTTATTTTTTACTAATAATTATAAGGATAACTGCCAATATATCTCTAGAACAATGTTACGAAAAAATAATTTCAGAAAAAAATATATTCAAATGACGTACATCAAAATAGATCGCAGAAGGTGAACGTCAAACCGTTCTTCCATTTTCAAACCGATGTTCTGCCTCGACAAATGCAAATAAGGCTGAAACATCATTTTCCCTCAGATTCGGACCGGAGGAGGAAAGAAAAATGAAAGTTTGAACTTGCGCGAAGCGTTACCATATGGGTGCGACGGGAACGAATGGGGTAAAACACTGTTTAATACGTAATATTGATTTTGCTTCATTAGAAAAATGGAGTTACTGGATTTAACGTTATGGTAACTGTGAAGATGACATGATTTGGTGATAATAGGGGGTGAAAGGACGAAATACAATCATGCTCGAGGCGGGACTCGAACCCACGATCCTTCGGTCCGAGATCGCTTCGACACCATTGTCTTAGCGATCTCGGCCGCCGGGGATCGGCGACATATTTTTGTTCTCTTAATTTTCTCGGGCTACCACCGATAGCTCCGGTAGCCTACAGTATACGCAACTGAGGGTGTGTGAGAGACCGCAAGCTTCAGGTATGTGCACCAGGCTTATGTCAAACAGTACTCTCTAGTTGGCAGATGCTATCTGAGAGTGAATACTCCGGCCGTAAATGTTCGAATGTATATACACTGTTGTTTGTGAAAATTGCAACACAGAGAAAGACATACTATTACAATGAAATTTATTCCACGTAGAGACGGCGCGCCACAACGGTATGGCGTCGTCATAATCGGCAATGAAAAATAATTTTCTACCACAAGACCACAAAAATTGCTTTGAGCTCGTAATTCAATCGGGCTTAAAAAAATATGGCGGACAGTTCGAGACGCTGCTTCGGTATGACATACAACTCCTCACACTTTGGCTATTTAACGATCAATATACAACTAGAATTAGCTGTATACTCGTTCCCCAATGGCCGATTTTTTTCGACATATTTAAAATATTGCGCAGTGCAACGCCGACACCTACAAGCCACCATACTTGCGTTTCCTTGTTCCTCATAACACTGGCTAACTTCTCAAAAAGGTTTAGCTTTGAGCTTATCACACGTCGATTTTCTTGCTGGCTCCCGGTCTATCAGAGGAAGGCTTTCCGCCAAATCAAAAAAGCATAGTCATCTGGGAGCAAAGTGCCTCCATTTTAGTACGTGCAACGTAGTCAAATACTCGAGTAGGCTTTGTGTGTCATAGATTAACGTATTGACTACGATTCATATATTACTTTTCATTAATAGCAAAAAATACAAACCACTCGTGTAAAAGAGATAGAAAGAAGAGAACGTATCAGATAAGATAAACGGAAGTTCGATATTTTTCTTATAAGTTGATACATGCAGAAGTATTATAATAGTCGTCCATTAACATGAATTAAGAAGTTTAAAAAAACCAGCCGTAACATACGACTTAATTTTAGAATGTTAGTAACATATTACCTCTTCTTCTCAGTTCATAAAAACGTCGCAGGCTACTAAGTGAAGGTGTATTTCCAATAGTAATTCACGAAAAAGAATCGCTTTTCACTGCTTGGAATATCATTAATTGAAAATAATTAATTGTTTCAAAAAATGTTTCATCTCACACCTATATCATTTTTCAATCGTGGTGTTTTGAACCTGCAATTTGTCTTCTAGTACAGGGGTATTATAAGTATTATTTTGTTCCGGTATAGGCCGCCTCGGATCACGCGTACATGCATGCTGCCTTTACCGGGGCTCAGGAACATTATCTCGGTGGCAGGGCATGAAACATCATTATAGATCACTTCACTTTGAAGTACGGACTAAATTTCCAATGCGGCGTCTGAACTTACTTCCGGTCAGAACAACCAACTTTTGAACCTTTATGAATCCGACCGCCCTCCGTTTGATAGAATTTATACAGCTGTATGTTGTCCTCGTCTGTCAGACTCTCTGTGATGGAAGTCTTTTTTGTTATGTGATAATCCTTCTGTTGTTTGTTATGTGATAATTCGTTATGATAATAATGTGGTAATAATGTTGGCAACAACAAATGCCAACACAAAAAGAAATGAAAATACCCTATGACGCTTTGGAGTACATATGTCCATGCCACAGTAACATTTTTCAGAAGTTGAATTTTAGTCCTCACTTTAAGGTGACGAGAAGAATAAGGGGGGGATCAGCAGTTAGCTGATTCACATTTTTATCTCCCAGGGTTGTTAGCCCTGGGAGTAAGGAAGATTAAATGATGAAAGTGGTGAAAGGATGGTACACATATAAAGACAAACACAAATACACCCATCTCCTAGGCGGGACTCGAACCCGTGACCCTGCGGTCCGAAATCGCCACGGCACTATTGTCTTAGCAATCTCGGCCTCGGGGCCGACAGGGTATTATAATAATAATAATATAATAATAATAATAATAATAATAATAAT
Organism: Acheta domesticus; assembly: GCA_031308135.1. Lineage (NCBI taxonomy): Eukaryota > Metazoa > Arthropoda > Insecta > Orthoptera > Gryllidae > Acheta > Acheta domesticus. The sequence goes on along the minus strand of JAHLJT010000631.1, from coordinate 56,550,471 downwards.
TATTATTATTATTATTATTATTCCATTACATCACGACTAAAGATCTTATGAGTCGGCTGAATATAAAATCTACTCCAGGTTGAAACCAGCTACCTAAGGAGCAGATTCGATGAATATCAGTGCCTCTACAATAATTTACGCAAAATGTGGGCTGTTCCAAATAAAGCAATTTCTTGCACTTCCCAGTCTTTTGAATTACCTGGGAGTTTAGACAAGTTCTTACTCAAATTTTGCGGAACAAATCCCATAGTTCCGTTAACTATCGGGACGACCTGTGCTTTTACGCCCCACATTCCGCTGATCTCGATTTCCAAACTCTTGTATTTAAGACGTTTCTCTGCCTCCTTGGTAACGACGTTTTGATCGCAAGGTACAGCAACATCGATAAGTAAACACGATTTTTTCGCCAAATCCCGGATAACTATATCCGGTTTGTTTGCCGCTATCGTGCGATCAGTTTGAATTTGTTGGTCGTACAATATCGTACACAATCCAACAGACGTCACCGGTTTCGGTGAGTGTTCGTACCACTTGGGGCATGTGTTTGGAACTTCGAGGGCGGTACAGATCTGCCAGTGGAGGTAGCTACACACCCTGTCATGTCTTTTAAGGTATTCTGTCTTTGCTAGGATTGAACAAGCTGAGACAATATGATCAATGGTTTCTACTTGCTCCAGGCAAATGCGGCATTTATCATCTTGGGAAATTTTGAGAGCCGCTTTATCATAATGTCGTGTTCTTAAGGCCTGATCTTATGCAGTTATTACAAGTGCTTCCGATTCTGGCTTCATTCTTCCCCTTTTAAGCCACATAAATGATTGATCTTTATTGATCTGCACCTTGTCCATTATTTTTAGGTATTGTCCGTGGAGTGGTTTGTCTCTCCACGATTTCTTTAACATTTTCTGTGTCTCAAATTTCATGTTAAGTAGCATCAGAAGTTCAGTGTCTCTGTCATTCTGGGTGTCTTGCATAGTCTTGTTCGCAATGCTTCTTGCTACACTTACAATGCCTCTGTTTCTCATTCTTCGGTCAGATTTCATGACCTGCCTCATTAGTGGGTCATCTTGATGGCTGACTACATACTTTACCATCCCGGTTATTGCATTGTGCCAGGAGGCTTCAATTTGTCTCAGGCCTCTTCCTCCTTTTTTACGTGAAACATAAAGTCTATGTACATCAGCTCGGGGGTGGGCGACATGATGCATTGTAAGCAGTTTTCTGGTTTTTCGATCCATGATGCGAATTTCCTGTTCAGTCCAGTCTACTAGTCCGAAACTATATTCGGCTACAGGCACCGCCAAACTACCAATTGCTGATATTTTATTCCTTAAGTTCAGAGCGGACTGCAGGACAAGTCTCACTCGTCTATAATACTCCCTGGAATTCTCTCTTTCATTGTGTCGTTCGAGATGGTCTCACATTCTTCAATACCCAGATATTTGTAAGTTTTACCTGGCTCAAGATTTTGAATCACAGTGTGTCTATCAACTTAAATGTTCTCTGACGTGGTCATTTTGCCTCTTTTTAAGTTGACTTTTGCACACTTGTCAAGACCAAACTTCATACAGATGTCATTGCTAAAATCATTGATGAAAGACAGCATTTGGGAGAGAATCGCTTCATTCTTAGCAAACACTTTAAGATCATCCATGTGAAACAAATGTGATACAGGCCTTTCATCACCATGGAGCTTGTAACCAAAGTCAGTGTGCGACAGCTGTCTTGATAGAGGAATCAAATTAATGCAAAACAGCAGAGGGGATAGTGAATCTCCTTGAAAAATACCCCTGTTAATCTGAATACTTCTTGTTTCTACTACTCCCTTTCCGCTGTGGATTAGTATCCTGGTGCTCCACGACTTCATACTAGCCTTGCAAAACTCAACAAGTCTAGGATGAAATCGATAGATCTCCAGGGTCTTCAAAATCCAATCGGGTGGTACACTGTCAAAGGCCTTCTGGTAGTCAATCCAAGCCATGCTTAAATTACGTTTTCGTTTCTTTACATCATTAAAAATTATTTTATTCAGAAGCAAGATTTCCTTACAGCCATAAGAACCTTTACGACATCCTTTCTGTTCAACTGGCAACAGATGGTTCTTCTCTAGGTGCCTATACATTTTGTCAGCAGTGGCTGCAGTAATAAGTTTGTACATTACTGGCAGGCAAGTAATTGGCCTGTAGTTCTTCGCCAAAGAGCTGTCTCTTCCTTTGGATAGCAAATACGTGATGCCGGGAGTGAGCCATTCGGGGAGTTCGTTAGGGTTTTCTAAAATTTTATGAACAGCCTTTCACCACTGTCGAATGTTTCCTTTGGAAGAGATGAACCTTGAAGGGGATCATCGTTTTCAGGGATATTAGATGGTCCTAAATGTTCGTCATTTGGATGGTTTGATCGATGAACATACTCCGCGTTTCTCTGGATGTCTGCAAGTTGTTCTGCTGTGAATTTTCCACTGCTGAGTATGTATCGTCGTTGACTGGCAAGCTTCTTTGAGTCTAGGGTAGGTCTCATATCTGGGTTCCGCTCTCTTCATATCTTAAAAACTTCTATTTCTGAGCCCCCATTTTTCGCTTTTGCATAGTAAAAGCACCACATCACCTCCATTAATTCATCCCGGGTCCATCTCTGACGATGGCTTCGAGCTACTGCCGGCTCTGGGTCCCTGGGACTAACATCCGTGGGATGGCCAGATGTCGACAAGGTGACATTAGCTCGGTTTCTGAGCAGGTATGCGATATTATTATTATTATTATTATTATTATTATTATTATTATTTTATTCTTCACAGTTTTTACTAGTCGGTAAATCAATCACTCACAGGTATGATGGCCAGGTGTGCAGTTGCTTTTGAAGATTTAGATGACTTCTAACAATAAGGCAAGTAATCAAAATAATTGCCTTCTGCATATTATGTGTACTTTTGGCATGGAAGTGAAGACGTTCTATGAATATGTAGTGAAAAGGAACTGGGATTTTTGTTGTCATATTATTTATTTATAATCGCCTCCACATTAGGCGTGCCACAGAATAATTTCTAACTTCCCTATTATTTCATAACAAGCATGAGCACGTGACGTAAAATCCTGAACCGTTTACAGAAATTGGTAGGATTGTGGGTTATCGAAGCCGCCTATACAGGATAAGGTATTTATCACTTATTGTGGGATATTCACGCTCCCTTCCCGACTTTCCAAATGATTAAAAAATAAAACGAAAATTTTCAAACATCAAAGCCACCATCAATAGGTGCATTGGATTTATTCACAAAATTTACTTGGCTTAGTTGTCGCCTCTCGCTGCTGATATAACACATACAATTATGAACACCCTTGGAAAAACATGAAACAAACATAAATATTTACTGTGCATTCACACGTAACATTCAGAATACTCATTCACACAATCGCGCATTTTATTTTATCATGGCCATGCTACTTTTACTTTAAAATGACCTTTCCTTTCCTTTTCAAAAACATAACTTGGCCTTCTTACAAGTGTCTATTACGACAACAAAACAAAAATCAGAATCAAAGCACTTTCCTTTCAGAGTCTTAACAAAGCTGGGCGCGAACCATAACCATTCCAGCCAGCTTAAATTATCTTGTTCTCGACACCACACCATAATTATCAGTAATTTATATCACGGATATGGACGTCCATCAATCTCCTTCGATATGCACTAGTGAAATTCAACTCGATCAGACCTCGACGTATCATATACTCAACCAAGTCTCAGCATATTCTGTATCCAGCTGAGTCTCAACACATTCTGTATCCAACTAAGTCTCAACACATTCTAACTTCCTTCTTTCATCCACAAGAAAGTTGGGAAAAAACAAACGCTGTCTCTTCCCGTCTTTTGTCACATGTATTGTTCTAAGAAGAAAATCGTATTTTCTTCTTTATCCCAACTTGCGATTACTCGCATTTTCTACGTAAATTAATTGTACAATTTTTCCTAAACGTCTCACATCTTTAAATGCTGTAAACTGTTTTTATTTTGTAATTTTTATTTTAATTTACATCCTTACTTACGTAAGGTGTTCGTCATTCACTTGTCTAATGAAATCAAAGAAAAATTATTATAATTTTTTTTACCAGTTTGTTCCTGAACTTAATGCTTATCAGTATCTGTAATTCTTAAATATATTTGTTTTTTTTCTCTCTCTCTCTCCCTCTCTCTGCTCAAAGTTTACTAGTACGACAATTGTGGCGTCATAAATATACGAAAATGTTCTTACGCCTACGCGCCGTCATTTGTCACTATGAACAATGTCGTATTTTCCTTTAATAAAATAATCTAAATACTGAGTTTTGCGGCATGTCCATATGAAATGTCAGCAAGTGTGGTCTGTTGTTGATAATGAGAATCAGGGTGAATAAGGGCTGTGTCCCCAGATGAGGGAATTATGATAAAAAGTGAAAAGTGTAAGTTCCTAAATTCAGTGTTTACTTTCAGCTTTGTGAATTGCATTTGCGAACGTGGAAAAGTGAGAAGAATTCAGTGTTCCATTGCTATAATGGAATAAAAATCAGTCTCACTTTAAAACAACACGACTGTCTCGCGGAGCTACGTCTTCTTCGTTACTTAATTGAACTTGAATCGCCCAAACAATTCCTACGAAGAAAGTCTTCAAGAAAAGAAAATGCGTTTAGAAAACGAGTATCTGTTTGTTTCTATTGAAGAAAGTGCAAAAGAAAACATTACAATATTAAATGAAAGATCTTTCTGTACTTTTGATAGTGATGATAAATTAGTGACTCTCATGATGGAGATGATACATTTAAAATCAGGTTTTGCAAAATATTTTGAAAAAAGGATATTTGGATTAGAACAGATAGGATTTTATGTACTGTGCGTTTAAATGATAATGATAATAATAATAATAATAATAATAATAATAATAATAATAATAATAATAGTAGTAGTAGTATCAATAGAATGTGTATGCAGCTTTTTTCGTCTGAAAAATAAGGTATATTTGTCTACAATCTTCCAGCTAAAGAAAGTAGACCTCATTTCTTCTTATTTCATAGTGTAATTTATTATATATTTTCATCTGGTAACCACAATTTTACTTCGCATTTCAGTTTGTATGGCCTTCTTGAATGACTGCTGAGGCTTTGTTCGTCTAGGTGGTGTTGGATCACTCCTACGGCTGATATTATTATTGGCACAGTTGTCACTTTGTTGAAGTTCCACTGAGCTGCAACTTCATGGACGAGATCGGTATATTTCTGGATTTTCTCTTAATGTTCTGCGGATATGTGTTGTTATTGTTATTATTATTATTATTATTTTTACATAATTTATTTATAGAGGAGATTGTGAAAATGTGGAAGCGTGTTGGTAATGTGGAAGCATAACTTGTAGGGCTTGGCAGGTGTTGCACAATAGCTGTAATCGCATCAACTCCTTTCTGTGTTTCTTTAGAAAGCCTGTAAGAGCTCTCGCAGTCACCTCGTGGTTAATGTCAGTGAAGTGATTGTTTGAAGTTTTTCTTCATTTTCAAACATGTGAGGTAAGTTTCTAAAGTCTATTTAATTGCATAGTCTACCAAGCTATTTCTTGATGCTTAGTCATTTATTGTTCAGAAAAAAACACGCTACCATCTGGTGCAATTAAGTAAATTCCTAGCTTGAAAATATAGCGTAGTTTTCACTTCGTAGTTCAGTATAGCGATGCTGGTAATGTGGAAGCGCAATACTGGGGGAAATGTGGAAACGTCTTTGCGCCTGTTTCAGATGCCGAAGAAGATTATTGGTCAATACAAAAAAAATTCCGAAAGGGAATGGGAAAAAACAACCCAAACCTTGCAAAAGAAAACTTGAACTTAAAGAAAAGTTAGATATTCTCGATTCAATATCCTCATAAGAATCACTTATGGACATGCCTATGGCTAAAAAGCCAGCAGAAAAGGATGAAACCATACGCACATTTTCCAGAGAGGCGTTTTCACATGCTGTTCGAGGGGAACTTGGATTAGATGCTTACTTTGTGAGTCATGGTCCCATTCTTTGTGCGCTGGGTGTGAAAATGAGCAGTACATTTCTGACTTTTGCATGTGAACATTTTATTTAAAAAGTTCAATTCTTAAGCCTTTGCGTTATTTTTGCAATGTATGGAAAATATATGTACTGATATTTAATTTTTTGGTAGTGTTTTAACCAGAAAACAAATGTTTCCACATTAACAGAACATTTTGAAAATCTGATTAAAGTGTCAATTCATTAATAACAATTATTATTACAATGTAAACGTAATGTTTTGCATTAAATGAGAAGCGGATATTTCTGATAATATGTTTGTGGATTTTTTCAAGCATTTAGAAAAAATCATTCAGTAAACAAACTAGTTATAAAATAAATTAAAACAGGGTTTCCATTTTTGCACCTTTCTCTACATATATATTGCAACACATATGTAAAAACAACTTACACACATTGGATACCTTTATTTTCAAAATGATGTTTTAGTCCGTTATAACGTGATTCTTAGTAAAAGCAATGATAGTAAATAAGGGCGAATACATTTTAAGATCCAAATACTAAAATATATGCATCCAAGCTGGGAATAATTGAGGGGCTCAGTGCCAGAAGGGGCTCACCCACATGAGATGCAATCTGAGAAAAACGAGGTTTTACTTGAACTTGATTTTCTCAAAGTCTTGTATTACTGCCTGTAGATAGCAGGTGGGATAACCCACGTACACCAGATTTTAGAACTCGTTCATAGATGGCATGAGATGTTCAAATATGTCAAAAAGTGATTTTTTTCATTTTTGTGGGTTAGCCCCTTCTGGCACTGAGCCTCTCAATTTTATTTGTAGAATTATACAAAATATTTTTAATGTAAGTTTTGAAATAAAAAAAATGTTGCCTTTACTACAGAATTCTGATGTTTGTTTCAAAAAGACATTATTATACATTACAGGTTTATTCTGACGGGATGCAGAGACACAGAATGTGACTATCGTGAGACTATTAAAGCATTACAGGTTTTGTTTAGTCAATTTTGTATATATCTTTACATTAAACATTTTCATGTTTGCACTATAAGGAAAATTAGCCATAATAAATCAATGAATGCTCAATAATTAATACGTTATAAATGAAACGAATAAAGTGAAAAACGTATGTTTAGATGCCACTTAAATAGGCCGTATTGTAATACACAAAACTAAAACAAATTTATAAATAATCACAATCTCAAGTGTAAATCGTAATTCTCAAACAAAACTGCCACTTCAACTATAAGTGGGTGATTCTCTATTACGGTGTCACTCGTGATTACTCTTTCCTCATAGATGAAATTCATTTATAAAAACATTTTTACTTCTTTAATGGCGTATAGAGTTTCCTTATAAGCTTCCTTTAACATATTATCGTAGAAGTTGGTAGTTTTTAAGGAATTTAAGCTATATAAATTGGTCAAAACGAGGGACTAAGTTCAAGTGAGGAAATGAGAATGTTACGTGAGTGACTAGTATGGGGGAGCAGGAGGCAAACTACGGAACTTTTATTGAGACAATTCGAATTTATTAACGTTCACTCAAAATGTGAAGTGCGACTTCATAGTTTCTCCCAAAGCTTCAACGACTTGTTCTTCAGTAGGCGTGAAATGAGAAAATATTGAATTTATCACACATTGTATTGTTGAATCCAGTGGCGTAACGTGACTCGCACGTTTGGAGATGCTCAACAATAACACACAAAATGTCACTATCAACTACTTCGTCTCACAGGCGAACGCAATTCGTGCCAGATACACTGGAACTACTTCCACGATCTCGATTGCTTACGACGGTGTAGGCGCTTCCCACAAAATCCTCACAGCAGTCAGGACTGCCGACATCTTGAAAGCAAATTAGACAATGGGTCAGCTTTAATTCTTATACGCAAATGGCAATGAGACCACTCGTTAATTTATACATTGCAGACTAAAATAATATGTAATCTATTTGAAGGATAATTCAATTTCGTGGATATTAAGAAATAGTAAACGGGTACAGTTTCTACAGTTTGTGACCATGACCAAGCGGGGAGAGAGTCGAGTTTCTCTGGGCGAGGGGCTCCGAGGGGAGAGGGGAATCTCGTCATCTGCGCATGCGTCATTGTTCGTCGCAATCTGGCGGCAGACGCTAGAAGCATTTCAGCTTCCAGGCAATCACAGGCCAGCTTCAATAACCCGCCGAATTCAATGAGAGGAAATCAAATTAAAATTAATACAATACGTGTTTCGCCCAACGGATCACTTGTAAAATTATGAATACAGTATTTGGAGTTCTTCATTAATATTATACACGGGGATGCTCAGCATCTGAGCGTCCCCTGACGCTACGCCACTGGTTGAACCAACTCAACACTTTCACTGTAAGGACGTCTGGAGACGAAGCCAGAGAAACGATTAGTGGTACCTCTAAAAACTCGGAACATTTTGAAATAATATCGGAAATTTGATTTATATCGTGTTGATTGGCAATGTCTAGAATAACTTTTCTGGATTTTTTGAAGCGATTTGAAAAACGTTTACTGGCATACATCGGAGAAAAGAACGTGTCTCCTCAGGAACATCTTGCACATGAATAGTGGCCACTTAGTCTTTATATCATAGGACATCTGCGATCGTCTTGCATTTCTTGTGCTACCTTTTACATTCACGTTCTGATCAGTTTCTTGTATACATATAGAGTAATATGTATACGGAGTATTTATCGACATTTTCAACGTAAAATCGATTACCAGATTTTAACGGATATACAGGTTTGAGGGTCCCTGGGGGTTTTATTACTGTTCGTCTGTGAACAATAGCAGCGCCTTAAAATGATATAAACGACATTTTTCTGTATTTTTTTGTTGTTGTTTTTTAAAAAATACACAAATGCAATTTTTTAAAATCTCTCACTCGTTAATATATACATTATGGGCATTTAATATAAATTATCATATTTTTAATACAAGTGTTTCTAACACATTTTTGGGGAAATTAAACATCAAAATGCGCATTTTCAGAAACGTTCAACCGACTTTTTCTCAAAAACGGTTGCAAATTTTTCAAATGACATACGTATACACGACCAGGTAATCTTTTAAAATAATCTTAAAGTTATCTTTCAATTTTACTATTATGAGACCGAAAAACAGAGAACATGAAGAAAAAATGTCCTTTAGGCGCCAATAGATGACAACTGAGAAGAAAGATAACCCAGACTTAAGAGATTAGAGAATGAGAGAGATTATCAAGTATGAGAGAGTCTGTGCCATTCTGTATCACACTAGTTCTTCCTTGTGTCTAATGCTAGACCGCGTGTTTCCTTGATAGAAGGACTAAAACATAATATTAAATGTAACTTGATGTAAGAAAGCAACAACGGAGAAAATTATTAATTTTTCCTGGTCTCTTATGTGCATGTAAAAAACCCCATTTTATTGGAAATGAGGGTCTGAAAAGTACGGGACTGGCAATTTGCTAGGTAGATATCGGTTTGTATGTGAAGGATCTATCATTTGTAAACATAGTAATTGAAACGGAATAGGAAAAAGTTTAAATGCTTCAAGGAAAAGTAATGTTAACTGAAAATATTCAATTCAATGTAATAGTTATACGAAGACGCCGAAAAAATTGAACTTCCTGAATTTTCGAACATTCAAGAAAGTTCAACGAAAAATGCACCACCACTTTCTTTACAGTTCTTTCCTACATACGAGCAACAATTTGAAGAAAAACATTGTGAGCACGTAAACTGTTTTGCAAAATGCAAAATGTACTATAATTTAATAAATGAAACTGTGAAATACCTTTATAAAGTACGCTAAATAAATGCTTACCCTAGAAAACATGCGTGGAAATGAGTTGAAAGTGTTTTAGGATAACACTTCCGATTGTCAATGTTAATTTACTACCGCTGTTACATTTGTAATAGCTGTTGGAATGTAACATATATCCTAATTGCTCTCATTAGAAGGGGTAGGACTCTAAGAAAGGACACTTCGTTGATACTACCTATCCATGTGATTTTCTGATACAAAATTTGTAGAAAATATGAAAAATTTCTATGACTTAATAAAACGTAAAACAGATATAACTATACTTCACAATAAAAACCTACTCGTTTAAACGCTGACCAAGTTCGTGCTCGTATAGTTGTGTCAGTAAACCCACGTGTAACGGAAGTAGTAGGTAGTGGAGTGGAATGTAAAATGTAGGGTTAAGTTCTGTATGAAAAAATATCGTTCTCCGATTTTTTAAGTCGAGCATAGATACTAATAGTTTATAAATAATCTTATTGATGAATTATTTCATATTATATGAAATATTTACTTTATAATTCCATGTTAAATTCTATAGTATTATTTACGTATTGTTCATCGTTGCTAACTGGAAGTACTATAAGTGTTTCCATGGTTTCGTTGTTTTCAATTCCAAAATAAGAAAAATGAGTAAAACGATATGACGGGCAAGGAGGAAGAATATAAAACTTAAAATCCTAGCAATGCAATTGCGATTCATTGGAGAAGCTTTTTTTAGAACTTTTTCCTAAAAACACATGTGTGAAGAAAAAATTCAATCAATGTATCCGAACATCCAAGAGCTCTGCGTGTAAAGGAGTGCCATCGATGGGCGGCGCGAGGCAGGTCGTTGGCGGAGCGAGCTGACTGCGCGTGGTAGGTGAAGCAAAATGCAGTGCCGCGAGTGTCTGGGCCCGCCCGGCGGCGGGGGGGCGGGCATTACCGGTGGCGGCGGGGCAGACGGCTACGGCGGTGGCGTCGGTCCGGGTGGTGGAGGGTTCCCTGGGGGTGGAGGGGCTCCCGGTGATGGCGGCGGCGGCGGTGGCGGCGGCGGCGGAGGGCCTCCGAGCTCCCCCAGCGCGCAAGCGGACGCGGCGTCCACCAGCCGAGCGCCCACCAAGCCCCCCTCGCAGATGAACTACCTGCCCAGCGGCGGCGGAGACGAGCCGGAGCAGCTGCCGGCCGAGATGGAGGACCCCTGGTGCCAGGACAGCAACCCGCGCATCGTGCGCTTCGAGGACGTCACCAAGGCCTCCTACATCATCAAGTCGGGCGTGTACTTCACGCCCTGCGACCAGTCGCACATGCCCGTCCTCACCGGCATGGACATCTACCTCAAGAAGGACTTCCTGCAGCACACTGGCAGCTTCAAGGAGCGCGGCGCGCGCTACGCCATGCTCATGTTGTCCGAGGAGCAGCGCAAGCGAGGCGTCATCGCAGCGTCAGCCGGCAACCACGCGCAAGCGCTCTGCTACCACGGTCGGCTGCTGGGCATACCGGTGACGGTCGTTATGCCCACCACCTCGCCGCTGATGAAGGTGCAGAACTGCCGCTCTTTTGGCGCCAACGTCATCGTCAAGGGCGCCAACATGACGGAGGCCAGGCTGTGGGCGATGTACTGGGGCAAGGAGCAGGGCCTCCTGTACGTCAACGGCTACGATCACCCGCATATCTTGGCGGGGCAGGGCACGTGCGGGTTAGAGATCGTGGAGCAGGTGCCCGACCTGGATGCCGTGGTGGTGCCGGCGGGCGGCGGCGGGCTGCTGGCGGGCGTGGCGGTCGCCGTCAAGAGCATGAAGCCCGGGGTGAAGGTGATCGGCGTGCAGTCCGAGTCGTGCCAGAGCTTCGTGAAGGCCATGCAGGAGGGCCGGCCGATCGTGACGTCGCTGGGGCCCACCATCGCCGAGGGCCTGGCGGTGGCCAAGACGGGCGTGAATGCGTACGCGACTGCGGCGCCGCTCATCGACAAGGTGGTGGCGGTGCCCGAGTCGTGGATCGCGATGGCCATCCTGCGCCTGGTGGAGCTGGAGAAGTGCGTGGTGGAGGGCGCGGGCGCGTGCGGGCTGGGCGCGGTGCTGTCGGGGCAGCTGGAGGAGTTGCGCGGCAAGAAGGTGGTGCTGATCCTCAGCGGAGGCAACATCGACACCACGGTGCTGGGCCGCGTGCTGGACCGCGGCTTGGCTGTGGACGGCCGTCTCGTCAAGTTCACCGTGCCGCTCGTCGACCGGCCCGGCGGCCTGCAGGAATTGTGCCGCCTCGTCACGGGCATGGGCGTGTCCATCAAGGACTTGGTGTTCGAGCGCGCCTGGATGAAGGACGACGTGTTCAAGATGAAGGCGCACGTGGTGTGCGAGACGCGCGACATGGAGCACGCCAACGAGCTGCAGGTCGCACTCAAGGACAAGTTCCACCAGGTCATCTTCGGCGACGTGCCCTTCCCGAAGGTTGAGGGCAGTTGATCTCGCAGGAGCCTTGCGCTGCCAGCCAACCAATGGTGCTTTGCTTCACTTTGGCTATTCCAAACGTTCACTATACAAGTCTATTACGGCGTGAGGCGACAGTCTCTATGACACCTTAATGTTTTTGATGTTTAAGATGAAATTGTAAAAAATCCGTATTTAAGAAATTTTTCCACGAAATCAGTCATTTCAAGCAATTGGAGATTGTTTAAAAACCTTAAGGATTGGGTTTTGTATATTTTTGTAAACATGTACATAAATATAATTTTTATTAAAATGTTCTGAGGCTTTTCTCTTAGAACATAAACAAACTTGTCTATAAAATAATATGTTCATGGTTTTTCTAATTCATTTTTACGATATATTTTCTAGAGAAACTTCCAGACAAGAAGGATCTTCATGTTCCATAAAAGGATTCCCGTGTTAATAATAAAATATATCTATATTAAATATAACTATATATCTAATTCATATAAACTTGGTTTCACTAATTTTCATTTCCATTTCACATTCATCATCATGGTCATCTTACTTTTCATGATACGTTGTCAACTGCTGATGTGGATGAACCATGGAACATCAAACTTAAATTTTAAGGAGAAGCAGAACTAAATAACTAATACAAAATGTAAGTATTAATTACTGATTGATTTTTGCTTGTAGTAGCGATGCAAGCAGCAATTCGCATTCTCTGTAAAGCATATTTTGGACGATAGCATTGTTTTTAAAACTCACAAGATAATGTGCTTTTCGTGTTCAGTCAACACTCGTGTATACTGACTAACGCTGTTGACAGCTACCAAACATATTCAATCATCCCTATTTATATAGTTTTTCAATAATATACACATGTACTGCATGTTTATATATTTAAAACGCTAAGAGTTTTTGTTTGGAAATAAATTTGAACTTTCTACTCAACTATATTTCGTGATTTTTGCGTTAATTGAAAGATAGTGGACCCCAAATTGCTTTCGCTTGCTCTTATTAAGTTTTAATGTGTAAACCCGTAATTTTAATATCTTCAAATAATTGTAATTAACGCTTATTTGTCGTCATTTGTTCATTACGTCATGTCCAAGACCAACTAAATGAAGTTTATCTTGGTCATTTCGTGGTGCAGGTTTCAATTGAAGACCTACACTCCAAAAACCACTGAAGTCATTTTTCTTACTTTTTCAGGAGAAAGAAAAACTTTACCGTTTATCATGTACTTCCATTTGAATCTTTGAGAAGTGGATTTGAAGTAAACGTGACTAAGAAGAATTTTGCATGTTAGGGCAGAACCGTTTATAAAATTCAATGTTAGCGTTCATTCTGTTAAATAAACTGAAAATGCAAAAGAGTGACTTATGTGGTGTTAGAAATGGAGGTTCTCAATTGATTACCAAAAGCGATTCGTAGCGCCAGCAAGTTTGTTATTGTTAGGGAAGCGAATATTACGAATTTTAGAGTTCGAAGGTGAATGTTTTTAAATGCGAAGATTAGTGAGTAGTTGTATAAATGCAATCTCCAGCAATCGTCTGACACAAGTGTTCTCTTATCAAAAAAGTCTCCAGGGATTATAATTATCTGCCATGAATTACGTTTTTCAAAATTGTATTACTTTCTGTTCGAGAGTAGGGTTTTTAGAGCATTGAAATTTACAACATAAGGACAGTCGTTATGGACACTAACAGTAATCTCTTTACCGGATTTATGAGGACACAATTTAAGAATTAGAGAAACGTTGTAAAGATTAGAAAATGGAGAAGAGAAAATAAAATTATGGAGGATGAAATTTATCTTTAGGAAATTTGGAATTAATTCTACGAGGAAATGGATAAGTTTTACCAAAATTAACAAATTATGAATGATGCAATGAAGGGAGAGAAATAATAAATTTGAGACTATAATTTTTAATTAAATGATTGATTGTAGGGAGATTTAGTTCATTATGAATTTATGCATTGGGAATAAACTATGGTGCATTTTGAATTTTTCTAAAGAATTTGTTTTGAATAATTTGAAGTTTTAGGGTATTTTCTTTAGCTGTGTTTGACCGTATTGAACAAGCATATGTTAAGTAGGGCTAATAATTTACTTGTATATTAATTTAGCAGTTTTAACACGAGGAGTTGAGTTATTATTTGGACGGTGTTATGCATCAACCGGCTATGCGACATCATACAAGTTTTGAGATAATCGTGTTCAAAGGTTTTATTGCATTTTCAGCTGTAAAAACTGTAATTTAATTATTTCATTCATTGGAGCGCCAAACTACACAAACATGAGTGGAATATCTGGCGCTTACCTGCATAATGTAAAATTAAGAACAGCAGGTTTGAAGATCTAGGTTGTTAAGCCAGATGTTGCGAAACATAAAATCCCTGATATGACTGATGGCGTTTACATTTTTCATTAATTATAAGGTTATTTTTACAGATTTGGTGCCAAACTTTTGCGTACACTTAGAACATGGTCCAATGCAACTGACGGTGTCCATATTTCAATTTTTTAAATGGCGCTTAGCCGCTTGATGCATAACACCGTCCATTTATAAGAGAATTAAGCTTATGTATTTTAAGTTTTTTTTGTATAACATTTTTAATATGAATTTTCCAGTTTAGATTTCTTTTGTTCATTACGTAATTGAGTAGAGGTGAATAACAGGATTTCTACAGCTTTACAGGATCTGGTAAATTGGAAAACATTTCAATTACATCTTCAGAAATATGTTTAACACGTTTATCACCATGGATCTAGAAATAAATAGTTTCATGGTTTTCACAGTGAATAGTAATTGAATTATTCCATAATTTCTAAACCTTCCTTATTTTTTTGAAGAATAAGAACAGAACGTCCTGTATCGGGGTTTTCTATTTTTCCGTACAGTGCATGCGTAGTACTTGTGTGTTTTAACTCTTGTGTCCTTTCCTGCGATGAAATCGCTCAGGTTCAGCAAGTACTATAATGCTACTTGTTCATTAATTTTGCAATACAATAACTATTTTTTACACTTTTAAAGATGGCATAGGTCGTATTTTCACTGTTAAGTCTGAGTTTTTGGAAATTAAATTTGTTTTACTATTTTTCCACGTCTTCCTATATCCACAATATTGAAAATAGAAATTTCTTTAAATAAAGTTAGTTCTACATAATTAATTATTTAATGTCATGTTCATTGTTTTCAAAGTATCGGTAGATTTTCCGCAAATTTGAGTGAAATAAGGACAATATTAACAATACCAAACTAGTGGTACTACAACAGCACTTACTATCCCGTATTAGAGGAAACAGCTAAGTAGTACTGTAATATTGCACTTTATGCGCTACTAACATCTTCGCTTGGAACTCACTATTTCCATTGCAGTGTTGTCAGAACTATGTGAATTCTACAACTTCACAAAAATAGAATGCAAAAGTTTTGTAACCCTGCATTGGAAAAAGAAGCATGATACCCTGGAAATATAGAAATGCCTTCCATTGGGCCATGATTAGGGAAGAGTATTTTAAAACCATGCAACAAATTCTCTACTCACTACAAATGGTACAGCATTTGGTGCAAAACTAAATATTTGCCTGCAAATATCAACATAAATTAGACAATTATAACTCCTTTTCATACAGCTCCATTAGGTCACAACAATGACACTAATTCACAGATATTCGCGAGCGTATAGTGAATTCCATTGTTGCAGACCCTGCATTGTCGCTATCCTGAGAGCTATTAATACTTTTAACTTATTTCAAATATTTCAAAATAAACAATTTCTAAAATATTAATGTGTAAGTCTATAACAAAGTTCGAATGTAAGAAACGAAGAAAGAAATAATATACAAAATTGCACATTCTAATTTACGACGCATCCAGCTGTCCAAAGCGCAGTAAATTTACAGCGGCCTATTACGTTTGTCACAAAATTAAAGAAAAACTACTCGTATTTTGAAAAAATTAAGCATGACCGTATTTATTTTATTTATTTATTTGTCAATATTCGGAATTGCCACATACTCTTTCTTGCCAGCTACCATCTATCATCGCCAAAAGTACATTTTTTTGTCATTTTCTTAATTTTTCGGTTTCCTATTGGTAGAACAGAAACATTAACTTTAGAATATTAAAGAACACAAAAACCTAGCCGTAAATGGCAATTTTCTTTTAAAAATTATGTGCCATTTAAGAGAAAATGGCGTTTTAGCGCTCCTAAAATTGCGAAATTTGAAGCTCATTTTCACAGAAAATTTTTGAGTTTTCAAAATACTTTATTTGAAGTTATTTGAAGCACTTACACTCACAAATATAATCATCTTTACAAATTGCGGATAATGTGCATATTAAAGATGTGAGAGATCTTTCAAAAAATTTACATTTATATAATTTTTGAAAAAACAAAAAAAACTCAAAATAAACTTCACGCTATACTAATGAGTGTAATTAGCACTATCCGTTACAAAAGTTTCAAGAAAAAAATTGCAGCCATATACGAGAAAATGACGTTTGAGCATTTCTGAAAATGCCGGAATTTGAGCTACTTTTCACAAAAAACGGTAGTGTTTTCGAGAAACTTTACTTGACATTATTTAAAGCATATATACTCGTAAATATAATAATGTAAAAAAATCGCCGATAATGTAAATATTAACGACGTGAGAGACAAGTAAACAAATTTACATTTTTGTAATTTTTGAAAAAAACCAACCGATAGACCAAAATGGCTTTTATGTCATTGATAGAGTACATTTACCACTATCCCTACCAAAAGTTTAAAGAAAACATTTGGAGCCGTTTTTGAGAAAATTTTGTTTTTGTAATTTTTTAAAATTGCACATATTGCACGCAATATTGCACGAAAACTACCAAAATTGTGAAAAACATTTACATGACCTTTATTAAAGAACTCAATATGCAGAACAAATTTTATTTGAAGAAAAAATCTCTATCTTCAATTTTGTAGTTGGAGAGACGCCGAAAAAAATTCAAACTTTCACAATTTTCGAAAATTCAGAGCTGTACGTGAAAATCAGACCTATGCCATGTTAAAAAGTGTATTTTCCTCTATTCATACAAGAAATTTAAAGAAAATATTTGGAGCCGTTTTTGAGAAAATGTTGAAAATCCCCGGGGGGCTTCATATAAAGTACCCCCAAATTTTAAAGAATCTTTTTCAAAATCACAAAGCTTCGACTACAATCAGATCGACTGGGGAATATCAATTTTGAAGAAAATCGACCGAACGGTTTAGGCGCTAGCGTTGACCACAGACGGACAGACGGACAGACGGACGGAATGCCGTCAATCGATTTTTAAGTATAAAGAAGCAACAAATCATAAATTTTGACCACACCACGAGATAGAGGATTTTTTTCTTAATTTAGCAACTGGTTTTATCCACTTATTCGTTTTCACGGCCCGGCAATTAATTTTTTTCCGCCGAAAATTGGCCATTTTTTCGCGCAGCATTACATAACTTTCCCTATACTACGTATATCACTCCGTGTATACGTACGTATACGGGAAAGTAAAAACAAGATTTTATAAAAAAAGGCTTCAAATTTTTCAACGAAAAATTGCATAAACGGCCAGGTTTTATTCTTCTATACTATTCTTAATGTGATATTTGTATTCTACCATTAGGGAACTGAAAATTGAGAAAATCTGAAAAAATGTCCTTCAGGCGGCTCTCTTTCATTAGTAGGAAGACGATGGGGCAAAATCGAAAAGCTAACCCAGACCGAAGAAATTAGAAAAGTAACTAGTACAATACAGCCTGTACCATTCTGTAGCACTACTAGTTCACTATATTCCATACTGCGAGTTCAAAATATCGTGATTGTGTTTCATGATCAGGTCTATAGGATGATATCGTTTAAATCACCTGATTTCTTCCATTGTCAAATCGGTTGATGGCTAGTATATTGGGATAGTTATGTAATCTTTGTAAATATTTTGTGCTCATCCTAATACCAAATTTTGTGTGCACTATAGGTACTATGTCACTATAAGTACTATGTCAAAAATGTCACTAAGGAGGCGCTGAAACGGAAAATGGAACGCAAAATTCTGAATATCACACAGAGACAAAGTAGAAAGGTGTCCCATTAAGGACAAAACAAAAATAAAAGATGTCGTCCTACAAGCAGAACTACAAAAATGGCGCTGGGGAGGGCACGTAGCTAGACTTAGCCAAGAAAGAATGGCACACGCCGCAATAATATGATATCCAAGAACGGGATGGATGAATCAGGCAAACTGAGATAGGCAGACGAATTCAAGAAAGAAGCAGGCAACACCTGGACACGTGCAGCTCGCGATAGACTAACTTGGAAGTACCTCGAATGGCGGAGGGCCCAAATCACCACTGTAAATGACCCCTAGGTTTGAAAACATGATCCAGAAAGGCAATAACCAAGAAAAGGTGATACCCTCAAGTAAGAACTTAATAACGCGCGGTCAAGAGAAGCGTGAAAGAAATGTGGAAAGAACTTACACGTAAGACTACAGAACACAAAAGTGTAGAGAGAGACTAAATCAAAATGGTAAGAACGGACTAAGAGGTACAGAGTGATAAAAACATCGAGAACTAGTATTGAGAAAAAGACAGCCCAGACCAAGTAAGCTTATCGCTAGTGTTAAGAAAGTGTTAGGAAGTGTTAAGTGAGTTAAGGAAGAGTATGAAATGAAAAGTGATAGGAAGTATAGAGTGTTAAGAAAGCGTAGAAAAGAAAGAGACAGAATAACTGAAAATGACTAGAGAATAATATGCACCAAACTACAATAATTGTGAGAATCAGTAATAATCCAATCACCCTGCATATTGGAGGCCCTATGCCCTTAATGGTATTAAACTAGGCTAATAATAATAATAATAATAATAATAATAATAATAATAATAATAATAATAATAATAGGCACGGTAGTACAGTTTGGAAGGAATGATTTACAATTTTCAGACGCAGTTAATGAAACCAGTTTTTACATCCTTCATTTTTGCTTAAAGGGTGACAACTAGATCCACCGGACCGGAGCTCGAGTGATAATCAATCAAAATAGCACAAATTATAGGCAATGGAATCTAAAAACACGAAAGATCGTCATAAAGCACTTACCTCGCCTAAAATTTGAGGTTCTCTGCTGCTATAAGGGAAAATGTTAGTCATGTAATCATATTTCAATTATCCCAGGAAAACTGTAGTGAGTGATGCTTACTGGACGGGAGGAAAGATTTATCATTTCCAGGCGCAATTAATAAAATCATTTTTTTCACATTTTATTGAATATTCCTCTATCTAAATAGATATCGTTTTTAAAATGGAATTCCTGTTTGTAGGAAGAACAGTAATTAAAATATTGTACATGTACAATCTACGAAAGTACTAATACACTGGAAAGACAGCGACATATTATCATTAGTTTTCGGGGGATACATTTTTACACGAAAATTCGCAATATCATTCATTTCAACACCGCTGTTAAATCAACAATTTTGTATAGTAGCCAACTGCGAAGTCTAATCTGTAAAAGATTAGTATTGAACAGGAAAAATAAATATTTGAAAAAAAGATGTTCCAAGTAAAGAAATTGCACAATTATTGTCGGAGAAATTTTTCTCGTATTTTTCTATGAGTTCCTTAACCCAAGAGTATTTGTTTTGATATATTTGTGTATTTTTGTTTCAGAATTATTGTACGATATATTGCGTCGTAACGATTGGTTATAGATTTTGGGACGGATACTGGTATTTTGTGGCTCATAATCATTACGAATCCCACCACCGTGGTAGACATTCATATAGATGTACATTTTGCTGAAATGGTGTAAATCAATCATAATTGTATTGAACAATCAGGTGTCATTCAAACCACTCATTGCATTGACTTACGAGAAATTAAACACAAAAAAGTGAATGATATTTACGAGTTTTGAATAAATTGTTGAAGTTACAAGAAGGAAAATTACACAGTTTTTTTAAAAGCTGGTTAATTGTGGGTTTGTAGTACGGAAAATACGGTGAAAACTTCAACAACGGGAAGATATTGACAATATTGCATGGTCAACAGTAATAAAATTACAAAGGTTACTGTTACAAACGAATGTGTATGTAATTCGTCGTAAATGATTGAAACTGCTTGTACGTCTCGGAAATATAATTCTTTCAGACTTTCAATGTTGTTTCTTAATATATTTCTTTCATAACAGAGCCTAACTGGTTTTATATGAACAATGACAACAGATTTTTACGTAGTAATAAGCTAAGTCATCAAGTAATACAGCCGAACAAAATTCACATAAAACATCAAACACGTTTATGATGTTAGCAGCCTGCTAATGGGCTAGCAACCTCATCAACTATTTCCATTCGCCGCAGAAAGTTTCCTGATTATTCTAGCTCAATTACTAATCAGTTATTTTTAGGAATAACTGAAGGGAATTATAGGATATTTCAAGACTTCGCAGTTAGTTGGTTTGTGTGTAAAGGGCACATTAGCATGCATACACTTGACAAATTAGTCGTTTTCATTTTTCTGAAGTCCATTCTTAATACATTAATCGTCACATTAATATAACATGATTTTTGAATCGTTTTTTTAGTATAATAAGTTACTTGCGTTTTCTTTGGAATGTGATAGATACTTTTAAAATATTATCTTTGATGATGCAAGTAATGTCATTAGTAGCATTGGTTCCGTTCAAATAGCCGGAAATAAATCTTCACTACTTTTCTGTTCTTTTAAAATGTAACTCAACTAAAAATATGAACTCCTCACGCTTGAACCGAGATGACCTCCTCTTTATCAAACGTAATATCGGATGCTACACACGCACACTTCTTCTATGGCACAACAAAACACTGGACTGAACTCGTACCCACAAATATTGGTAGCAACTGTTTTTAAAGAAACGACTAGAGATCTCAACCAGGAGCAGCATAGCATTTCGAACTCAGAAGAAATGACCCCATGGCGAACAGCCATCGAGTACTTGGAAGGGGATGCACGGCAGTGGCCGCAGCGACTGCACACCTCACAACTGTTACACGAAGCGTTTATCCCAACAAAATATTTTCAGTTTTCACATCACAAATAAATAAATAAGTAAATAAATAAATGAGTCAAAAAATAAATGAGTCAAAAAATAAATGAGTCAAAAAATAAATGAGTCAAAAAATAAATGAGTCAAAAAATAAATGAGTCAAAAAATAAATGAGTCAAAAAATAAATGAGTCAAAAAATAAATGAGTCAAAAAATAAATGAGTCAAAAAATAAATGAGTCAAAAAATAAATAAATAAGTAAACAGAGACAGGAAACACTAAGTGCTGTCCCCTGGCCGCAGCCGGGCAAACAGCTTCCCTCGTGACAGGTGGTTGGTGCGGTGGGCGTGGCCGGTGGGCGCTCAGACGGAGTGCCCGGCGCGTCGCGCGCGGGCACCCAGCGTGGTGGCCGGCCGCGCCCCCGCCCCCGCTGCCTCGCTCCCGCCGCCCGCCAGCGTCACCAGGCAGTGCGCGCTGCGCGCGGCGGGCAGCGAGCGGGCGCTGCGGGCGCGGCGCGGGGGCGGCGGCGGCGGCGGCGGCGGCGGCGGCGGCGGCGGCGGCGCGGGCCCGGGGGCGAGCGCCAGGAGCGCGCCGGCGCTGCGTGCGGGGCGCAGCGTGGCGGGCGCGGGCGTGGGCGCGGGCGTGGGCGCGGGCGCGGGGGCGATGCCTGAGGAGGGCGGCCGCCGCGCCCCGAGAGTGACGCCCCGCGCCAGCTTGTTGTGGAAGCTGCTGCGCGCGCTCGAGGTGGCGAAAGACTCGTCGTAGCGCAGCGGCCCGCAGCACGACCGGCTGCGCACACAAGCCACACGTCACCACCACGTAGTCTACAGGAAGGAGACGCAACTCGGGTGGTGGGGGTATGTTTCATGTACCGGCAGCTACATGAAAAATACAACATAACAAGACTTCTTGCGCTTCAGCGACATCACGCGGCGAATGAAAGAACCACGAAGGAACCCATCAAAGCAGCCAATGGCAGCAAAGCCAAGCGTTTCCGCGGGAATCAATGTTTATTTACGAGTATTAACGGGACACGCCCTTGACAATAATGATATTCATAATTATTAATCAATTATTATAAATTTCTCACATAAATACAGTACAAACTGCGTAGAGACCTGTCAAGAGAGCTGCAATTCACTGCCTTACAATCATTTAGATGAAGATAACAATGAACCCAATTCGGTTCCAAGTCGGATAGCAGTAGAGTACTGCCTCGTTACTACTTCTTTTCCATCTTATTGTCTTGGATTGAGGCACGCCCAAACACCGCCCCAACAGTGCCGAGAGCCACCAGGCCAACAAGCGCCATTATGCAACTGATCGGCGCCTTCGTAAGTAAGTTCCTTCACCCACAGCGTGATGTCGCTGAAGTAGGAAGGAGTCTAGTTTTGTTTTATTTTTCAAGAATCTGCCGACGTTTTTCGTACATACCTCCACCATGCCTCCAACACCGGAGTTGAATCTCCTTCCTGTAGACTTCGTGGTCACCACCTCCCACCATATTACCGAAGCATCGTTATCGTACTCTTCAGACAATCGTCGGGGAGACTATTAAAACTTCAGTTCAGTTCAGTTATGTGGATAGCCATTGAATTAACAGGACACATTGGAAAAGTAGAAATTAAAATGTAACGACTTTGGAGTTAAAGATAAACGTATTTTCAGCACTGCAAACTAACGCATTTCCCAACGACAGATCCAAGATACTAGTGTGTGAGAGACTTTGCCTCCCAAACGCGATCTGTCCACTCTTCTCCTCTCGTTCTTTAATAAAAATCTGTCGCATCAGGTCTATTCCTCCGTAAACAGGGTTGCTTCCCATTATGATTCGTGTTATGCTTCGAAAAATGACGCCACTTCTTACTGACCATTGGAAGTTATGGGTAATTAATTCAGAAGAATATAGTTGTCTCCCCTGAATAATTCACTAAAGAGTATGATAAGTAATGGTAATATGAATATCACGAAAGGTAATATGGATAATAAAAAGTAATATGAAGATCACGAAAAATTTGCAAGAATACCCAGTTCTCAGTGTCCCAAAAAGTCAATATCTCATAGACTCAGGTAACGGATTCTTAATCTTTCTTTCATCCTCAGAACCTATACCTTTTCGGTCGTGCTATTATTGAATGGATAGACGGATCTGAAATAGGTACTGATGTTTTGTATACAAGAATTTTACACACACACTCATTGCATAAGCAATAAAAACTACTAAGGAAAACCCGAATGGTATAACCTTGATTACTCACCTGTTTTATTACGTACTCTGAAGGGACATGTCGGAGAAAGGTGACTGTCTCAAGAAAATTCTGACTGTTCTGATGGCATCAATGTTTGACAATACTGGGAGCTTTGAAACAAATACCGACTTCTCCACATACAAGCAAATATTTCCTTGGAAGTGAGAAAATTATTGGAGGAAATTCTAAAACGATGATCGAAAGTTCGTCCGCACACGAACAAGTACGAATAAATCGTGAAATTATACAACGAAACTTACGAAAAATATGAAATTATTAGAGCGAAAACATGCGAGGAATACAAACAAAACTGGCGATTAATGTTTTTATAGCGATTGAAATTTATTTATCGATGGGACAACTATAGAAAATGCTGTACGAACTTAAATAGTTCTCTTGCTCTCTTCTACCCCAGGGCATCAATTAAGTCACTGCAGTGCCTCTGAGCGAGAGTTCTAGAGTTCGAGTCCTAACAGTGGCAGGATGTTTGACACTAGTTAGATAGCGAGAACGAATGCAGCCGCTGTCTAGTGGCTGGCTGCTCTGATCAGGAGTTTTTCGTTCTTTCTTCGATCAACATAAAGCGAGTACCGGAACAGTACCCTAAAAAACGGGCCATGATCCTCGCGCGATTTTCCTTCCCCTTCTTTGTTATATTCACATCCCTTACTTACACACACATACACACATTTACTTGCACTACACTATCAGACAAGTGGGGAACTTAGGGCGTATCCCGGCTGGGGCGATGTCCTTCTGGTGGAAGATATCTGATAGGGGAAAACCCGCTACCTGACGTGTAGATCGGAGCCGGATCCAGCGAGGGAAGATCACTACCACCTCCCGCGATAAAAACGTACACTCTACTTACAGGACTCATGATCTTAGCACTTGAAACACTAATTCATGAATCCCAGAAACACTAATTCATGGATCAATCAAGCTTGCTCTCTCTCGCTCTCTCTTTCGCTCTCCCTCTCTCTCTCTCTCTCTCTTTCTCTCTTCCTCGTGGCCCGCCCTCCCGTGCGCGTAGGAGCACGCCTGACCCATGCCTGTGGCGTGGAAGGTGCCGGAACTCGCCATCCAGCGGGGGAAGACCACAGCCACGTCCACGGATAAAAACGCACACTACACTTACGGGACCTATGACTTTATTAGTAAATGCGCCCTTATGAGTTGACCAACCATTCAATGAAGCTCGTGCGCATGGGAGTGCACGTCACCTGTGCAGGATGGCGCGGAAGGCGGCGCGGAACTTGCGGTTGAAGGCGGTGTAGAGCACGGGGTTGACGCACGAGTTGGAGGCGCCCAGCCACTGCGCCACGGGCAGCGCGGCGTGCAGCAGCGCCTCCTCGCGCTCCGAGTGCGGCGGCCCGCCGAACTTGACGCGCGCGAACAGCGCGTACAGCGGCAGCCACGACAGCGCGAACGACACCACCACCACCAGCAGCATCTTCACCACCTTCACCTGCGGGCCAAGCCTTAGGTTACAAAGGCGACCTGGACCAAGCCTTGTTACAAAGGCGTAGTCTGACAGACTACTTTGTGTAAAAATAAAAAAAAGAAAACTGGTTTTTACAATGAAACAATAAATTTATACTGCGATTTCTCTAACTGCGTCCCTCAAGGCAACTCAAATCCCATCTTCGCGATGGAATATGTCACGGCATTTCGCGTCTTTCTCAGTCGTTCCGCTAGAATTCGCACGATCGCGACCGTATGAAGCAGTGCTTGCGATCATGCGACTTCTACCGGCAAGACCGAGAAAAGACGCGAAATGCCGTGACATATTCCATCGCGAAGATGGGATTTGAGTGGCCTTGAGGGAAGCAGTTAGAAAAATCGCAGTATAATGGTTTGAACTTATATGATACGGAGTTACAAATTACATTTTAAAGGTTTTTATAGATACATCTAAATAACTTGACTCTCACAGCACATCCTTTCTTAGTGCTGTCCACACATGGCTTTAGAGAAGAGTCTGCAGTAGAACCTCGTCATGAGACGTTTGTTATGATTGCTCTTCGTCCCTTACGATTGGTAAATGTTTAGTACAATACTTAAATGCTACAAGACAAGGTATTCATTATTCATTTTCATATTCATAATTCTCAATAATAGGCAATAAAATCTGACGCAATTACAAAGGCGTAGTCTACTCTATTAGAAATATTAGCGCCAAAACATCTGATGTAATTACAAAGGCGACGCATGTTGGCGAACTGGACGACGCGTGTGGGCGAACAGGGGAAATTATACATACCGGAAATAGGCACAAACACAAGGTTACGTGTAATTCATTGGCAAGTCACATAATGATGGTACCTAGAGGTTCAGAAACGGGGAGTGAGGGAAATGGGGTGGGGGAAGCTTTCGGGTCTAGTTGCCTCTGGAATCTAGGGTTAGGTGGTTCGGTACTGGTCGCGCCCCCATCTTGAAAAAAAAAATATTTTGTACGTAAATTTATTTTGTAAATATTAAAAAAATATATTTTGTATAAATTTTGACTGTTTAAACACAGCTTTAATTTTTTTATTGTATCTGATTTACAAATGGCGGCCATTTTTGTTTTACTGCGAGTTTGAAATGGATGTTTTGGTTTCCGGGAGTACAGAGTAAAATGTGTAGATTTTCAAAATCTTCTCAAAAATGGCTCCAATTTTTTTATTAAATTTCTGAATATAGACAATTTTAAGTATTGTTTTTTCAAACCGGTCAAATTTTTGTCTTTAAATTTTATCATCTAGTGTATCAAAGGACGGTATAAAAAAGGTGCCAGTCCCACGTTCGGAGAACTCTGAATTTTTGAAAAATGCAAAATGTTAACACTGCAACAGTACAAGATTGAAGAAAGAGATTTTTATCTTAAATGAAATGTTCTAAAACATCTTTAAAAAATGCCATTTACAAGGTTTTGCAAACAAACGAGTAGTTTTCACGTAATTTATGCTTCAAGTTAATGCAAATTATTAAAAAAGCATTGTCTCAATAACCGTTCCTAATTTTTCTGCGATTCTTTTCCCACGGATATTGTGACCGTTCGTGTAGGTCGGCCGTGGGGAAATTTCGTGGGTAATTTGGCTCTTGTTGAAATTTTGAAAAAAAAAACACGAAGTTGAAAGCCACAAACATTAATATAATTGAATCTCAAAAAAAAAGAAACACAAATTACAAAATTACCTAACATGCACAGATAAACAAATGAACAAAGAAAAATACAACACTGAACAGCGTAAAAAAAAACTTTTTGAGGAAAAATCAACTGCAGAAATTATGAATTTTAAAGTTGGCACAAACTAGCATCACAGCAACATCTTCTGTGACAAAAATAAATTGAAATCCAACAAATTGAATCAAAGATATCTCTGGGGAGATGAGTACACATAATAGTACATCAGAGGGTAGAGCACAGGCATTTCGGATGACAAAAATGCCTCAGCACTTTCTGTTTACAAAAAATTGCAATTAACCCTTCCTCAACATACACTGCATTAGCATACATAGTAGTTTCTTGCAAAACAATTCACTTCAATTACAAAGACATATGTTGTGTACAATTAAAATGAATAAACATAGTTTTGAAAACACAGAATATTCAAAAGAAATTGCAAAAAGAAAAAAACTAAACATGTGTGTTTACACCATGAATGTGAAACATTTAATACAACCTACACCTTTGGTTGAAATTAAAAAAAATATGTTGTATTTTTACTCAACAGGCATCCAAATTTCAATAAATATTTCAAGATATTTAAGTTCACTTAAATTCAACAGTTCATAGCAAATATACTTTTATAACCTTTTAATTGTTCATAAATAACCCAAATTGTTTCTAACTTGATTTGGATTTTACACTATCATCAAAATGTTCTTTTTGATTTAAAGACAGAAACTGCACTTGTAGTGTATTAACATGACAAGATTCTATCATAAATAAGTGATGTTCTCCCCTTGGAAAGACACACTACTTCAAATATCTTTTGAAAATAGTCCACAATGATTATGGAAATATCAATGGTCGGGTATATCATACATTATGCAAGAGTGTTAATGGCCAAAAAAAATATTAAACAATCTGACAGTGAACTACAGGAACAACACTTCAACCTGCATTCTACAGTTAATTGCTTCCAAATTCTCATTACTTTTTATAGTATCACATACAAAATTGTTTTGTCTTTAACACCGACCTTATTTCGGTGGCCGTGGCGTTCGCCACCAGCGCACAACTCACAGCGAACTAATGCGGCTGCCGACGCTCTGTCTTGGGCCTAAGCACGGGTTCTCTCTGTAACCACGTCTTACTGCAAGACCAGATGCCTTCGTCGAACGCGCATCTGTGGTGTGAATTTAGCCACCACTGGGCCAAACCTCTTTCTCGCTAACTGGAGCTCGCGGCCCCACACCATCAGCTTCCAAACTCACGCTGCTACCTCACGCTGCCGCTTCTCGAAACATTCTGCGCACTTTCCAGACACCGCCGTTACAACCCCTTCTTTTCCGCGTAGGGGAGGGAACAACTGTCTTCCCCCCGCCACCCCTCCAGCGACCGCTGATAAGGCGACGGGTTACGTAATCGCGCGGCGAAGAACGCAGACGAGGTCTTTCTTATCGCCAAATAGTGACTGAGCAAGCTCAGGATCGCTACAATATAAATAGGGAAGCTTAAAATAATGGACCAGGTATTATTTTCATGTAGCTCTAAATTTTCAAAAATTGCAAATTTAGAAATAATGCGAGAAAATGTGATCTTTGGCACCATTAGTTTATAGTGAACTAAAGCTTAATGTACCATTAGTTTTTATGTGATTATTATTCTTCGTCTTTATGTTTTACGACGTCCATTCTGATTCTTCTTTCATTAAGCCATTGTAAACGCTTATAGGCTTATGGAATTGTCGGCTATTCAGGAATAATTGTCGGCTATTCAGGAACCGGAAAAAGCTTCTTTATTATTAATTTCACGGTTTCGTTACATTCTAATGCATAGAAACTGAAAAATATCTATATTACTATTTCTTACATCATGACTATCTTGTTAATATTAATATTGTGTAGGACCATCTTTAAACTATTCTACTATATTACTAATTTCAAAAAGGATGCATCTGGCAATGCTAGACGTGTATCTGGATCCATGTAATACATAGAAAAAATGTATTGTTAATTTCAAATGCACTCAGAAGTATAAAGAAAAACTATGAAGCATCTGTGAGTAGTGTTTACGGTTTAGTTAGAAATCGGCAAAAAGACAAAATCAATAAATCGGTATCGATTTTGACTAAAAAATGGAAATATTTGATCGTGTGATTCCGCCTGTTGTCATACTGCGCGTGCAGACAAAATTTTCATAGTTAGTGCGAAGCTGCTTATCATACAGTGTACGTCATGCTACAACAAGGCTCCATGGAGGAGGCCACCTGATATTTGGTATTTGCGAAATGCGTTTTGAAACAGCAACTTTTGTTGACATTTTTGGTATTAAAATAACTGTGTAATATATATATATATATATATATATATATATATATATATATATATATATACTACGTTATTGCAGTATTGGCGAATATTTGTTAAAATATTTATTTTATTGTAGTGTTATGATAAAGCATTTTCTTTATTGCCCTTGGGCAGAGTGCGTGATGGTTTTTGGAAAACAGCATTTTTATACTCCCATTGTATAATGCTGTCATTTGATGGCTGCAACCAGTTGCACAATTATAGTCATTTCGATACAGTTTTTATTATGACACAGGTTCTTGACCAATCACAGAGAAGTTTACCAAGTATTGAACTTAATTTATCATTGAGATTCGTTTTAGCAAATGTTTCGTTTGACTGTGTACATTAAAATTGTATTTGATGTTATAGTATGCTCAATAGTTGTAATTTCTTTTATTATTAGTATTTTTTCGTGGTATATTATTTAAAATCAAGTGGATCGTAATTTCACTTTGAGTCTATTGGAGTAGCGCAGTACTACCTAGCAGGCGGACAGGTAACCACAACCACCTGCGGCAGCATGCAATAGTAGATTTACATAGCTATCCGCTAGGTGGCCTTGGCTAAACTCACTCGTTCCTCGCTCGTATCGTAATATCACACTCGTGTATTAAAACCCATCATTACATCATCGTTTCATATGTACTAATTTTATTGCTGCAGGCTACTAATACATTCCGTTTGTTATCAAGTCGCTGATTGCGCAGACGGCCGGCGGCGCGGTGCGCACCTTGGAGCGGTGGATCATGACGTCGACGCCCGAGGGCGCGGGCGCGGGGGCGTGGCGCGGAGGCGTGGCCGCGGCGCCGGGGGCGGCGGCGCAGCGCTCGCCCGGGGGCGCGCGCCGGCACACGCGCCGCCAGATGAGCAGGTAGCACGCGGAGATCAGCGCCAGCGGCAGCAGGTAGCACATGAGCAGGTGCGCCAGCGCGAAGTACACGCTCTCGCTCACGTCCGACGGCCACAGCTCGGTGCACACCTGCGCATGCGCGTTGCGTTGCGTTACGTTGCGTTGCGTCGCGTTCGTCGCGTTACGTTGTGCCGTGTCGTCGAGTCGCGTCGAGTCGCATTGAGACGCGTCGAGTCGCGCCAAGTCGCGTCAAGGCGCGTCGAGTCGCGTCCAGTCGCGTCGAGTAACTGCGTTGCGTCGCGGCGAGCCTCGCTTCATCGATCTAAAGTTAACACTGCCCCAAAACCAAACTAAACCAAACCATACCCAAAGTTAAAGGCTAAATTTAGGATAATTATGTGCTCTACTCCCTAATTTTAGGCTCTTGTGGATTTCCCAAAATCATGAACGCTGCTAGCGTTAGTCTAAAACTAGGTGTATCCACCAGGAGCGAATCCAGCGGATTATTTGGGGCAGGGGCATCATAGATTTTTGTTAAATTATAAACATAAATTTTATATAGTATATTATTTTTGTAGTGTGTATATGATAATATATAATATTATTGTTTAAATAATTACATAATTTTAATATCAATAAATATTTAAAAGAATTGTTTCAAACAAGTGAAATCATCATGGGGGGGGGGGTCATGGCCCCCATGGCTCCTGCCCTTGGAACCACCACTAGTATCCACCAACTTCTCACCATTGCAAAACAACGAAAATGCATTCAAAATTAAAGGATAATTTTACGCTCTAGGAAAAAAAATTGTTCCCGCCTATATTTTCCAAAATCAGGATTGTACAAACAGAAACCATTAAGGTGCGTTTACACGAAGAGACAAAGTCTCCTAACTTTCATGAAGTTAAGAGATAAACTCTCTTAGAAGACTTTACACGATTCGAAATATCTCCCGAAACGCGGTCTCCTAACTCACGGGAGAGTCGTTTCCTGAGATGTCTCCGGAAAAGTATCTCCTTGCCGTTTACACTTGATACAAATGTCTCTGGATGTTTTTTGGCGCCGCCATGTTGAATAAGCAGCTGGTGAGCAGCGGCGAGCAGTTTGAGGTTAGAAAGTGAGAACTGGTGACAACTCTTGCAGCTACCTGCGCCAATATAATAATTTTGAAGAAACTGAGGAAATGAAAGAGACAAGTGTGGGTGATTGTTTTATAAGAGAAGAGCTGAGTTTTTATAAAACTTTGATGGCAGAATTACAGGAGGAGAATTAAAAAAAATTGCTACCTGTTCAATTGCATTACAATGTTTCAGTGACAAAATAAAACAAGTTTTAATTAATGAATCACTAAATATCTTTTCGTAAACGTGATCGGATTCGATAAAATAGTTTTGACCGAATGTAAAGTTTTGAAAAATGGGTGAAGATGATAATTTGTTGAGGAATTCTTTATGAAGTATAAATGATTTGAAAGAATCAATTTTTTAATTCTCTGTAAATTTGTGTATTTGATATAAATTAGGGAGCATGTAAAATTTTGCGAAAGAATTTAATAAGTATTGGTAGTAGAAGCATTATACCACATGTGGCAGGCGTATGAAAGAGAAGGCCTAATTATAGTTTTATATAACAAATTTGACAATTAATTCGTAATTTGGAGTTATTATTTATGAAAGGATATAAGCATTATAATACAATTACTAATATTATAAAGGATATAAAGGAGGGTAAAGTTATGTACAAAAAATGCGTACGTTTTCAACTCCAGAAGGACTTTATCATTTTTATTTGTATTTCCCCAGTGTACAATTTCCCCCGATGAACAGAAATCCACGGACCACACTGGAATGTCGCACAGACACCGACAGACGCAGAATAGCTTGATCGAGCACGTGGACACATACCAAGAGAGCAAAAAGTCTTCCAACTCTCTTTGAATACTATTTATCTCCCAGGAGATACGATTTCTCATCGATACCAGAGTCTTTACACTGCTCTCTCGTGGAGACTTCGAAAATCTCTTGTGACGTCATGTCTCCGGAGAGAAGATCACTCTACTGAGAGTTTACTCGTATCTCCTGGTGTCTCCTAACCAGTTCCGGAGAGTTAGGAGAGAAAACTCTCTCCGTGTAAACGAGCCTTTAACATACCTTCTAATTGTCTAATAAACAGGGAAACTCAAAAACTTCAAAAAAAAATGAACCATCCCCAAAATTCATACGTCGCATGACAATAAATTTTGATGTCCTGCAGAGGAGAAATTCAGAACTATTTCGCAGTTTAACCAATAAAACCTAAACCTGGTTGAAAAGTCTGACAATTTCAATAATCTAATGGTGTAACAACGGCACGAACTTCCTCGCATTGCTTTTATCATTTGAAATGTTCGAAAATCCAGTGTTATCTGAAAATGGGACCTGGGTCATTTTGAAGTGTCCTTTGCTCTATCTGTGAATCGCAAATTATGAAAATCATTTCGTTTTAAAAATTAAATTACTAATATTAATAAAATTAAGTTGCTTACTACTGCTAAGGTCATTAGTCCCATAAGTTCAATTCATGTTTTATCATGGAAGGTGGCGGTAATCTTCCCTCGCTGGATGGCAAGATCCGCCGTCGACCTACCGTTGACTTGCGGGGTTTTCCCCCAAAAAAGTACCTTCCACCAGCGGAGCGGGGCAGCGAAAGGCTTCCAGACATGTGTTGTAGTGTAGTGCATGCAAATGTAAGTGCATGTAAAGGGTGAAGATAAGACAAAAAGGAGAAAGTGCGAACGGTAGTGGTCCGTACGGTACTAATCCGGCATTCGCCTGTTGTTGATCGGAGAAATAGTAGGAAATGGTGTGGCATTTACGATGCTATCATCGAAATCAATATTATGATGGGGAGCCTACATCTAATATTGATTTTGATCGGAGAAACTAGAGAAATCTAGCAATCAGAACCGCCAGCCGTGAGAATTCTCCTCCAGACAACGGCTGAATTTCACCTGACTATGTAGCTAGTGTCGAAAATCCTGCTACTGTCGGGACTCGCACCTTAGGACCTCCCGGACGAAGGCACTGCAGTGACACCTTGATGCCCTGAGACACCCAAGGCGGTATGACATGGTGTGTGCCATTCACGGCTTCCGACAACTTTTTTTTGGTTTGTTATTTAAGGTCGCATCAACTACTAGGTCATTAGAGACCACTATTGGATGTAACGTTATGGTACGAGGATGAAACGATATGGTGGTGATAGGGGGTGAATGGGCGAACACATACAACCATGCTCCAGGCGGCACTCGAACCCGCGACCCCACAGCCCAGGATCACTACGGCACTACTGCCTTAGCGATCTCGGCCACGGGGCCGACTTCGACAACTTGGGTGAAAGGTGAAAAAGAGAGAAGAAGGTCTGAACAGAACGAGGATTTTCTCTTCGCTAAACCCGTTTCGCGTCCCGCGAGGAGCGTAGGGCTGCGTGGGCCGCCGCGTAGACACTTGTTGCGGGCGCGTGTGCGCGAGGCAGCGAGCGCCCTGGCAGCGGGCGGGCGGAGGCGTCGCTTCGCGTCGCGCCGCCACCGCTGCGCCCGCGGAGGCAATCGATCGCCCGTGCGAATGCCACTTCGCCCCGGCCCCGCCCCGCCCCCTCTTCGCCCCGGCCCTCCATCGCCCACGCTCCGCCTCCAAGCCCCTCCCCTTGGGATACAGCCCGCCCACCGCTCACACGACGTTGCTCTGCAATTGAGTTGGGCCCACGCTTCACTTGCTCTCGAGAGGCTCTGCTTACAACCGCTGCACGGCACAGCGAGTAATACACAGGCTGAGGAACCGCTCGCCTGGGGGAGGCAAATATTTTGAGTACAAAGAAGCGCAATTTGTTCAGAAACCACTGATTAAGCCAAACTGGGTAAGTGGTATCAGAAGGGAGGATCTCTTTGTAACGTATTTCTATAGTACCAATGCTTATGAAAAACGTAGACCGATCAGCAGTATCTACTAATATTAACCCCACAAAACATTCAACAGTACTGAGAGGCACGGACTTAAGTTCTGCATCTGTTCACATACTAATTCAATTTCATTAACACTCGAGAATCGTTCAATACTGCCAATATTTTTGACGAAATTCTGCCTGCAGATGGAATAGGACGTACAATTTGACGTACTTATGTAACAAAGAGGAAGTACGTAAGTACTGCGGTGGAAGTTGGCAATTTTTCGACAAAAAATCTTAATGCCGGGCCCTGGTAACGCAAACGTGGATAAATCTTAAATACTATATGTAGTAAATAACTTACTCCAGCAGGTATAGACAGAATCCAAGTTTTGTGAGTTCTTGATACCGAAAAATCGATTGACGGAAACACGACTGTCCGTTTGTCTGCCCTTCCGCCTGTGGTCAATGCTAGCGCCTCATTTGTTCAGAAGCTATTCTCCAAAATTGATATTCCCCGAACAACCTCAACTAACTCAATGGTCTGTGAGTTTGAGCCAGATATTTTGATTTGGGGGTTTTCTTTATATGAACACCTCACATTTTCCAAATTTTCTTAAGACTTCATTTTTGTTAAACTTCGTCCCCAGATATTGAAAAAGAACGATGCAGATGTCTTGTTCATTAAAATCTCTGAATTTCTGAAAGTTAAAATTTTTTGGCGTGTTTTAAAAGTGACCTAATGCCTGTTTTTAAATTATTAACTATTGAATACAACGTTCCATACCGTTATAGACAGTCGGGAGATTAAAAAAAATCTCAAAGTTCATTGACATTGGCTATTGCAATAAATCAACTTTCATCATTTTTATTGTGTATTAATCTCGCGACTGTCTATAAATGTACAGAACATACTAATTAATTAATAATTTTCGGCGTGTTCTTATAAGCACAGTATTGAAGATACAGTTTTTTTTCCTTAACGAAACCGGTTATCCAAGAATACATCTTTATATTAGTTCAATGATACTTTTTCCAAAATATCTGTAGTTTTCTTGTAATTTTGCAAGAAATATAAGCAACTTTTAAACAAATATTTTGTCAAACTCCAATTTTCTCCTCGTATGTGCAACGATGCAAGTATGAGAAGAAGGTACACAAATTTATACTGATCCCATTTTCGGCAAACTCTGGGTTTCCAAAAATTGCAAAAATAATGCAAAAGTACAGTACAATACTAAAGATAGAGATTTTTGTCTTAAATATATATATATATATATATATATATATATATATATATATATATATTCAAAGAGGTCATGTACATTTTTTGAATCCGAGAAATTTTCGCGAAAGTTTTAGCTAAAATTTAATGCTAACTGTAAAAATAATTTTATCAAAAATGGCTCCAAAAATTTATTTTTTAATTTTTTTTTCTCGTAAGTAGCAAAAAATGGTAAAAAATGCTGCTTGTACCATTTTCGGCAAAATCCCTGTATTTTTGAAAATTGCAAAAAATACATTGCAGAAATACACTATTGATATAAGCGATTTTTTGTAAAATGGTATTTGTTCTAAAATTCAGTTTTTTTTAAAAAGATCATGTACAATTTCTTTAAATATAGTAATTTGCCACAATTTTGCAAATTTCCTAATTCTAATTTTCCGCACTTCTTTTTCTGCCATCTTTCAGGAGTTCTCATGTTGCTATACAACAAATGGGAACGCAGCTATACGGCACCTTAAATTCTCAGAATACCATCTCATTATTGTCTGTCTGGATGTCTGGAACGAAATTTTGCATTGTCGAGTTTGTGTTGTTGTATTATATTTAAATGAATTAATTTTTTTCTTCTAATGTTCTACGATCGGTATTGAGTTTTACACGTGATGGCTGAGGTGCGTTAATATAGACAGCAATTGTCGTATTATAGTTTTAGGTAACCGTTGTTGTTGCGAGAAAGTACGGCCTGTTATAGTCATGTTATAGCACCAATAGTTTAATAAACTACGCATCTCCTCAGAAAATATTCCGTAGATCTGTAATGAATTAATAGACCCTTTTTGCTACAGTATTGAGCAGAAAACTACTGAAATCTTCTGAACAATGTGATCTGGAATGTAGGTCATAAAATCGTGTTTAAAGTTCTTTTCATTAGCAATTTCGCACACACATCAAACTTATGGTCTATTAACGCTGCACGAAAGATAGTAAATATTGAGAGGTGAAGAGAAAGGAGAAGAGGAGTTACATCCAATTTTGTACCAGCAATTCGATTTGTAAACAAGGATGGATGGACATGTCAGGCATAATTCTGCTAGATTAGAAGGGTTTTGAGCTGAAACTTCGTAAATATACCAGGAGTAAGATCTACTTGTATCGCTTTGGATACCATGAAGATAGTTTAATTTTTGGGGTACTACACATGTAGCTTCCATAACATTTTCAACGTTTTCTGGAAAATGGATAAATATTTTTTGT
Organism: Acheta domesticus; assembly: GCA_031308135.1. NCBI lineage: Eukaryota > Metazoa > Arthropoda > Insecta > Orthoptera > Gryllidae > Acheta > Acheta domesticus. Next base: position 56,514,194 of record JAHLJT010000631.1, on the reverse strand, counting down.
TGATTTTTTTGCTCACATATAAGAAAGTGCATGTATGTGTATGGTATAGTTCCGATTTTCATTAAAACCTTTGACATTTAGAAAATCGCAAAAAGTCTTTAAATTTAAAACACTAAGTGTTTTCGTTTAGAAAGAAGTTTGAACATTCCATTCAAACGAAATTCGTGATTTTTGCTTTAAATGAAAGGTAGTGGACTCCAGATGTTTTACCTCTTTCCATAATAAATCAGTTTTGTAGTAAAAACACAAAATTTTGATAGAATTCTAAAATTCAAAGAAAGAAAGCAAACTTGCTACCATTTCTTCATTATTTCATTGCGTGAATTATACTTGCCCTTTTGAAAGCATTCAACAATTCCTCTTCAAGAAAACATGAGAGTCTAAGAAGCTACAGTGAGCTTTCTAAGATGAAGAGAGTTTTTAAACTCAAAAATTTGTGAGTGTATATAAAAAAGTGTAGCAATCGTCTAACGCATGTGCCCTTTCACACAAAAGTATCTAAATCTATAAAAAATCTGAGAAATTGTTGAGTAAAAACAGTAAGAGGAGGAAAGCTTGGTATGCCACACATTCCCACTATTTAACTGTTACCTTGAAATAGGCAGTACGAGAGTGATCGTAATGGGAATACTACTTAGGATGTTATGGGAATTATTTTGAAGGTTCGTGGTTGCAGCATACGCATGGTTATAGCTTTCGATGTAGTGGCATTGTTGGATTCCTCAAACCACTACAATGAATAATAACCACTAGAATACCCTAATAAAAGAAACTTTCCTTCTCGTCCCCCCACCCGATTTGGAATAGGCAAAGCGAATTGGCTCACCTTAGGGCTAGGGGAGTTACGCTCCGTCAATGGCCCTTCAGACAATGACGTGCGCACTGCCCTTCCAATGATCACAATCATGTGAGTCATGTGCGGCTACATACTGAGCAGGTGTGAGACCTCTCTTAAGCTCGCACTTCCATAATCGGTTACCACGAAAACGTATATGCCACCCAATAGAATGATTTAATCACTCATTAATTACGCAAAAGTAATTTAATTGCTCTTCAAACTTCCTAAAATGGTTATCTAGCTCTTACGACTTTTGCTGGCACAATTTGTACAATCGGTTACCACAAAAACAAATATGCCACACTGTAGTACGATTTAATTGCTAATAAATTATGCGAAACTAATTTAATTGCACTTCAAACTTCCTAAAATGGTGACCTAGCTCTTAAAACCTATGGTGCCTCCACCAAAATCGTTTACCAAAAAATCAAATATGCCATCGTGCAGAACGATTTAATTCCTAATTAATTACACAAATATTTAATTGCTCTTCAAACTTAAACTTAACTTAAGTAGTTCTAAATGGTGGTGTGACCCGACCTCTATGAACAAATCTGTTTATTTACACTATTTACAAATGTACAGCTTTGGGGTTATGTTCGCCAGTACCTCCGTGACTCCTACGCGCCTGCTCCCCATCCCTTGGACTAGTGCATCCCCTACCTTGCACTTTACCTCGCCGGTGGCCGACACCCGTGTTTCGCACACGCGGTCTCAAGGACTACACACCCGACTCGGGCGAGCATACACGTCTGTTCACGAGGTGCTCTGAATACGAACTGCCTTCTGCCTCTGCTAACTTATTTTGGCGGTCACGTGATCGCCTTCAGCCCTGTAAAGAAGAGAGGGCCCAGGGGGACATGTGCGCCCGTCGGAGGGCCAATGCCCCTGCCCGCTCGTCTTGCATCACGGGAGGCATGGCATTTTCCACTGCTTTTGTCCGGCAGCCTGCATGCCCAGCCGTTCGAAGATCTGGCTGTCATGTGCCGATGCCAAAATTGGACGCTGTCACGGCCAAGCAGTGGGATCAAAATATGCAGGAGGGCAACTTGCAGCCCAGCAGTGAAAAGATGAGCAAATGGTTTAACAGTCGTCAGGGTCGATCACCCAGGGTGCCATTACAACAGCGTTGGAGATGAAGATATGTTTGCAAGGTTACGCCCCTCACACAGCACACAGTAGAATCTCTTTATAATTTGGAAATACTTGTATATAGTAATGTAAAATTTTATGTAAAATTTGTGCAAATGTAAAATGTTAGTTTGTAAAATTAAATGTAAACTTTTCATTGAATGTTTATGTAACTGAAGGGCTATATTTCAATATTATCAATTATATTTGTCGTTAGCTTTTCTGTTTGTATAAAGAGTTTTTGTACAACACTTTTTTTTTCTCAAAGCGAATTCGTTAAGTAGTAGTCCAGACTGGCATAGGGGCTAGCGCCCGGGTACCGGTCTTCCTACTACGGCTAGGCCGACGCTTCGGCCGTCTACACTTTAAGTTATATAATAAACACATATACTGCCATGTGCCGACGTTACAGTGTCATATCTGTTTTTGTGGTAACCGACTATGGCGCCAGTTCAAAAGAGACAGCTGTGGGTGCGTGTAGCATGTGCTCACGTGCTCGTCGCTGCCGTCGCGCAGCGGCGCCAGGCCGAAGACGACGGCCCAGGGCAGCGTGATGGTGAGCGACAGCAGCCAGATGAGCGCGAGCGCGCGCCGGCACGCCCGCGCCGTCACCTGCCAGCGCAGCGGGTAGCAGATGGCCAGGCAGCGCTCCACCGAGATGGCCACCAGCGTGTTGATGGACGCCGACACCGACACGCCCTGCAGGTACGGCACCGTCTTGCAGATCAGCCACCCCAAGATCCACGCTGCAACACGCGCCCCACGCCTGCACTCGCCTCAGCACCGCACGCAACTGCCAGGAAAAGCACATCAAATCGACTACAATATTGGTTCATTAGTTAATTGATTGATTCGATCGTGTTTTCGGGCGCATCAACTAATTAGGTCATTAGCCCCGTAAGTGTAGTGGGTATTTTTCTTGGGAGGTGGCGGAGATCTTTTCCCCGCTGGATGGCGAGGTCTGGCGCCGAACTACCGTCAGCTAGCAGGGTTTTTCCCTCAACCAGGTATCTCCCATCAGCGGGGCACCGCCCCAGCCGGGACAAGCTGTAAGCCTTCGACCGGTCTCCTGGTATGCGTGGTAGTTGGTGTTTCCGGGCACGTTAACTGCTAAGGTTATTAGTTTCGTAAGTGTAATTCGTGTTGATTTTTTTCGCGGAAGATGGCGGCAATCCTCCCCGCCGGTTGGCGAGTTCCGGCGCCGCCCAACACGTCGGCTTGTAGTGGTTTCCTCTTTCAGGTATCTCCCACCAGCTGGGGCCGCCTCAGTCGGAACAAGCTCTAAGCTCCCGACTGGTCTCCCGGTATGTGTGGTACTGAGTCCGTGTAAATATATGTGTGTATTTAGTAAGGGGTGATGATAGGATGAGGAAGAGGAAGGAAAGATCGTGCGCGGTCCGTGGCCCTTAGGGTTCTGCTTCGGCTTTCGCCTGGTGTTGATCGAAGAAATCACGAAAAACTACGAATCACAGTAGCCGGCTCCTAGAATTTTCCTTCTGACAGCGGCTATGAATATCTAATTGTGTAGCTAGAGTCGAAATTAGAGCCGGGCAAAACGCATTCTATTATCGATCGGTCTCGATAGCTTTGCTTTCGCAGTCTCGGAGCCTCGAAGATCGCGCGCGCGCTCCTTATCTACCTGTTGAAATCTACACGTACGTCTCCCTCAAGCATCGAAACTATCGGAACCGCTCCATTCTCGGTTGTTCTCGTCAGTATCGGCCGGTATCCGCAGAAGTGGCCGCCGCCGGGCGCTCGGCGCTCGCTCGGCGGCTCGGCCGCTACTGCGGGGTTTACGGTAGCCATGTATTGTGATCGCAAAACTGTTCCATTAATTGTAATTGATTAATTATAATCGCAATAAAATACAATTTCAATTTATATATTAATTGCAAATACTTTTGGAGAGAAAATAATGCAATTTTTGAAATAATTAGAAGCAAAAAAGTAATTTAAAATCAACTGTTTAGCAATATCAATAAAATAGAATAAAAATAAAAACTAAAATAATTTTCATCAATTGTTTTTACATTGTGAATTATTACATAATATTGAAATCAAGGTTATTAATTGTAATCTCTAATAATGTAAATGGACCTTCAGTTTATTTTCAAGTAAGCAAAGAAAATAATGATAAAAGTTTACATTCCAGAATTAGATATGAAAGCACAAAAATATGCGTTAAGAGAAAAATAATTCATTTCATACCTATTGTTATGTCAGTTTCATACAAATTCGAATGTAAGGCATATTTATTAAACAAAATGAACATTTGGTATTAATTTCATCATTACATAATAAACACGCATATGCGAAACAAAATTGAGATGCGTACTTCCCTGCGTGAAAATATCCTTTCCTAACTAGGCACAATTTATTCTGTAACAGTTGATGTAAGCCGCCCTGGCCTCTGAATTGGGTAAAACAATTGGCGGCCAAACAACGGTACCCACTGCAAATCAGCCTATTTAACTCTTTGCCCTATCGCCACACGCGGGTAGTTCTCAGAAATTCGAAATACATAATTAATTATAATATACTACAGTGATACACCATATAAAATGAGGGGAAAATAATAAATTTATAACACTTTTGCGCCATAGAAAAATACTGTAATTTAGTATAAGAACAGAAATGATAAAAAAATGTTTTAATTGGTTTTAATTCTATCACTGGCATACGAAAGAGACATAACCCGTAATTTTTTCAATTAACAGACTTGCCCCCTGAGACGCGAGTGATGTTTGCATTGCGAATCTGAGCCCAGCGATCAACATGACCCATCGGTCACCTATGATAATTCGCTTCTTTTCTTTGTGTAAAGAATTAAGAGGAAAGCGTGCTTGTGGTATCTAAAGATACAGAATGTCAAATTCAAAAACCAATGACATCCTCGATCTAGATCTAGATAACAAATAGAGGTTCGGTGCCAAAAGGCTGGGATTAGTGAAAGTGGCAATGATTTAAACATACATTTTTAAAGTAAGTAGAAGAAAATAGAAATACATTTCAAGAAAAAAAGTTTTTAAAGTTAAATAAATGTTAAAATATATTTACATGAAAATTGGCGAAATAAATATTCGTCATAATTGTTATTTTTATTATTTGTATTATATACATGTCAAAAGTCTACGGCTTTCTACAAAAATTACAGGTGCCGCTAGATTGCTTGTGCATTGGCCAACGTACAGATCTCGCAAATCGCAAAAATATTTTGCCTAATTCAACAAGACATACCGCCACACTGCCTCGAGTTTGAATTATAGTAAACGGTAGCGAGAGCTCCGATGACGCCTCCAGCATTTATTCGACGCGATCGGCGCACACCGATAACAGGCCAAGTTTCGGTTTCGTTCATTCTCGATAATGGCAGTTCCGGTACTGCCATTCTCGAACACAGTAGTATCGCCGCCGAGAACGAACGGAACTGAGAGCGTTTTTGTCCAGCTCTAGTCGAGATGCTCCCACCGTCGGGACTCGAACCCTAGGACCTCGCGGTCAGAGGCATTGCAGTTACATTGATGCTCTGAGCCATCTAACCCGGCAAATTGCCTCCAAGAGTCTTTCATCGCATCTTATAGTGACCAGAAGGCATGACATTAGATTGCCTTCACATGGAGCCAATAGGTGGCGCCTCAGGAAGGCTCCGAGCGTCTTTACCTAGCCTTCGCTCAGCACCACGTGGCGAGACTCAGGCTGACTCTTCCGTCTGACCACGTAAATTTCGCTACGCTCCTTTCACCTAGCGGAGAAAGAAGGTATTATCTCGGGCGACGAAACAGGCGATTTTGAATTTTGCTCAGAGGCGTCATTTAGGCTTGAGGATCTTTTAAATGCAGTAAATCTACTTACATGGGACAGCCGGCTTTACTTCCCTCCGAAGGAAGGCGTACGAAGGATTTTTTCGCCCCTAAAAATCCATGGCTTCGATCGGGTTTGAACCCGCGAACTAGGGTTTAACAGTCCAAAACGCTGACCGTTACACAAAGCAAGAAACAAGAATTGGTGAGTAACGATGAAGGGGGGACAATGTCATTGAATCGGAAGCTTCAATACCAATAATTTATGTCGTAACGAAGCTCCCGATGAGATGAAAGTGCTCCTCTGCTTCCAGCTTGTAACCTTGAAGGAACACTTCGTATAAATCAGAGTATAGAGGGAGGTCACCTCCACAGAGCGCCACTGTGCCGCTCGTGCAAATACATCCATTTAACGCAATTCTTTGCCAGCAGATGCATCATTCGTAAGCGGTGCTAAAAGACTTCATGTGAAAGGGCCCTTGTGCACCAGGCAGAAAGGTCATTCCAACTGATGGTCTCATGTGTAAAGTACGGGAACCAGATTCACCACGCAATCCATCTTGCGCAGGACAGGGGCGTCTGACCACGCGTTGACGTGGAGTTTCCATGAGCGGCCACGAGCAGCGCTGCGAGTAGATGTGCGAGGCGGACGCCCGCAGGAGGGAGGGAAAATGGTAGCGATGGGCTCTCCCAGGCAGCGATCTCACCAATACATACAGAATTACTTCAGATTTAGGACTGCCTTTCGATACCTTCGTAAGTTTGCTAAGGAAAGAATCTTTCGCCGCACCGAACTTTCTGCTTGCCGTGGAAATGACCTTGGCTGTCCGAGTGTCGTCGCGTCGAAGGCCGTGTTGCCGACGTTTCAACCATCTTGCCGTGGGCTGGTCTGCCCTGACCAGGAACCAGGTTAGACCAGCCTTGAGGAAGACCACGAGAAGATAGTCGAAATGTCGGCAACATATCCTTCCACGCGGCGACACCTGGACAGACCAGATCATTTACGTGACTCCGGCCTACGACTTCATGGAAGCCTACGCCTTCAATTCCGTTCTGATTGTCGGATCCATCCCATCTGATCAATCCAATCTGACCCATCGGGTCATTTACTACTTTTATTTCGAAAAGAATATTCGTAAACGACTTCTTTTTGAATGATCATAGAGTATTTGAAGACTCAAAATAGTGCAGAACCCATAATTTTAAATCCCATTGGGAATGTTTAGAAAATGTAAGGAAGCAAAATTCAAAACAATACTGCCTACGGTATATATCATTTGATATTAAGGTCACTCATCTGAAAAAAGCACTTCACGAGTGTCATCATGCACAAAAGTCCAATACATCATCTCCCGCGCTTTTGTCTTTTCATAACGACGTAAAATATGAGCGAATAACCAAAACAACAACCCATTATCAATTAATTAACAGATATTTTAATATGAAGGGAAAATTGATGATATGGAGAAGGACCATTAGAAAGAATGCTCTTGAAAGATTCTAAATAGAAAGAAAAACAAAAGTCATGACGAATATGTATAATACAAATGCAACCCCACATGTATTGGACGTTCACTGTTATGTGCCAATCCGGTCATTGCAATTTGAGCGATTTAATTAAGTCCGCGCTTCCCCTTCATAAATGTGCTATTATTGTCGCGAGATCTGGCATTCACTGAATGCAATGTTCTATCAAAGTCAATTAGTCTCGTATCACAAAGCAGATACCTATCTTTTATTATTATTATTATTACTATTATTATTATTATTATTATAAATTAGAGATTGACCAAACAGGCCTATTATTATTTCCCAAAAGGAAAAAGAGAAGTGGGAAGATCAAAGAAGAGATTGTCTTCTCTAGACAACTTTGCCGGAACAGGCTACATCAGCCTAATCTATGCTGCTACTGATGATTACTATAAAACTTTTCAGTTTTTACAGAGTTCAGTTCCTTCTACATTTATATTGTTGGCTTAATATACACATAATGCTAATAACGTAATTCATTTTCGGGGAGGAATCCTTTATGGAGAGACTTCAAGGGAGTAACATTTCAAAGAACTTGTGTAAGGAAGGTATAGAAGGTAAATGAATTGTAAATACATTTTGGGGAACTAGGGAGAGACAGACAAGGCATCAGCATGAAAAAAAGATGAGGATGTGCTAAAAGAGGTAGAGGGTGGGGAGATGGAGACATCTAAAATAGGTGATGAGTTACTTTCCCTAGACGAAAAGCCGGCGCCAGGAGTCGATGGAGGGAGGAGTTTTCGAGCGGGAAGCGTATTTTGAAGAGCTAATCGGCCCTCAACTGTTTCAAAGGATGCCCACACGCCGGCTCGGCGCGCTCCTCGCGACCGCCAGTTGCGAAATGAGTTTGTTAGATATTAAATTCCACCTGCGACAAACAGCCTCCGAGGAAAGAGGCCAGAGGGACCACTTTCTTCCGGCGGTAGAGTGAGAGACGGAGCAGGGGAAGAGCGAGAGACAGAGTGGACGCAGAAGTTGGGGAAGTGAACACGGTTGGGGGGGGTGAGGAAGGATAACAGAGGATAAAGAGTGACTCCTGCCATCAAAAAATTGTTCCAGAGTATCAAATAGCCACTTCATTCTCCACGGGAAAATAAATAGGATTTCCAGTGGCAATCAAGAGGTTACTTGCATCGTTATCAGTTAACGGAACTTTACTCTACACGGAAATATCTCCCTGAACACAACGCAACTTTTCCTGCGAAGGGAGGGAGGGAAGGGATGTGGGTAGTGCGTGGGCCCAGGCAAGGCGACTCCCTTCCTCTGCCCATCGCCCCCGCGACTATCAGCGGTCAACAGCGCCGCTCCCGGAGGCTGAGCTCAGCGGCGAAGGGCTTCTCTCGCCCCAGTGCGCGAGCGAGCGCTTTCATTCTCCAAGACGCAAAGTCACGCGCACAGGGGCGCCTCGGCGGAAAACAGGCAGAGTCCGGTGAGAAAGACGTTTGAAAAGTACTCGTGCGTTGATAGTAGATGTGCTGTGAACTTGCGATTAAAATTCAAGAGCAGGGACAGGGAAAAGATAAGTCACAACAGTTGCATGAAGTCTCCCGCTATACAATAATGTTAACATGTCAATTTTGTTTACAGTGTTGCTTTCAGGCCCTTCCTAAAAATGAACTCTGAATCATGCCCTTCATATTTGTAAACTAGCTAAAAAATGAAGATTTTAGAAATTATGAATAGCGGGTGTATTCCTGTGGCTGGTAGGACTCATCTTGTTTCTGTTCTGGGCCCTTCAATTCATTTAAAGTTTTTTCACAAACAATTTATTTAATTCTAAATATAATAAGACCTTCTGGGATATTGATTTATGAAACCTATTTATATTCTCACAGCAAAATGTGATGAATTGCTTTTATTATAATCGAAATCCCTAATGAAATGAATCGGAAAACTTACTATCGACTTCCATCCGCACCAACTCTCTATGCGAATGTCTGAGAAGAGTGCGGGAACGACTGACATGCAAAGGAGGTGGCTTAGAAATTGGAATTGTAAATTCATTCAAACTTGCTGCGCTCATACGTTATGATAAGAATGTAATTTTATATATTAATACACGTAGACTATTTCTTGATGTAAATCATAGCAGAAATACAATTTAAAAGCATTAACATTTATCACGCGAATAGACGACCACAGTGCTTTTCAAAATAATGACATTAATAACCTGAAATACTTCGCTCCGGATGTCTCTTTCATTAATATCCTTTGTTTGTTGATGGTAAAAAGATAATTTTTCAGACTACCCCAGATATTCAATGAAGTTTTGGGTAATGTCGACAGGAAACAATAGGTATACTGAATTTCTATGTCGACTTCAGTACAGGAAAATCTGATGTCCTTTCCACAAATGTATGTAAATCATTGGATCTTAATAGAGGGGAGAAATTCAGTTAGGGTTCTGAACTCATTTCAGATATGTCATTGTGTAAAATCTAATAAGATATGTTTAAACAAAAACTTTTACAATTTTCCTGCTTTTAGTCAACTGTAGCAAACTACCAGAGAACCTCCACCTTTGAAGACAACTTTTTTCTTTTTCATCAGACGGTTTTTAAGAGCATGTGATTCTTGAGAGCTGTGTTTGCTCATTATCACTACTTCGTATCCTTATCAGGGAAAGTGGCTTGTGAATGATAACACTTTTATGTGACAAGATGATTCTTCTTTCTTTGAAAAAATTTGTGCCATTTAATGGTTTTCTTAGCATCTTAGCGCGTCGAAGGTCAAGGATTAGTTTGGGCACAGGCGTAGCAATGGAGAATGAGCATGTGCACAATCGACTTAACTCAGCGGAAGAAAATCTGATCAGTTCGAATTCAAGAAGGAAGGTCTGACTAGCACCCTAGGTGCTTTGGCCCCTAGATGCTGGGTGCTTTGACCGCTACTGACCAGTAAATGATATTGTAACACTTGTAGAAGTAAATAAATAGACATATATTTTTACAAGTCACTGTAGAAAGAAACTCCATTCATTGTTCAATTTATTGCTACATCAAAGAGTTTGCAACAAATTGCAGACACTACTTACACTAGTGGCGGATCCAGGGGGAGGGCCATGCCCATGACTCCCCAAAAAAACTCGAGTTTTGGTTTGTTACCTTATTTTATTTGGCAAAATTGATTGAAATATATGTTAGAATTATACAATTATTTAAAAATAATATGGTATAGTATTGTATATACATTACAAAAATAATATGTAATATAATAAAAATGTTTATTTTTTTACAAAAATCCATGATGGCCCTCTCCAAAATGATCGGCTGGATCCACCCCTGACTTGTACATATACAAGTCTACAGCCTGGTGTCTGCACTTTGAACTAAATCTGACCTTTAATGCGTTCAAACATTTGGTACATATAAATATTTGGAGTTATTGTTAACAATATTTTGTTATTGTTATTTTTCTTATTGTGAAGTTATCTTTTGGGGAGCAGTGTCGTGTTCTAATTGAGTAGATAGAAAATCACGTATTTTAACTAACAGAGTTGGATAAATAAGTAGACTTAATGCTATTATTATTATTATTATTATTATTATTATTATTATTATATATTATTATTATTATATACATAACAATTTCAAGTTTGATTGTACTACTTTACATAATTTTAATTGCAAGTAAATTATTCAGTTCTGCCACTATGTTCCAAAAACAAACTTGCAGAAATAATACAAATATATCTGTGACAGGTGCAGAGCAAAGAAACCATGTTTACCAGGCTTCTGCGCGTTGGAGCATTTGGACATTTCTAACTATTACACCACGCACTGTACGCGGCAATATGCTAAATTCCTCTGACCAGTGAATTAAGGGCAATGGACGGATTGGCATTCGGTCCGTTTGCTTTGGGCTGGACGCGCACAGGCAAATGCTTCTAATGCCTACGAGCATAAATGCGTCCAAATGAATCAAAGGCATAATATACGCAGAACACACGCTACCCAGAAATATAATATTAGCGGTTATGACTAATAAATTACTGACATTTGCTTTTATTAGTATATGTAATTTTCTAGTAGATAATTTATTTAAAAGTTAGTGGCGTTCGGGAAGGAACGGAGGTGTATTTCAGTGTTGTAAGTAGTTTTTTTTCTAGGAATGTTTCATGGTTTTTGGTCAGCAATTAAACATTTTATTTTTAGTTCGCCAACGTTTGGGAACTCTATTGTTCCCTCATCAGGGCTTGCTAAGGTTGAATATTAAAAACAATAATGCCAATCATCCAATCATACAAACACATGGCAACAGGGGCACCAGTATAAAAATACCTCCACTAACTGGCTCCATGTTTATGAAGGTCTCATGTAGTTTTTCTAGTTTCATTCACAAAAATACATCAATTCAGCTCTCGATTTCCTACAAAGTGTTACGCTAGTGGTGCAGCCACCGGAAGTTGCTGTGTGTGAACCGGAGAGTTGGAGGTTGTGATTGAAGGGCGACGCATCCGTTGCATTCGCGTCTCGGGCTGTGAAAACAGTTGTGGCTCGGTGTTCAGGACGGGCGGCCGCGCCGGCGCTCTCTGTTTGTCGCGGGGGCGGTAGGAGGGCGTGAGGGGGGCAGTGGGGGGAAGAGGAGGGCGTCATTACGGCGAGCGTGTCGCGCGGCGCCGATGTATTATTCACCGCGAGCGCCTTTGTGGGCGCGCGATTATCGCCTGTCGGCAATCACATCCGGCGCGCGGGGGCGGAGCGGAGGCGGGGCAGGGGCGGGGCGGGGGCGGGGCGGTGGAGGGGCGGGGGCGGGGGCGGGGGCGGGGCGGAGAACGCAGTCCCACTTCCAACGTCGCTCCGCTGCTCTGTACAAGGAGATGTTCCCGTCGAGCCGTTTGCCCCGCCAACGCGGAAAGCCTGTTCAGTTCACTCATTCAATAGAGTCACAGTTTTGCGGAGGTAGTTTGTTGGCTACTATCCTACAGTAAAAAGGTCTCCTGACCGAATAATAAGAAAGTTGTAGCAGAGAAAAAAACTGCGATAGTAGGTGTAGAGCTACTCACATTCCAAAACATGGAAGAACTAAAAAAAGAGATTTCATTTCCAGCATACTCAAAAATACGTCCCTTATTTAAGTTGTAGATTAATTACGTTTCAATCAGTTAAGCTTTTGATGTAAAAAAATAGTTTTTGTTACGAAAAGAACAGTGGATTATTACAAGTGGTTCATTGCATTGTTTCATAGATAGATAATAATATAAATTTTTTAAATGCCTTTTCATTTTAAATTAATAATATTATATTTCAATTTTTGAGAAAGTGGAATCTAATATTAGACTCTGAAATAATCGGCGAAAATTAAAGATTAAGAAGTAGTACAAATGAGGTTATACTATTCCTTAGTCTTCAACAGTCAAAACTGTTAAAACATGTAAAAAACACTTACACTACTTTATAAAACACAACATTATCATTAATTACACATAGTCATTACGTTTTTACAGAACTACGTTTCGACGAATTGCTTTGTCGCCATCTTCAGGAACATAATAATAGCTATTTATCTTGGAATCTAATATTATTTATTCATAAGACATTTCAAACAGATTAACATAAAAATTGGTGCTGCTTGGGAGCGCGTGCGGAGTTCTCCTCGAGGGCGCTGAGGGCTTGCAGGTGAGATGGGGCGGAAGGTGTGAGTGAGTGGTACCGTTTGGGATAAGAGAGAGACGAGTAAGAGCGGATCAAGCGACGCATGAGAAAGTGGCGGAGAGTTCAAACACATGGGGACGCGGGAGAAGCATGGGTATGACGAAGTCGATAAGTGTGGTTTCTAGTCGCTCGTGAAGGTAAGTTGGCATATTTTCCTAGAAGTGAAAGCTGAGCGGATGAGAACCACGTGAAGCAGAAAAGTTCTTGATTTGTGGTGGCTCATGGAGCGTGCGAGGATGAACAGAAGAAAGTGATGTGTGCGTGTGTGAGAACCACGTTACACGTTGCGTCATGAGTAGACGTGGATTGTGATAGATTACGGGACAAGCGAGGAAGAATCGGAGTTTTGTCTGAGGGTGTGCGTGAATGGGTGTGTTGGAACAAGGGGTATGGCGTGGATTGTGAGAGTACATGGGGGCGATGGAGGATGAATCGGAGTGTATTGAGTGATGACGTGTGTTAGTGGTTGTAAATAACACTAAATATTTGAGCGAAAAGGACACCGGGGATTGTGAAGGCACATGGGGCTCATCGGATGAATGCGATGTGGAATGTGTGAATGTGTGCCTGAGTGATTGTAAACTGCATAAAGCTTTAGAGCGAGAGGGGACCTAGTGAATTATGAGGGCACATGGGGCGAGGAAGGATGAATCGAAGTGAACTGAGTGCGTGTCTGAATGGTTGTGAATTGTGTGAGCGTTGAAATAAGGAAGACCTCATGGGTCTTGAGAGCACATGGTGTGAGGGATGATGAGTAGGAGTGTATTGTGTAAGGATGCGTGTGTGTGGGTGCAAATTGCGTGAAAAGATGGAGCGAGGGACACCTCTTGGATTATGAGGGCACATGGGAGAGTGAGAATGAATCGGAGTGTTATGTATACTCGTAAGTGGGTGTGAATTCCGTAAAGCGTAGATGTGGTATTTTGCGAGTTCATGGAGCGTGGTAGGATGAATCGGAGTGTATGGTAACAGGGTGTGTGTGAGTGGTTGTAAAGTGCGTGAAGCGTTGGAGCGAGAGGATCCTCGTGGATTGTGAGGGGGTGAGGGAGGATGAATCGGAATGAATTACGTGAGGATGTGGATGAGTGGTTGTGAACTACGTGAAGCGTTTGAACCAGGGGGACCTCGTGGATTGTGAGGGCACAGGGGGTGAGGGAGGATGAATCGGAATGAATTATGTGAGGATGTGGATGAGTGGTTGTGAACTACGTGAAGCGTTGGAACCAGGGGGACTTCGTGGATTGTGAGGGCACAGGGGGTGAGGGAGGATGAATCGGAATGAATTATGTGAGGATATGGATGAGTGGTTGTGAACTACGTGAAGCGTTGGAACCAGGGGGACCTCGTGGATTGTGAGGGCACAGGGGGTGAGGGAGGATGAATCGGAATGAATTATGTGAGGATGTGGATGAGTGGTTGTGAACTACGTGAAGCGTTGGAACCAGGGGGACCTCGTGGATTGTGAGGGCACAGGGGGTGTGTGAGGATGAATCGGAATAAATTATGTGAGGATGCGGATGAGTGGTTGTGAACTACGTGAAGCGTTGGAACCAGGGGGATCTCGTGGATTGTGAGGGCACAGGGGGTGTGTGAGGATGAATCGGAATAAATTATGTGAGGATGCGGATGAGTGGTTGTGAACTACGTGAAGCGTTGGAACCACGGGGATCTCGTGGATTGTGAGGGCACAGGGGGTGTGTGAGGATGAATCGGAATAAATTATGTGAGGATGCGGATGAGTGGTTGTGAACTACGTGAAGCGTTGGAACCAGGAGGACCTCGTGGATTGTGAGGGCACAGGGTGTGTGTGAGGATGAATCGGAATAAATTATGTGAGGATGCGGATGAGTGGTTGTGAACTACGTGAAGCGTTGGAACCAGGGGGATCTCGTGGATTGTGAGGGCACAGGGGGTGTGTGAGGTTGAATCGGAATAAATTATATGAGGATACGGAGTGGTTGTGAACTACGTGAAGCGTTGGAACCAGGGGGACCTCGTGGATTGTGAGGGCACAGGGGGTGTGTGAGGATGAATCGGAATGAATTATGTGAGGATGTGAATGAGTGGTTGTGAACTACGTGAAGCGTTGGAATCAGGGGGATCTCGTGGATTGTGAGGGCACAGGGGGTGTGTGAGGATGAATCGGAATAAATTATGTGAGGATGTGGATGAGTGGTTGTGAACTACGTGAAGCGTTGGAACCAGGGGTATCTCGTGGATTGTGAGGGCACAGGGGGTGTGTGAGGATGAATCGGAATAAATTATGTGAGGATGCGGATGAGTGGTTGTGAACTACGTGAAGCGTTGGAACCAGGGGGATCTCGTGGATTGTGAGGGCACAGGGGGTGTGTGAGGATGAATCGGAATGAATTATGTGAGGATGTGGATGAGTGGTTGTGAACTACGTGAAGCATTGGAACCAGGGGGACCTCGTGGATTGTGAGGGCACAGGGTGTGTGTGAGGATGAATCGGAATAAATTATATGAGGATGCGGATGAGTGGTTGTGAACTACGTGAAGCGTTGGAACCAGGGGGATCTCGTGGATTGTGAGGGCACAGGGGGTGTGTGAGGATGAATCGGAATAAATTATGTGAGGATGCGGATGAGTGGTTGTGAACTACGTGAAGCGTTGGAACCAGGGGGACCTCGTGGATTGTGAGGGCACAGGGGGTGTGTGAGGATGAATCGGAATAAATTATGTGAGGATGCGGATGAGTGGTTGTGAACTATGTGAAGCGTTGGAACCAGGGGGACCTCGTGGATTGTGAGGGCACAGGGGGTGTGTGAGGATGAATCGGAATAAATTATGTGAGGATGCGGATGAGTGGTTGTGAACTACGTGAAGCGTTGGAACCAGGGGGATCTCGTGGATTGTGAGGGCACAGGGGGTGAGGGAGGATGAATCGGAATGAATTATGTGAGGATGTGGATGAGTGGTTGTGAACTACTTGAAGCGTTGGAACCAGGGGGATCTCGTGGATTGTGAGGGCACAGGGGGTGTGTGAGGATGAATCGGAATAAATTATGTGAGGATGCGGATGAATGGTTGTGAACTACGTGAAGCGTTGGAACCAGGAGGATCTCGTGGATTGTGAGGGCACAGGGGGTGTGTGAGGATGAATCGGAATAAATTATGTGAGGATGCGGATGAGTGGTTGTGAACTACGTGAAGCGTGGGAACCAGTGGGACCTCGTGGATTGTGAGGGCACAGGGGGTGTGTGAGGATGAATCGGAATAAATTATGTGAGGATGCGGCTGAGTGGTTGTGAACTACGTGAAGCGTTGGAACCAGGGGGATCTCGTGGGTTGTGAGGGCACAGGGGGGGTGTGAGGATGAATCGGAATAAATTATGTGAGGATGCGGATGAGTGGTTGTGAACTACGTGAAGCGTTGGAACCAGGGGGACCTCGTGGATTGTGAGGGCACACGCTGCGAGGCAGGATGAATCGAAGTGAATTGTGTGAGAATGTGACGTGGGGGAGTGTGGTCGTTGTTCGATGAGCTGCTTTGCAGGGAGCATGCGATTATTGGCGGCGCGGGCGGAATTGCGTTGGCGCTTCATTATGGCGATCGCTGCGGGCTCCCCCTCCTCTCTCCCCGCCCGACCCTTCACTTCCCCTCTCCACCCTTCCCCTTCTCCTGGTTCGCGGAACTTCTCATTGCGCGCGGCAGATCGAGCGCGGCGCGGCGCGGCGCGGGGCGTGGCGGGCGCAGTCGGAGTTGATGCCAGCGCTTTACTCTGGGCCAACGCAGCGAGAGGAAAGATCCATGGCAGTGTACTCTGATTTCATGATTTCTATTCGCGGTTAAAAACAAGGTGCTTTGAAAAGCTAGCTGAGTAATTTACTGAGATTATATATTTGGAACTGAAATACTTCCGACTTAAAGTTAATAAAATAGTGAAAGTTTACTATAACGGAAGTATTAGAGAAGTTTACTGTTAGGAATTATTAGGGAAGAGGACGTTCCCTTTAAGACTCATAAAAAAGCGGATAAACGTCATAAAAAAGAAGAAAGAACTGTTTTGAAATTACTCCGCGCTTTCTGAGTGAGTATCGGAATAATTTAATAGGTGAGGAAATCAATGAACACCTGATAACAGTAGAATATGTATTTTCATAAAATAGTAATAATACGTGTCTTTATTATGAGTACGTGTATTCATAATTCATTGCTATTTTTATGTTTATTGTTAATATTTTCATGTTTTAAGTGCTAGTTCGTGTGTTGATTTAACAAATGATACATATTTTCGAGACGCTTGAGTCGATCCCCACGTAACACTAATTAATTACCAGGAATTGAAATAATGTATGTGTACATCAATGGATATTAAAGAATTTTACCCATCAGAGTTTCAAATGATTTTTGAAAAAAAATCATTTTTCGTTGTATAATGTACCAAATGACTCAGATTCTGGATTCAATAGCGCCAGTTTCTTTTAAAATGTTAATAACATAACAACGGCTTTCAAATTAAAATATACAAATATTTCTAAAAATGGATGCATTCGTTTTGAGAGGAAATATATTCTTCAAAGAGAATAAATAGGAAAGAAATTTAAGTGGTGTAAAATGAAGATGCCCACCAAGTTTATTTGGAAGAACGAAAAAGTACATGTTTCGATATAGTAATGATAATACTATGCCCCCAATTTCTGAAAATTTTGATTCATGCTCTTGGTAAGCTTCAGTGACAATATATTCATCTTTCTTACCCTTCTAACGGTGCCAA
Source organism: Acheta domesticus (assembly GCA_031308135.1). Taxonomy (NCBI): domain Eukaryota; kingdom Metazoa; phylum Arthropoda; class Insecta; order Orthoptera; family Gryllidae; genus Acheta; species Acheta domesticus. Next base: position 56,496,502 of record JAHLJT010000631.1, on the reverse strand, counting down.
TTCAAATCGACAATATATCTCATTCCTATTTCCTCACTTGTGAAGGATAGCTCAGTACGTGCTACAATGATAGGTTATACAAGATTCAAATATGAAGGTTCCCCAAGCAGGAATATAAGAAATAACATAAGAAATATGATGTGCAGAAGGTTCATGCCGACTCGCCAAAACAAAATATGAAGTCAAAGTCCACTTGTAACAAAGTTTTCTTCACGGAATTTCATAACGATTTTCAGTCTTAAACAGGTCAGCTGTAACGAAGATCAAGCAGCGTAGAAATAATATTTTCAGACATACCGCGAAGACGTAGCAAGACAAAAGAAAAAAAAAACAAAATCGTTAGGTAAGATAAACAATTAAGAAGTACCTCTTCTATTATTTTGAGAACAAATATTATACTAGTACGTGATTGTAGTTGGAGAACCAACATCAATTTCGAAGTTTTACGATGTAAAAGAAAATTCGAGACTGCTTCCCATGTTTCGCTGTTTGCTTATTTTATTCCTCGCGGCCTCCATTCCATTCTTTCACTCCTGTGGGATGAGGAATTTGATTGCGATTGCAACCAAACTCCGCAGAATCTGCTAGCAATCGTGATGCACAGAATGAATATATTTATGGAACGATCATGTATGAACAATGACGATTATTGAATTACCATTTCTATTAGTAAGCTTCCTGTATGGACAGTCAAGAGTAGAAGCGGATTTTGAAGACCAAAAACATCGTCAAAAATGATCAATAAAATGCTCATAAAATGATTAAACATGCCCTAAAAGCAAAGCAAAATGACGTAAAATTTTGATCAAAACCCGTTCAGATGAACAACTCAAGTTTTTAGAATATGTTCCTGATGTAATCAAGGCTTCTTCCTTTCTTTTAAGTAAACTCGGTTTGCAGACGTTTAGTTTGGACTGTTCTTCACCAGCAAATGTCTTTAGTTATTGCAAAATCGTCGAACGGGCATTGGCGCCGATAGAAGTCACAAGAACCTTAGATAACATGCAACGGCTGACACTACAATTTCTGAGCGAATAAATCGAATAGTCTGCCCGGAAACTTGTTGTATTTCGTAAAATTAAGTGAAGCAATTACCATTCAAGTGATATTAAAATCGGTGAAAAATTATTTATTAGTTGTGTTTACACAGTCACCCAAAAAATTCAAATTTGGCGCCTAATGGCGAAAATTAACAATTATAAACCTTCTTTGGGATGAATTAACAGCAAAGGGTGTACATTTCAAATATTCTGCGTTCGAGATACATTTAATTTTCCCTCAAAACCGCTGACTGCATTACAGAGAGAAAAAATAATTTGCCTATAAATACTCGCTCGAACTATTTCAAAGATGGCCGCGAGAAAGCACCACCTCCCCGGATCTCTCCGGACGGCTGAAGCTAGAGCGCAAGCAAACACCTTCATTGTCGATACTCGATGAAATTGGTTCCTTTCAACTGAAGACGCTAGGGGCGCCCTTTTTTTGAAAACCAGCACCCGAACCATCTGGGTTCGCCTCGCTTGTGAAAATTGAGGGAAATAAACGAGTATAGTGAGCAAGGAAACGGTGAATTAGTTATGTAAAGTCAATGTCTAGTTTTCGAACCTCCATGGCGCTCTATTTTCCCTGATATCGCTGTTTTTGCATGTCAGAACAGAGCAAAATCTGCGAGCTGCATATTCGATTCCTTTCTCCCAGGACACAGGTAAAACGGATATTTTCATCAATTACTTAATGATAAAAAGGAGATTCTAATGACAATGCGAGCTGACAGACTAAATACTTATAGTATTCAGAATCTCCGCTTTGACAAAAACTCTGGAAAACGTTTCTATGGATCTAAGTTTTTTCAAAGAGAAGATTCCGAAATGGACGAAAAATGCAACAAATGTATAAAAATAGATAATGTCGGAGCACACTACATAATAGTATAACAAATAATATTAATTATAATATTTCTGGGGGGACAGCGGAGCGAATACGGCTCCTTAAAATTTTAAGAAAGCACGTCTGTAAAATAATTGAGCAGTAACATTTATCAGCTTCATTCCGGCACAAAGCGAAAACAACAATCAAACAGCGAGCGCTTCCGAGAAATCGTAATCGCTGTCATATAAAATTACAAAATCAAATCAAATCAATAATGCGTTTAAAACAAATTCACCAGGTTCAAAATTCACCAAATTCAAAATCTCAATTAAAACATTTGCTAAATTTATAAAACTCGAACGTTTTCATTTTAATCATTAGAGCTCAATTTCCAATGTCACTCGCTCATTGGCTGCGAGTTTTTCTCCGTGCGTCACCCGACGCATCCGGAGTTCAGTCTTGTGTGAGCCTCCTGGCAGTATGCGCGCTGAATGCAATGCTCGCGGAACGCTGTTTTCCCACATGTGCTACAGGTTTAGTTTAAGGCCTAGTTTGTGCAACGCTCGCCGAGTGTCGTTTTCGAAGTACGCTACATGTTCAGTTCAAGGTGCAGCGTTTAGCAACCGTAAGCTGCAACAATCTGCACTACGAGCCTCTCCCTTGTGTCGCCTAACGCGAGGGGAATACAACGCTGCCTGAAATGCTGCCTGTACCATGTGTGATGTGATGGTGCGTTTCTGGCGAGCGCCAGACTGCAACAGTTCTTCATCCTGAGCATTTCTCCCTTGTATCGCCTAACGCGAGGGGAATACAACACCACTGCCTGAAATGCTGCCTGTGCCACGTGTTGTGTGATGATCCAGCAACGCTGGTTTGAATTGCCGTCTAACCATGTGTAATGAGTCTGAAGAAAGTGCCTGCATGTCTAACTGTTGATCAAACACTGTACCTCTATTATGCTTTAATTTAATATATGTTTTTTATGTCAATTGTGAACTTACTTTCCTTAAGCTATAATAGCAGCAATTTTACACAACAGATGCAACCTGTCCAAAGCTGGTCCTTCGAACCCCTCTAAATAAGTTGAACTATTGAAGGTGTTGGGGGAAGGAGAACAGGATATTCCCGGATATACAAAAAAAGGGGTCCGCTGCTCTCTCTCTCACAACCTCATTCCCTCACAGATAATTTCCTTCTGTCAAAACATAAAATGTATGTCTGTACTAAACAGCACTGTCCTAGTGAAAAGAAAAAATGACATTTCATTAAAATCCATCTCCAAGTCATAAGTCTTTCAACTCCCCTTGGAGAATGGCACTAATGACGCGTACAAAGCAAGTGAAGGAGTTTGCAGGCGCTATCTAGAATTCTAGTGTGGAATTGTATTTCTCGCATGGACTACAACCCCATACTATTCCTTGTTATACCAGGAGGATTCCTCCATGGGATGGGCACCTATGATTTTTGGCTTTTATCCGTACCTCTTTCAAAGCAAGAACACTTTCACGCTGGTATCCGGAACCCACCGGAATGCAGTTACACTTCACGTGAACCTCTCTAATTAAGCCTGGTTGGGGCCTATGTCCTCAGTGAGAGCTACTGGCTACTGGTTTGGCCATTGACAATGGGTGACATCAAATTGAATAACACGAGAAACATTTCGCCCGCTGCTGCGCCGTACCGCGCCGGGCAGTATAAATAGGTTTCCTAGTTTAGCCACCAGGAGCAGCACCCTGGCGACCTGCTCAGGCCACCCGTTCCGGCCGAGCGGAGGCAGCAAACAGTGCCACGTCACACCATCTCTTCCAGAGGGGAGACGGCAGGTCTACCCTCGCTGGGGATCTACTGTATAAGAGGAGGGAGTGCATTGAGATGTGGATTGAACTTACTGACAAAGATTACGGTGTTGCCGCTGCCTATGGCCTTGGAGTTTGGATTGTTTTTGAAAGACGACTTTGCAATTTGTACATCGCCCGGAAAATGTGACCATTGTTATATTCTTACTGCTTATACTTATTTTATCATTATTCATTTTTATATTATATCACTGTTCATATCATATTTTATCAATCCCACAAGGTGACAAGTAAGTCGGCGCCAGAACTCGCCATCCAGTGGGGAAGATCATCGCCACCTCTCGAGGAAAAAAACATACTCTTCAGTTACGGAACTCACGTGCTTAGCAGTTGACGAGCCCAGAAACACGAAGTAAATCATCAATAACTAAATCTGAAAGACTTTCTCACCGACAGTTCAGTTGAAATCTCTTCGTGAACAAAAGCGAGGGCGTTGATCGCCATGATGGCAGAGACCTTGAGTCAGCAGCGAAAGGAGAGCAGCGTCCTCTCCGCGCCCACACGAGCGATCGCCCACGCGCAATCGGAGGTGGCCGGTGGCGGCGGTGGCGGCGGTGGCGGCGGTGGCGGCGGGGGCGGCGGGGGCGCGGGGCGGCGGGGCGGCGGGGGCGACGGTGGCGGCGGTGGCGGCGGTGGCGGCGGTGGCGGCGGTGGCGGCGGTGGCGGCGGGGGCGGCGGGGGCGGCGGGGGCGGCGGGGGCGACGGTGGCGGCGGTGGCGGCGGTGGCGGCGGGGGCGGCGGGGGCGGCGGGGGCGGCGGGGGCGGCGGGGGCGGCGGGAGCGGCGGGGGCGGCGGGGGCGGCGGGGGCGGCGGGGGCGGCGGGGGCGGCGGGAGCAGGAAGAAGGCGAGGGGCGCGCGCCGAGCAGCTTTTAAAAGAGCAAACTCCACAGGGAAGGGGAGGCGGGCGCTGGGAGGCTCTGCAGCGCGTCGGGAATGTTCAGCTATAATTGGTGCCACGCGGGGCAGCAAACCAGCATTCTCTCTCGCGCTCTCTTTCTCTTGCATATTCCTTCCGTCTCCCACGTCCTCTCATGACTCTCACCTGCTCTCTCTCTTTCTTCCACTACCTCTCTACACATACTTTGGTTTACATCTTTAATAACCATCATCTGAGTATCCTTTTATTTCGGTAATCTCGACATCACAACACTTCTCGTTTGATAATGAAAGTTCCTTCATAATATGATATTATGCTCATGATTCACACTGCTCAAGGTAGCTGTACTTTATGAGATTATAACAGTACTTGGTCGTAAAACATTGGAAAGTTTAGGGTGCAACAGGTGTGTAACTAAAAGAAAAAAGCACTAAGAAAATTTTCTGAAACAATTTTGCACTTGAGAATAAAAAGTACGTTCATTCTACAAAACAATATTCATTGTTGTAATTGTTTCGCGTCATTGTTTTGGGGACATTGTGTTACATATTCTTAAAATGAATTGAGTAGAAAAGCGGCAAACGAATGGTGCATTGAGTTTAGATTTTCACATTTATTTCGTGAAATTCAGGGAAGATCGCCCGTAGAAGTCGCTGTCTACCCGAAGAAGTAAATCTCCTAAATATTTGACATTAGCGAAAGACAAAAGTTAGCCAAAGTTATTAAATGGATGAGGTATATATTTTTACTTTCTCGCGCTTAAGAAGGAACTTCTTAAGAAGACAATGTTATATAATGCTGCACGAAAAAACGGAAATTTTTGGCAGGAAAGCTCATATTACAGGGCCCTAGTAATGAAAAAGTGGATAAATCCAATTGCTAAATTTAGAAAAAAAAATCCCTAATACGTGGTGCAGCCCGAATCCTTATTTTATGGCTCCTTGATACCGAAAAATTGATTGACGGCAAAACGTCTGTCGGTGAACAACGCTAACGATTAAACCGTTCAGCCGATTCTCCCCAAAATTGATATGCCATGATCGATTTGACTGATGTAGAGGCTCCTATAATTTGAGACCGATATTTTAATTTTGGAGGTTCTTTCAATGAATCCCCTGGGACATTTAAAAAGAAAAGAAATGGCGGCAACAATATTAATTTAATTTTGTTGTTAGAGAGTATGAACGTTTGGAGAGTATGAAAGTTGGAGAGTATGGACGTTTAAGAGAATGGCGCAGGTTCATGTTGGTTGAAAACTGATTTTTCGAATATTAAAAATAATCAAAACTTTTTTGGCCTCTTCCTACAACTACAAATGTGAAGATACATTATTCTTAATGAAATGTGTTCACCGAAACAGATGCTCAAATAAGGCCATGTTGATTTTTTCCAAAAAATGAGTATTTATGGAAATTATGATTATATTATGAAATTATGATTTGCGTAAGAGAATTTTAAAACAGTGCTCAAAATTGTTTGGTAACCTTTTTTTATATTCTGAAATGTAGAGAATAAATAATGAAAATATATTATTTTAAATGCATTGAAATTTTATAAAATGTAAAATAACAGGCTGCCTAAGCTTAAATACAAGGAATGTATTTCCTTATATTTAGGACGATTATAAAGTGAATAGGATTCCACGTGATTAATATACTGAACAAAAATAGTAATTTACAATAATTTATGAAAAATGTTTGTTAAATTTATTTTGCAATATATGTACAATGTCGGGTTAGTTACATCATTTATAACTCAAGAACTGCTGGACCAATTTTAATTATCTCTGTTTTCTTGGTTTCATCTCCACCCTAATAGCGGAATAACTATTAAAATATCGGGAAATGGCACAAAATGACGCTGTAGAATAAAAAACTAAATATTCATGTCCCATGCAACCCGCTAAACTCGGTAAGATTTTTGAATCTATATCGCTATATAACTCCTAAACGAAGCGTTTTAGGGCATTAAAAACTAAAATTTAGAGGCTGAAGGCCTCAGAGAAACGTTTCTCAGACCGTAATCTAGAGGATGAGATTTTCATGAACATTCTATTACATTTTTGCTTCAAAGACGTGCGGAAACCGCAACCAGTAGCGGCTCGGGAATTTTTTTTCTGGGGGGACTCAACCATATTAAAACACGGAAAATTCAAAGTAAAATAAATTTCTTACCTTAGTATTCATTTGTAGTGGAGTTCTATCCTTCGATGTTTGTCACTCGAAAACTTTTCGATCACTTTTTTATTAAAGTCGAGAATTTCTCTTACCATATTCTTCTCAATGGACAACATTCCTAATGCTGAAAGTCTATCTTCCCCCATAGAATTTTGTAAAAAAATTTATTAACTTAGAAGATGAAAAACATCTTTCAGTTTCACTTGTCATGGGCAGGATCACTAGAATCTTCAGTGCTTTCGTTAGTTCTTTAAAAGCAGTAGTATTAAGTCCATACGAAATTAAAGAAATAAGTGTTTTTAATCAACCAGACCCAGATTGAAGGCTGTTTTGCGATAATCCCGGTCTTGAGTAGAAAATTTGTAATTCAGTTCTCAGTGTAACTTTTTCGACCATGGGAAAAGCGTCACAAAAATTGTCAATGTCTTCAATAGGCAGACTTTTTTTTTAATTCTCATAATTTTCAGCCTGGAACAATTTTACTCCCGAAAGATGACTTTGAAATTTAAAACGTTCTTTTACTTCAGTTACAATGCAGTCACAGATCTCTCTCGCAGCAGCATTTAAATATTGTCTGGTGTTTCCACTTACGGTGCGTCTTTTTGAAGCTGGCTCTTCTTGTGTCTCTTCTAAAGAAGATGGCAAAGCATTTCTTATATTCATTATTGCATTCTCAAAACAATATATTGCTTGTTGAATTTTCACAATATCAGTTTCAATTTTTTGCAGCTGAGCATATAAGATGTCTACATGAGGCATGACAGCGTTAAAGGCCGGTATACACGGTATAAAAAGAAATTCAACCAAAATTGAAAAGTATCATCGTTCAGCCACTTAACAAATCCTGTTGCTTGGTAGATTGTTTCTGATTTGTAGGTTTTTCCCGTCTCAGATTGAATATTTTCAAAACATTTCCAAATTAAATCTTTAGTACAAATTATTTTTCAAAATAATCTTGAACGAGAATTTCACCTTGTATCGCGCGGGCTTGGTATTCTAACACTGCATGTTTTCTCTAATGCGGCTGTTCTATTGGGAGAATTTGAAAAAAATGCTGAAATCGCTCTCAGGTTGGCAAAAATATTTTAACACTGGAAATGTTTGCTGAAGCCTTATCCACGAGTTTGTTGGGCTGATGTGCATATCAGTATATGTAATGTGCATTCTTGTGGACTTGTCGAACCAAAGCATTGACCCCTCCTAAATGTCTTATGAATACTGAAGCCCCATCATAAGTTTGTGCTATTAATTTTTCGGGACAATCTTGTAAAAGTAATTGAAGCTCATTCAAAATGCATTCTGACAAGCCTTGAGCGTTATGGGTTTCTGCATTAAAAATCCCCAATATCGCTCGTATATTGTTCCCTCCAACTCGTATCGAAATACTATCACTGTCTGGATACAATTAGATACGTCGGTAGTATCGTCAACCATGCAGGCTAAGAAAGATGATTGTCTTATTTGGTCAGTTATAAATTATCTATAAACTTGAAGCATACATGCTAAAAGTTTGTTTTGTGTAATCTTAGAAGTGCCTTTAAATGCTTTTGCATTGTCAAAGTGGCTACGTAACACAGGATCAATATTTTTACTGCTTTCAATAATTTCTAAAAATACACCTTTGTTATCTGAATTAGTTGATTCATCATGACCTCTAAGTGGCAGGTTACATGCTCCACGTAATTTCAATAATCTATTATTTTGGAAACACTATCTCGATTTTTTGCCACTAAATCATTGTGAAGACGAACAGATTCTTTATAAGCACTACTCAGACTTTTAGATATGTTACATTTTCCTAGAAATTGAAAACTGACAACATTGTCTTTATGTTTTCTTGATTGTTCATGTTTTATTTTCTCCTGAAGATGTTTTAGATCGCACACCCCCTCCCTTACCCAACTATCACCTCCAAACAGCAAGCATATGAAACAAAACAGTGAGTTCTTCTCGTCGCAGCCACACAACCAGGATAATTTGTCATATAACGAAACATCAAATTTTCGAGTAAATTCTCCACGGCTCTTGCAAGCCGATTCCTTTTGTTGAATATTTAATTTAGGTACTGGGCGACCATTCTCTTTTAATTTAATTTTCTCTGATAAACACAATGAGCTGAACACGACTTTTTTTAATTCGCGAACAGGAACATACATTTCGAAGTATTCACACGCACGTGGGACACAACACACAGGGCGAGCGAAAGGCTCAGCTCGGGTTTAACAATACTGAGCCCCAGTCCCGCAGCGTGCAGCAAGGAAGTGCAGTGGAGAGGGGGAAGCCTGGGCCCTGGTTGTCATGGCCACCCAGGTAATCGCCAGTGCTCTCAATACAGAGCCCTAGCCGGCCGGCTTGAGGCGCCAACATGTGCTTAATGCAAGAAAGCATGTTGCAGAAGCAGAAATGTTATTTCCCCATAATTTGAGTACCCATAAACAAATTATTTACTTACTGAGATTTCAATAACCACTTACTGGATTAATAAAAACGACAGGAAGGGCGACGCCCGTGAGCCCATAGGCACCGAACCGTCCCTGACCGCAACTAAATATAAATGAGACAGGGAGAGGCAGAGACAGAGAGAGACACACACACATAGCCAGACTGAGAATGGAAGAGACGAAGAGAGAGAGAGAGAGAGAGAGAGAGAGGTGGATTGACTGACGAAGAGAGAGAATGATGGAGAGAGGAGAGAAGAAGAGAGAGACGGAGAGAGAAAGGTAGAGGAAAAGAGAAAGAGGGAGATGCAGGGCAGAACTGGATCTGCTGGGCTCCGCTAGTTCGTAATTTATGAAATAATAAAAAATTCTAGTTTTCAGTGAATATAAGATTCGAATGACGAAACAAAAATGCCCAATGTATTGTAGCATTGACATGACTTAATTCCTGTAGATCACTGAAACAAAAATTAAAGCTTTTTTCAGTTGCTGAATTTGGATTCTCTTCTTTCTTAAATGTTAAATCTAAAACATTACAAGCGCTGGACAATTATTCGGCAATAAAACAGCGTTTATTTTCATAACACTAGTTTATGCTCATCCACACTAGTTGAATAACTGTTTTCCTTTGCAATTTTTATAGTACATTCATATGCTAGTTAAATTATTAGCAATTTTTATTACCCTATTCTACAATTTGTATTCTGAATGTAATGATGTATTTATTTCAAGCAATCCACAAAGCTTAACTGAAATTTGCGCAACAACGCTGCAATGGATATTGAGAAGCACATTGTTGTTGAACTACGAGATGGTGGTGGTGGTGGTGGTGGTAATAAGATAAAGCTGTTTTATTTAGTAGTGTTTGTGTTTACAAATTAGACTTTTAGAAATTATTCAAAACCTATCTGTAATCATTATTGTTGTCCGTGTTGCGAGATGTAGAACACACTCGTATACTGCGAGCAAATCTTCTGCCGACTTGACAGCTCCAGGCTGAGAGGGGAGAGGAGGTTCCGTTATCCAATCAGAGGCTTCAAATTGTGATGATGTCACAAGAGAGTTGCCGAAGTTTACTAAGAAACAAATTAAATGTAGTAGCGCGAAGCAACTGAAAATTGAAGAGCGCCGAGCGCCATTACTTGTTAGGTTATGCATCGTGTGAGCGGTTGTGACATCTAGTGTTAAAGGCTTACTTAAAGGCTGATATACTTATGACACGATGTATATGTACATCCACCTTACGGGACATTTCTAATTTTCATCTTTATGCCAATGCATTCAATAGGACGCCTCTTTGAAAACCTTGTAAATAACGGGCAAAGTCAGTAACTTCGAAAAGTCCTGCAATTTTTTTTTGTGTGAGTGTGAACGTTCTGTAAAGGTATGTATTCAAACCCAGATGTCTTGCTTTTAGATACTTCTCTCTTATAAATCTTTCACAATGAATACTATGCATCTTCCTTCTTAAAACGCGTATCGCTGTACTTACTTTAATCTGCTTGTGCAAAAATGTTTCGTTATTGCTGGCTTTGGCAGGATTATAGTGTAAGGGACTGCGATAAAATTGTGTAACAGAATTTCATCAAATAAACTAGTGTCATTATTACAATTCTACCAAAAATACAATAAATTGGACGTGTATGCATCAACAGCTGCTCTGACGCAAGAACGAACACGTGTCTGCCGCCCGAGTAAGTGGCAACATCGCTCTCCCCCACTCCCGGCTGTCAAGTCGGCAGAAGATTTGCTCGCAGTATACATATATTCACTGAACAAAAGGTCACTAATCTAAGCATGTATGTTAGCATTTCATCAGTAATACATTCCGTATTATAGTCTTTCAAAATGTCAAAGAATGTAAAACAATTCCATAGAACGTCGAGTACCCGTTTTTTACTTTCTCGTATACGTACGTATATACAGAGTAATACACATAGTATAGGGAAAGTTATGTAATGCTGCGGAAAATCAATTTCGAGATTTGAACGGAAATACACGTTTTGGGGTCCCGTGATACCGAAAAAGTGGGTCTTTTCAAAACTTCCGTCCGTCCTTCCGTCTGTCTGTCCGTCTGACCGTCTGCGAACAACACTAGCGCGTAAACCATACGGGCGATATCTTCCAAAATGGATATTCTCCGGTTGATCTGCGTCCACTCAAGGCGCCTCGATTTTGAAAAACCTTCTTCAAAATTTGAAGAAAATTTTACGTGAAGCCCCCCGGGCATTTTAAAAATTTTCTCAAAAACGGCTCCAAATGTTTTCTTTAAATTTCTTGTAAGAATAGAGTAAAATACACTTATTAAGATAACATAGGTCCCATTTTCACGGTTAACTCTGAATATCCGAAAATTGCCAGTTTGAAATTTTTTCGGTGTCTTCCTAGAACTACAAAATTGAAGACAGAGATTTGTCCTACAAATAAAATTTGTTGTCCAAAGTGAGTTCTTTCATTAAGATAATGTACATTTTTTTGAAAATTTTAGTAGTTTTTGCGCAATATTGCACGCAATATTTGAAATTTTAAAAAATTACAAAAACAAGATTTTCTCAAAAACGGCTCCAAATTTTTTCTTTAAACGATTTTTAGGGATAGTGCTAAATGTGCCTATGAGGTGACACTAACGCCTTATTCCTCTATCCTTTTGTTTTTTCAAAAATTGGAAAAATGTAGTTTTTTTACTTGTCGGGAATTTGTTCACATTATTATATTAATGAGTATATGTGCTTTAAATAATGTCAAATAAAGTTTCTCAAAAATTGAATAGTTTTCTGTAAAAACTAGCTCAAAATTGCGCATTTTCAGAAGCGCTCAAACGCCATTTTCTAAAAAAAATTTCCAATTTTTTGTTCAAACTTTTCAAACGGATAGTGCTAATTGCTCTCTTTAATATTGCGTAAAGTTAATTTGGGGGTATTTTTTTGTTTTTTCAAAAATTACACAAATGTAATTTTTTTGAAAGATTTCTCATATGGTGAGATCTCTCATAAAATTCACATTTCCAGCAACTTGTAAGTACTATTGAATTTGTGAGTGTAAGTGCTTGAAATGACTTCCAATGAAGTTTTTGGAAAACTCAAAACTTTTCTGTGAAAAAGAACTTCAAATTTCGCATTTACAGTAGCGCTTAAACACCATTTTCCTGAAAACTACCCCAAAATTTTCAAGGAAAATTGCCATTTAGGACAAGGTTTAACTGTTTTTTTATAATCTTAAAATAATAGTTTTGTTCTACTATTAGGAAACCGAAAAATTAATAAAATGTCAAAAAAATGTAGTGTGGGTGGCGATGGATGGCAGCTGTCAAGAGTACTGGAGATCCGAATAGCTAGCTCAGACCAAACGAAACAGAAAACTAATACGGGAGAGTCTGTGCCATTTTGTAGCTTTTTTGGTAAACATTTTGATAGTTGAAAATTAAACTAGGATTTCCAAAACACGTCAGTAAAAAACACGTTAGTAAAACACGTCACTGTTCCTCGACTACAGCATATTAAAGAGTATATATTTTACTATTTTAAATGTTTTTACATTAGATGAGTTAAGCCACAGACACTAGTTTAAAAACTTGTTGAAATAAAAACACCGAATCGCATTATTATAAACTTTAAAGTTTGATTTTCCTGCTCTTCGTTTGAGGCTGTGTCAACATACAATAAGTCGGTAATAAATTAACTTAATATTACAAATAGTAGAACATCAGTAATTTAATTAGTTTATTAGTATTACAGTTATTTATCAACTATGTATGATGTACATGATTAATCCATAAACAAGTTGAAATCTGAATACAGATTGAAATAAGCGTTTTAGCCAAGAATTGAAGTTATTCGCCAAGCATTAATGCCAAAAGAATTGTACATAGTTTTGACAACGCTGCGCTGGCAACAATGCGTTGTTCGCTCTGTACAATTTGCTACGAATACTGAAACAGTCAAATTAATTCCTGTTTCATTTGTCAAAGTAAGAAATGATTGCTGCTCCTGGCTATCGAAATGAATGCAGACATGCATCACAGGCGCTTGGTTTGAATTGGACTTTTTCAAGTTACGGCTGAAGTGTTAGCCCAAGAAATGCAATATTTCAATATGACGTAGCTGTTTCTAATAATGCGAGGAAGTATGTGCTGTTGTAGCTCTACTCATTTATAAACAGCTTCACATAATTTTCCATAGAATTGTGACAGAAAAATAAAAAATTAAAATAATGATGAAGAGTACATTATATTTACATTATGAATCCATATAAAAGAACTGATATAAAGAACATTCACTTATTTAGCATATAGAGCTGAAGTAATAAGTTGCCCACACAAATTAGTTAATTGAAAAACCACTTTCATTTAGGCAAGTACACACTTAAAAAAGTGTCCCCCCTGAATAATTAATCCCAACTAGCACATAAAAAGCTGCATCTCTAGAAGCATTATCGGGCTAAACGATGTCAGTTTTCAGGAAATATGTGGGCCAGGATCGACCTGCAGCCGGCGTGTACAGGTCCATGCACAAAAATGCATTCGGGAACGCACACTCAGCATCATAATTGTACACTCTGCATTATAATACACTCTATAGTTCCCTTGTGGGACACTAAAGCAAATACATTCCAATGTAAGTATGAATGGAAGATTAAAAGAAAATACGATCAGATTTCGGCGATAGGTGGCCCTGGAGATGTCCACCCACAAACAGCATCTACGGGTCCTTGCACAAAAGTGCGTTCGAGAAACACTACACTCCCCACCATTTGAGGGAGCGGTCGTCTGGGCCAGGACCGGTGGCAAGGATGTCCCGTGAGCCGCTTCACAGGAAATGGCGCGCACCCGCTTCTGCCTCAGAGGAGGTCTCCGCCCACGCGACGCCACGCGACGGGCAGAGGGTGAAGGGCGGAGGGCGGTCAGAGCCCTCCACACCTGTCGGCCGCCCCGAGGAATCCAATAAGAACGGGGGCAGCGCTCTATGATTGCGTCTCGCCCTTGCTCCCCGTCCCCGGCCGCGAGTCGTAAATGGAGGACGGTGTCGTCGGGCGACGGTGATGGGCGACGGGCCACGGCACGGAACGTTAGGTCGGCAGGCGCTGGACGTCGGCCGTCGGTTACGAGAGCCTGCTGCTTCGTCTTCCTTCGAGCTGAGCGATGGGGGTGAGTGTCCTTCTCGCCCTGAATGGACCAACGTTTTTTGCTACCCTGCGTTTGGCGCGTGTTCTTCCAGCTCGATTTATATTCTAGCTCCATTGTTGGCTACTGATTAATCTCCCGTAATTGGACAAATAAAAACTAATTTTCTGCTCCCGCAACTCATACAGTATACTACATTTTAGAAGGTTTAGGAAATCCTTCATTTGAGAATGAATGTGTTTATCTGTAATTTCAATGTAATAATTATGAACTTTGGACCTCAAATAGTTGTGACGGGAAACGAGAATTTTGTATTAATCTCTTGGATAGGAATGTTGGGACTTCCCATTCAAAAGAAGCATAAGACGAAGTAAACTCTTCGCCATGTCATCACTGAACGATTTATAGAAGGCAGTTTGCACGCCAGAAGTGATAAAGAGTGGCGCCGATGGTATCATTTTACAGATGGATGTCAGGGGTGGGAAGAGAGGAGTCACCGTCAGTTGACTCCAATGAATGAATTCCATTAAACAATTTGGTGTAAACATTTAAAATTAATAAAACTGTTAATAAAACTAGCAAAAGAGTCATTCAATTGAAAAGAGGGATTCAGCTGAAATGCATGTTAAAAATTCTGTCACGTAAGAAATACCAAAGCAATGATAAAATACTTTCAAGTCTCCTTAGGCACTTATACAATGAGAAGGATAATGGTATGATATCAAATGAAGGGTTTAAGGCAGTAACAAGATAACATACATTTGCCACAAGAAGTCTCGCGCTATTCGCAAATCGATTTTCGAGAAACTGAGGCTTATCTTGTTCCTATACATGTTCATATGTATAGTAACTAGAGCTTGAGGTGGTATCAAAATTCACCAAAATCAAAATATTAACATTTACGAGAACGGGAGGCTTTCAGTGGTTGGTATGTCTGTCTTTGTTAATACTTTAATGGTACAGACCGTGTATTGATACACGATCAGATTGTTTACATTTTTCTAAATAAAAAAAAGTCACAATGTTTCCAAACACGGCGGTATATTCTCTTTACATAAACGGATTTGTGAACGTAATTCATAGCTAGTATACCAAGCTCTAAAGAATTCCACTAATCTTCCCCAAATTTGGATGATATTCTTCACAAATTACACAGAGGTCGTCTATTCACGGCGCTATATTTTACGTCATCCTCTTAGCAAATTGTGACGAAGGAAGAATGCCAGAAATTTAACAGTTTTATGTTTGAAGGGGTTACTTTCTCGTTTCAGCATGCCCCTTTTAGATTAATCAAATCGAGAGACACTTCGGTTCAATATTTCGACAGAATATGATGAACCGATAAGCTAAAACAATCGTATACATTGACGATATCACATTATTCTCTAGAAATATTCATGAGCTTATTGCTGATTTGAGGAAACCGTTTGAAAACTTCAATAAACAACTCAACTCTTACACTCATATTCATATTTACAAAGTTTCTCATTTATTTTTTGATTGTTTAGTGTGTTTAGTGACTCCTGTTGCGTTAACGAGTAAGGTAATAAGACCCATAAGTGCAGTGCATGTTTTTCCCTCGGTAAGTGGCAGTGATCTTCCCCGTTGAATCATGAGATCCGGCGCCGACCTACCGTTGGCTAGCGGGGTTTTCCCCAAACAAGTATCTCCTAACAGCGGGGTACCGCACCAGCTGGAACAGCTCTAAAAACGAAATATTTATCCAAGTTCTTGACGACCCTGTAAGTTCCCGATTGGTCTGCCGACATGTGTGGTTGTGTAGTGCATGAAAGAGTAGGATAGGACAAGGAATGGGAAGGAAAGATCGCGCGCGGTACATGAACCGTTTGTTAGAATACTGCTCCGGCATTCGCCTGGTGTTGTTCGAAAAAACCATGGAAAACAACTGATCAGAGCAGCCGGCCGCAAGACGTTTCTCCAGACAGTGTCTGAATTCGACCTAGCCGACAAGCTAGTGTCGAAATCCTACTCCTGTCGGGAATGGAACCTCGAACCTCCCATGATTTCTTGGCTGTCCGGGAGACGCCGCGTCGCTGGCTCAGAGGTCGACGTTTCGCCTGTCATGTCGCAGGCTTTCTCAGGGCAGTGACGAGGCGAATACGTCGGCCTCTCAGCCAACGACGCGACGTCTCCTGGACTGCCAAGTAATCATGGAGTCGAGCCGCGGAAGCTTACGTGTACTAGGACCTCCCAATCAGAGGCCCCGCAGTGACATCAGTTGATGCCCCGAGCCATCTCTCTGGATACTACAACCGAGTGGTTTCCATTCGCGACCAGCGCGGGAGGCCTGGTGCGGCTGAGACTCACCGGAGAGCAGGTTGCCGATGAGCGTGAAGGGCAGGCAGAGCACGTTGACGAGCAGGTCGGCGCAGGCCAGGTTGGCGATGAAGAGGTTGGTGGGCGAGCGCATGCGCGGGGAGCGCGCCACCACTAGCACCACCAGCACGTTGCCCGCCACGCCCACCACGAACACGGCCGAGTAGGCGACGCACAGCACCAGCGACACGGGCAGCGAGTGGCGCAGCTCCAGCCCCGACAGCCGCAGCACGCCGTCCGGCCCGCCCGCGCCCCAGCCCCCGCCGCCGCCCCCGCCACCGCCGCCGCCGCCGCTGCCGTTGCCCGCGCCCGCCCTGCAACACACACAGGTTTTCACTTCGGGGGATGGAAAATGTTTGCTGAAAATGAATCAAGCGGTTTTCAAACGCTTCGTGTAGCCATGGATGTAGTTTCACCTTCATCTCTCCACTGCGTTCCTGCCACATTCTTCGATTTCTCACAAGCCTGTGATAAAAGTAACCATCGCATCCTTCTTGAGAAATTTCTCAAATTCCTTACAAAATACCTGTAGTCTTCTCCGTAGCTACCTACGTAGTACATAACGTAAATTTTAGAGCCGAATACTATTCAAACCTTTTCTCTGCACAAAACGGTTCTTCCCTGCGTCCCACAAGGAGCCGTTTTCTCCATCCCTATCTTTACACTCCACATTCGCGACCTTCCTCAAACAAATCCCGTTTTTGATTTCTGTACGCCTTTACATTTAATTTACAACTAAAGATTTTTTACTGGAGTAAGATGAACGGCATTACCATCAAGACAGTGAATTGTCAGGCAAGAATATTCAGCTGGCGCCACTAGAAACTGCCTCATCCGCTTTACGTCAATTTAACCTTCCGGTGGGCGCGCCTATTTGTGTCACATAAGCGGGCGCGTAGGAGCACTGTATGCTGCATCGAGAAAACAGTCTTCTACACCCCCAAAACTTTTATTATTTAGTTGAAGAAGGAAGAATAAAAACTTACACCTATTCATTACATTTTTAATGTTCATACATTTTATAAATCACAGAAATGTGGCTATTTTTAGGTACAGAATCATAAAAATACAATGTTTCAGTTTAGCTTATAAAACAAAATGTAACAAAGAAAAAAATTTACTCGAAAATTATTATGAATAGACAAATTAATTAAATGAAACAGTTACTGTCCTTAAATTTTAAAAAAGCATCAACTGCTTTTCATGAAGCAATTTCCAGTAACTCAAGAAGATGCCTGATTTCTTCGACTGTTTCAGCCCTTCAGTAAAGAAAAACAAAAATAAGACTACAAGTAATAGGAAAAAAATTTAAAAATCTTTCAACCTCTTTGATTGTGCTTACAGTGATCGAAAATACTTATTAAAGAACAATCTGAATAAGTAAAATGTTCGTTTGGAATACTAAAAATACTTACACGAGTGGGCGCGGTTGAGAACGGAGTGCTGCAGTCAGCATTTTTTTTTTTAAATCATGTTTACGACTGATAGGCAGCAAGCAACGGAACGAAGATTTTCGCGTTTCGTTTAGAATGTTGCGAAGTGAGAATACTGAAGCTGACATTACTGACATGTCAAATAGCCGTACTCCACTTCAGAACAATAAAAGCACAAAGGCTGCACTCCGTGCTGCCGCGCGCCCGCCGGAAGGATATAACTGGAGAGAAAACATCACATATGCAGGGGTTAATTTAGACCAAACATTACTCTGGACAGGAGGGTGAAATAGACACAAAAAAATCGGGTCCAGGATTGCTCGACTATTCATCACTCTTACTACTGCTACCCATTACTTCTTCTATACGTGTATATACGAAGCGCTGGAACATACTACGCGCTCATGGCCTGAGCAACGGTTGCTAAACAGTTTAATTGGAGTTTCCTTCAAACCAGAAACTGGCGTACCATTCGAAAATTATCTTCACTCTATCAGTACGGCTCCAATTACATCTCTCATTCTCCAAACCGCCACCAACCAAATCAACAAAATGTTCACTAACCCACCATCAAAACACATTTTCCAGCAGTCAGCTGTATTATAAAAAAATTCCGATCCAAGGTCGTAAACACTTTCTTACAGACGCCCGTTTCCTTAGACCGTCCTGACACAGTTACAAGCAAATCCCACTTGATCACATCAAAATCCTTTAGAAGCACCTCTCCTGATGAAATTCTCAATTTAACGCAAACTGAGCTCCTAACATTTCTTCCTACTATTTTCTCAACCTTCACCTTTCTAAAATACACACAGCACTTTTCTCAAAGCGTCTACACGACACAAACACCAAAAGCGTACCTCGGGAGTATATGTCCGTGGCCGCCGTTCGCACCGCAAGCGAGGCAGGTCTCTCCAAGGGCAAGCGCCTCATCAGCAACACATCGCGCGGGAAAACTCCAATGAAGAACGAGAGTCCTCATTCGCAATTTTCGCCCCGAGGAAGGACGCAATATGATGGCCCAAACGTTAGCGATTACGTCTAAGACGCGACGTTTCCCGGGCGGTCACGCTTCCATAAAATGCTTAGGGTCCGATTAAAAGAAGTTGGTGATTGACAGCTGCCAATGGAAAGGAGCGGTGTTGACAGGTGGTGTACCACTGAGCACGTGATCCCGGGACACGAAAATAAACACTTGAGATAAATACTTATTAAAGTAACCAAATCAAACACTCATATTGTATGAAAATGCAGCTTCAGAAGCACAACTGTCAATTACCAACTTATTTTACTCGGACCACAGGTGACCTTCTCGATCAACAACTTATAATTTGTTGATAATTATCCGGAGTTTCCAGATAATTTTCTGGAAACACCATAGCTGCCACATCTGACAGAAAGCACACGATAAAATAATTCATCTCTATTTCTTACTCACCACAGCATTTCCACTAAAACTAACAATTTCAATCATCGTATACAAAATCATTATCCGTCTAACACGTATTTGCCCTTCCCTGATTGGGTCCATAGGATCTCCATCCAACTTCCGTCGCCTTCAGACATTCCAAAATAAATTTCTCTAGAGAATAACCAATGCACACTAGTTTGTACGCTGCTCACAATTTCACACAGACCTCGGCATCCTTACTGTTGACTCATTCGTCCATAAACTAAACTCTGCCTTCCGCAGACTATCATCTGCCTCAAACGCATCGTCTGTTCCACTGGAAAGAACTTCTTTATTCTTTCCGAATACTCACTAAACCTGTCCCAGATGTTTTGTAATCTGACAACAACTCCCTTTAAAAAATCTATTTGGTTTTTGTTTCTGTAAAAACGTTCTCTTAACCATTTACTGATGTCGAACGTGGAGGAAACCTGCGTTACGTTAATCATTGCCTTTCAACCCTTCAGCCAGGGACTCTTATTAAACGCTTACTTTCCACAACAACTCCATCCAACCACCAACCCATTAATTTCGTCTCACCCGATAAACCCACTTTCGATAAACCCACTTCACTGATGCAAAATTTTCTGTAACTAACCAACGGAAACCGTACGTTTAAGGACGTAGGCTTATCAGTAAAATAAATAAAAATAAACTTCCGATGTTGAAAGTTGTTTACCTGATGTGCAGTATACATAGTCACACAGTGCAGTACACCAGTGTCAGAAAGTTTTAAGAACACCAAGCACATTCGTTAGCAGCGCTCCTTTTATGAACTCACGATGTTATCACTTGCGCGTACATTCAAGGTGTGTCCCAAAAATCAGTTGAATAAGTCCAGGAAAAAAAAACTATTTATTGCAGATTAAGGGCACAAAAACTAAAATTATCCAAGTAGTTTTCTTCCGCGTCGGCATATACCGGCACCAGCCGGTATTGTTGCACGCGAGATTGTTGCACGAGCAGCCTTCTGTTCATCGTAAAGCACCTTGGAGACCAACTTCGCCCAATCTTCCGCATGTCCACCTGTTATCTTCGGTAACAATGTGATACACAGTACAGGGTTATTACACACACCAGCCAGCATTCTAACACTCGAGCGTCGATCAGAGATCAAAATGTTCATCACTTTCTTCACGTTTTCATTGGAATGTGAGGTTGACGGGCGCCCGGAGCGGCCTTCGTCCTCGGCGTCATCTCTGCTCTCCCGGAACATCTTGTGTCAGCGGTAAACCATATTTTGGGACATAGTATTATGCCATAATATTCCCTCAGCATGACAGCGATTCCTGTGCCCGTTTTCTTGAGCGTAACACAAACTTTTATCGCGTAACGCTGGTCTTGAGAGGCGGCATCTCGAAATTCCGACGAGCCACTGAAACAAGGGCTTGAACTAATAGTGACGCGCACTGTGGAACAGTCCGCAGGCAACTAACACGGGTGTCATTGACTTCCAGAAACCCACCACAACCTTTCTCGTCACTGCGCGCGCATTGCTAACGACTTGCTTCGGCGGCGAAAGGTTATTCAAATTACTTTTGGGCACACCTTGGATGCTGTCAACTAATCTGTGACGCCTCATGCTTGCGTCTTTCAAAAGAAAGTGTAATTTTACAATACATTCAATGCCATAAACAAAAATACTGTATTTGAGACTACATGTTATGCAGTTCATAAAAGTCTGTAATTCTCAATTTTTATCAAAACCGAAATCCATCATTTCTTTGCCAAATACTTGTGAAGATTATATTTCCTGCTTTTATTTATGAGCCTCAATCTAATTACGTCAGATAACTTTTCAGCGTGGATCAATACAATAGAGTTGAAGAATAGTTTTTAAAGCCGCCTTCTCTACTTCCGCGCATCGCGGAGGAAGATACATTACGAGTTATTCCTTCGACCTCGTCTCCTTCCCGCCAGTACGTGCCAGTATATGATGGCGAGCCAAAGGGTTTGAGGAATCCCGAAGTTTGCAGCGCTGGTTCGTTTAAAAGTCCTGAGGGCGCAGGGGCGGGGGAGGCGCGAAAAGAACCAGCCGTAAATCACGAGGCGGAGCGGCGGCCAAGTTCGCAAAGCCACCCTAACAAATCCTCGCCCCCGCCCCGGGCGGCCGCAGCGCCCCGGGCGGCGTCTCCGGCGTCTGCTCGCCTCTCCCGCACCGCACCGTCCTCCCAAGCTCTGCCCGCACACCCCGCCCCACACCCCGATCTTACCCGCCCCGATTTACGTCCCGATCTTACCCAGTCCCGCTCCCGCCCAGCTCCCTTCCCGCCTTCTGCCCCGCCCCGCCCCGCCCCGTTCCGCCCCGCCCCGTTCCGCCCCGCCCCGTTACGCGACGACCCGCCCCGTTCCGCCCCGCCCCGCCTCGACTTGTCCCTCTCCGATACGTCCCCTCCTCGATTCTCCCCGCCCCTTCCCATCCCGCCCCGCCATGCCTCCTTCCACCTCATCCCGATCAGCCCTCCCCGCCTCCTTCCACTCGGATCTGCCCCACCCCACTACCACTCGCCCCATTTCATCCCGCCCCTCTCCGACTCACCATGATCTGCCCCATCCCGATCCTATCTGCGCCGATCCTCCCCGCCCTTTCCCGCCCACCCACGCTGCGTCGCTCCGCCCGCCCATACCCCGCTCTGCTCCACAACTCTTCGCGCTTCCTCGTTACTCCCCCGGCGCGCCGCAGTTTCCGCCCCGCCCGGCGGCGCCCTCTGCCGGCCGGAAAACATGGCGACCTGACGTCATCGGCGGCGGAAGCGCGCAATCAACACGGCCACGCGGGGTTGGGGTGGAGGGCAGTGGGGCAGGCGGTCCACCTGCCAACGGGGATGCAGCGTCCCCTGGGGCGGAATGCCCTGCTGCGACGCGTCAGTCCCACAGGACACGGGCGGATCCAGCTGATCATTTGGGGGAGCGGGGTGTCATAGATTTTTGTTAAATAATAAACATATTTATTATATTGTATATTATTTTTGTAGTGTATACATGATACTATACAATTTTATTTGTTTAAATAATTGTATAATTTTAATATAAATATTTAAATTAATTGTGCCATATAAAGTAAGGTAACAAACGAAAACTCTAGACCTTTTATTGACATTATTACGCCGTGGTCCCATGGCTCTTCCTGGATTTTCCACTGCCCCAGGGTCTTCGCCCAGGGATGGGACTTCAACAGTCACAGAAGAAGCGTAAAGCACGCCCACGTTTTCATCATAATATACTACTTTTAACCCTGGGATGCATATGCACGGCCTCCCAAGCTTTTTTTTTTTTCGTTCTTTACTCTGCACACTTGCATGTCTGGGAGCTCGCCCTCCGTGTAATCTTTCGTCTTTCTACTTTCATTTTAGTCACTGGGAAAAAGAAAAAAATATCTGATGTTATTGAGGTGGGTCCTGAAATGTCATTGTATTTCGTCAATGCACATCTAGTGCTTTAAAAGCTGTATTAGTAGTTATTTAAATAATT
>JAHLJT010000631.1:55845086-55873375 GCA_031308135.1 Acheta domesticus | reverse complement strand
GTGTAAAACAAACGGTGGTTTGATCCGCATCGAAGTTGACGGTTTTATGCAGCTATGTTTTCAACGCTTTTGCTTCTTCTTATAGAAAAAATACTCAATAACCAGCGTTTGGCGCTTAAGGGCGCTCTAGTAATATAATTTAGTAACATAACAATTGAATAGCACTAAAAGTGGCAAAAACATGCTACCAAAGGTCTGCAACGACTCCTGTGCGGGCACGCGATGGACAACAATGGGCGAGCGCTATGCGAGCAGAATAATTCTGGGCAGTAATGGGTTAATATGATCCGCCGTCATATTACACTCATCAATAACTGTCGCCTTTTAACAATAGTTTACCAATGCCATTCCGGTACCCGGAGAACACCTCGGAGCGTGGGGAATTCAAGTTTGAAAAAAAAAAAAATGGCGTGGTGTGGTGTGGTATGATGTGGCGTAGCGTAGCGAGGGCGAGGTGGGCGCACGTGTGGCTGCGTAGGCCTTGGGCGTTGAAACCGCAGCTTGTGACACCGTTCCCTTGGGCGCCCTGTCCCCCCTCTCTCCACTTTGCTTGCGCTCTCGCCCGAACTCTCGCTCATGCCCTCGCGCCGGAAATGGATTGTGGCGATACACAAAAGCGAAAATAACCTGAATTTGCAGTCCATTGAACACCACGGTTCTCATATCATGTGAAATGACGCCGAGGGAAAATGATTCCACTTGGAAGTTGACAGTGAAATGGTTAACGTGTTGTTTAAAAAACATTTACTTGCCAACGACGGTAAAGATGATAAAAGATACAATAGGCAAACCAGCAAAAAGTATTAGGTTTCTGTATTGATAAAAAAAAGCGTGGATTCGCGTTTCAACAACTGAGAGTGTTTAAAATATAGATTGTCATCAGAGCCCTTTAGCGTTCCGTAACTTCGTGGCAATGTTTTTTTCTCTCTCATTTTTTCTCATTTCTCACGCAGTGCTAGCTTCAAACGTACAAAATCATTCCCTCAACATTTCCTCCGATTTCTTTCTGCAATATTTATAAGCAGAAAAACATGAATTTTTTTTTTAGTTTCTTGTTTATCACTGAATGACGTTTAATAGAAACTGTGTGTACGAAATTGTATCTAGTGGTGATTACATGCCAATGTCGACTTCCTAGCTTTCTAACTCTGAAATGAACAAAAGTTTGCATTAATGTGAATGCCAGTGCCCTATTTCAATTATACAAAGTACGTTTCTCACATAAGAACTACGCTAAAAGAATACTATTGTATAATTGCAGTTGCTGCATACTGTAAACACTTCCTTGGGACGGGAGGCATTCAGGCGAGGTCGCACATTGAAGATCTTGTCGCACGTGGAGGACGTTTGCACGTACGCATTGCATGCATGCGTGACCAGTCGCACTGGCAAGAACGCCCACTAAGAAGTTATTCTTTTAAAAAGTTATTGTGTGAATTCTATGATACATTTTCAGTTAATAAAAATGTATCAGCAGTAAAGCGACAATGAGAGGTATATTGTTTTTCTATTTATGTCATTTGTTGTGTAATGAAATGTGCAAGTAATGTAATCGTTCGAAGCGAAAATATTAGATGTAGAAAATGGCGTACCATGTGTTTGCAGTTTATAGTGTCATAGTGTAAATGCTTGTCATACAAGTTGACTGCATGACAATTTCAAAAGTTGGTTCAAATTTTGTGGGGGGGAAACGAGCAAGACGAGCACTTAATGAAGGGGAACTCCAAAGAAACCCAAAATGCTGCTGGAAGCTCGTGCTGGAAAAGTATCAATTATCTCCTTTCCATATGGAAATAAAGAGCGAGAAAATCCCAATTGATTCATTCCAACAGTAGAAACCTCGTGGTTTTCTTATGTTTGGGGAGAAAGTCAGTGATGATATTCCTTGAGAGAACTCTACTGCGGTGAATCGCTTAGTCGAATTCACTAAAACTGCGCTGTCAGTGTACAAACTCACAGAGTAGCATATCATCATCATCATCATCATCATTGGGCGAATCATGACACCATCCATTAGAATACAGACCTTTCATGCTCTCAGATCTATCACCGCCCTATTGCTCCTGACGCACTTGCATCAGATTTTCACCCTTCACATCACTGAGGTCTAGAAATTCTTAGCTTTGTGTCTAGAGCCAGTGAACCACAGACCGGTAGTTCTTGGAACAGGTTAGTGTTGGAGAAGAAAGGCGACGGTGGGCCCACGTACAGTGCGTAACTCCCTGAATATAACTCAGAGATTTATTTTATGTTTGAGGGCATTTAACATGCGGTACATCTACTACATGGGACAGCTGGCATTACTTCCCCTCCGAAGGAAACGAGTAAAGATTAGTTATCATTAATGTTCACGAACGGGATTTAATTTGAAGGTGGCTGCGTATATTCAATTTTAATTGAGATTTAAATAAGAAAAAACCAGGATCAGGACACTTAACAAAACTTTTGTTACCTGTTTGAATAATTAATAGTTATTTACGTGCCAAGGGCGTTTATAAGGCTTCTCATGATCAGCGGCGACCAAATTCTCGAGGGCTTTGGCCTGAGGGCATTTTGTCGCCCGAGATCATTAGAATCACTTAACGACCTCGGGACATAATTTTATTCTTACATACTTTTATTAATTCACATTTACTTATTTATTAATTGAAGGGTCACCAGCAAAAGGTGCTGACAAAAACCTAATTTTACAGAAACCACAAAAAAGTTTAATTATCAAAATATTGATATTTCTGCATTGTTTTCGAATCTAAATAGTTTCTATGTGCCTCAATGTGTGTACGTCAACATTGCTACATTTGAAGAAGGATATTACAACATATTGGTCATTTTCGGAACAATCTAGTGGCAGAAGGTGCTTTATGTGCCTGTTAGCACCTTTTAACGTCTGACAGACACAGTAAATAAAATAAAATCTATATGGAATATCAATAAATTGGAAGTAATTGAATGTTTAAAGACGTTTATTGTTATACCCTACATATCAATCAAGCAGTTGACACCAACTTGTCAAATCAACATAATGGAAGCCAGTTCAAATCAACTTTAGTACGAGGGAAATTCTTGTAACATGTTCAGTAGTTTCGTTTAATGTTCTTGGTGTGCAACAGGGGCGGATCCAACCGATTATTTTGGAGGAGGTCATTATAGATTTTTGTTAAATAATAAACATATCTATTATTATGTTTTTGTAGCGTATGTATGGTACTATAAAATACGATTGTTTAAATAATTACAAAAACCCATTCCAGGTTCCATAAATAAATATTTAAATCAATTTTTGTCACATAAAAGAAAGTAACGAACGAATACTCCAGGACATTTTTGGAGGGTACATGGCCTCCCTGTCCTCTCCTTCACTGAATCCGCGACTGGTGTGCAGTACCCACGGCAGATAGCACCTTTTGCGTCTTACCTTATTTAGAGGTATTTTTCGCTTAAACTGCGTCCTCCTTGTACTACTTATATTATTTCCCAGCATCTTTGATCTTCGCATTCTTCACCCTTTGCCAATCATCATAATTTTACCTGCCTTTTTAACCTTTATTCAGGAGTTTTACAATGTTCGTTACGGTGGTGTGCGCGTCTTGTCTGCTATTTCTATGCAGATAGCGCCTTCTGCATCTAAAACAACTTTTGAATATCGAAAATAATGTTTTGTTTGATAAAATGTTTTTGTAGGTGTAACGTGTACGCTCACGTGATTGTAGCAGCGATATAATTCCTTGCATACGACCGTTCTGCATTGAAATGTAACTTTCGACGAAAGTGTCAATTAGCACCTTTCGCTGATGACCCCTTCAATTAACTAAATGTTTACTTCACTTCAGTTTGTTTTTTTTCATATTTCCCTCCCATAATTCCCTTTAATAATCCTCATCATAAGAAAACATGTTACATTCAATTGTGTTCATATTCTCTCGTAATCCCCATCCTTTCGATCTAGGTAAGTTCTCCGGTGTATATCGAGCTCCTTATCGAAGGCAACAACAAGCTATAACGTGTCACTACAAAATAAAAAATAATAAATAATATTTTTCATTTATAGACGAAAAAGTTTTATTTATTTTTCATCCTTCGTCACTTTAGTCTGAATAAAGTTCAATTTACGGATATCTAGACATTGTTAACGGTTTTTATTATGGCGATACTTTTTTCATTAAAAATAAAAACATACAGCACGATAAATATCGAATACAAAACGTGGATGTTAGAAAACATCTGTGTCAAAAATATCGATGTATAATGGATTGATGATATAATAAAAAGATGGACATCGACAGTAGGCTAAGTTAAATACAGGGAGGGCCCTTGGAGTGACACAATAAGAAGGGCCCCTTAACTGCAGACAAATCATTAATTAAATTTGTGATTATAAACTGAATTTTAGGAATGAAAACATTTATTACTATAATTTATTACAGAAAATAAATTATCATGTTTTCAATTTCATGATATATTTTAAAGTTTTAATTTTGAGCTTTTCTTCGCATTTAGAAATTTATAAATGACAGTAGAAACAGTTATTTTTCAAACACATTGCTTTTTCTTGCTCAATTGATAAAACGCTTCAGATGGTTTTTGTGCTATTGTACCTACGGTTTCGGCAGCGTATAAGCGACTCTGACAGTGACATCTGCTCTGCAAAAAGCAACTTGCGAAGATTTGTTTGCTTTCTTACAGCGTTGCCGCTCATCTGACTCACGCGAAGTCGCAGAGGGTGACAAGGTTCGGCTTTGGCGAAAGTTACGAACATTATATCTAGACGTGTCATAGACTGTCAGAAAGTATTAACGTTTTGAGATTTAATTTATCTGTGATATAAGTGGTATCGTCTGCGTAGTAATGTGTGACAACAGCGCACTGAAATGCCAGAGTCGCTTATACGCTGCCGGTACTGTAGTAAATAATTTGTATTCAGCTTTAATTTTGAAAGCGTTTTTTCGGCGCTGACGAGGGTGACAGAATGTGGCAAAATAATGTCAATACTGTGCACACATCGGGAAAACTTGTTAAGAATGAGCAATAACACTGGTCAACACTCTTTTTCTTGCCAAACAATTTAAAGCCATTTTAGGGTATGTTTAATGCACAGATTCCAAATATGGCACTGGTTTTGGTAGATTGGCTCTAGTTTTTGAGATAATGAAAATCGCAACCGAAAAATTTTATTTATTGAGTATAGGCTATTCGTAAATTGCATAAAACTTGAGCTAAATGTAACTAGATATGCATATTTATACAAAATTAAAACTCTTGAAATATTTAATATTAATATAGCCAATATATTTATATTTACAGTCTGCAAAGAATCACAAAACATTGTATGATATCCTTTTATGCGGCAAATTAGGGCAATCACGTTGATGGCTCCAGTAGTAGTCTGCCATTGTGTCTATCCCATCTGCCCTCATATCTAACTTCCATTACGGTTAATTCTTGATGGAACCGCTCGCTTTGTTCCTCAAACATATTGCCAAGATTTTCTGGAAATTTGTCTAGATGGTTATGGAAATAGTATATCTTAATGCTCATACTTGCACCCAAATTTTGAATGTTGCAAGCAAGTCTGGCCCACTTTCGGATAATTTTCTGCTTTTTGATTACCCAAAAACGTTCTTGACAACTATGACAAAGCCTGTACCAATAATCAGTAAAGTGTTATTTTCGCTTCCAGTGTCAGACATTTCTTTTCTTTTAGTCAGGATGCTAAAAGTTCAGCTGCTTTGTTTGGAAAACTGAGGTCACGTATTAAACCACTGAGCTTATCTTGGGAGAAGTGCTCTTTTGTAACAACACTTCCATTGTATTCACTGCCACTGCTAAGTCTTGAATTGCACCCCAGAATCTGTGTATCCTCACAATCAGACACAGGACTTCCAGTGAATATGGTGAACATCAGGTCCATGTGGCACAGGTCGCTTTGCTGATTCCCAAACAGGGTACTCCCTGTTCTTTTTCTTGTAACGACTGAAGGCTTTTACGTGTACAGAACAAAAATAACAATCATCATGGTTTTAGGGCTCTGGCAATACCATCAGTACACTAATTTTAAACTCTTCAGTTTTCCACTGACAGAGACACTCCACACAAATTTTGCATATCACATCTGGAGCCCACGACGTATCATTATCAACCAGTTTTATACCAAAATAGGTTTCATATATTTTTATACAAAGTTTGTAATATTTCTTTTCTGTTTTTGTAGCGTAAATTCCCCATAAATGTAGTCAAATACATTAAAGTCGTTCAAACAATGTCTTCCTGAAGAATTCATTGTTTTGTTACAAGAGAAAATGTATTAATGAAACGAAGCTCAATTAAAGTATACTGAAAATAAAGCGATATTCAATGTTTAAAATGAAAAAAAAGTGTTTGTATAAAGATAGATATTTGCATTATATGCTGTGAGTTTTGTGATAGTATCATTATTTACAATGTTCATACCACAAAAACTAGAGCCAATTCAGCAAAACTAATGACATATTTGGATTCAGCGTACCCGATTTACTGCAAAATTTAAATTCGTTGCAAAATGCTGAGCATGTGAAAAAAGTTGTTTTTTTTTGTTGAGCAGTGTAATCAAATGTTGATCAATCTTTTGCCAGATCTTTAACAGAACGTAGTTTTGAAATTTGAGTCTTTAAACAAATGCGCAAAGGCAATAATTGCGGCAAGTTTTCCGCAACATTGCCGGGTATTTTAATTGAAATTGTCGTGCTTCTTTATGAATTTCTGAAATTGTTATGAAAACTGTGGCTGAATCACTTTGAAAATTGCCCCTGTTGTTCGTCATCAAAGAATAGTTGATCTTCGCCAAGTTCGTCAAAATATCATTTCGTTTTTTTCACTCATCGCTAAATTTCACTTCTACTTTCCAGACTGAATATTTCTATTGCATCATTTTTCACGTTATCAATGAGATTCCAAACAGTGTTCAATTCTTCATAAGCTCCTTCCAGAATATTCTGTGCCGTTTGTAATTTCAAATCAGGCCTTTGAACGTATATCGAAACAGTGTTAGTTGACGTTAGTATTTTGGAGTGTAGTACAACACGAAAAAATCCAAATTTTCCATTTCCTTTTTCAAGCTAGGAGCTCCATTTTCTATAGAAATTTTGTTAAAAAATGTAATTTTTTGAAAACTTGTAAAGTACTAAATTATTCAAATCTCGTAGCTATTATGGAATCGTTCCGTGATGATCATCTTGTAGGACAAAGTCGTCTTAATGCAAGATTATTTCGCTTTTTATCTAAATCCATCATGGTTGATAATATGTTCCACCGATTAACGATATAGCCAAAGAAAACGTACATTCTTTCCAGCAAATAGTAAAATGTTTGGACTTCCAGCATCCCATTCATGGCAACATTAAGCATTATATTTATATTATTGGCAGTACGATGCATAAACAATGCTTCATTTTAATATTTTTTTCTAAACACCACTGTAAATTCCTCTCATAACTGCACCATCATATCCTTGACCTCTACATTTAGATAAATCAAAGTCTTTTTTTATGCCCTCGACCAATCAAAATGCAAACTTTGATCATCAACTTTTTAAATCCTGTGAAAGATTAATTAATTTTTATTATAATCGGTTTTGACGGTGTAATTTTTCTCGATGGTTAATATCCTAAAATCTGCCTTGATTGATTAACTTTTGATTCGTCGTGCGTTGTGCCTATTATAATACAAAAAATATCTGCGCTTCATTTATTTATTTATTTCAGACGCAGTTTTAAGTAAAAGACTCTTTTTCGTTTTGAACTTGGGGACTTAAATTGGGGCCCCCGAACATTGTCCTGTCAGTCGTTATGGAACTTACGCCTCTGGACGTCATGTCGCATCCGTACTCGGGAGCTGTGTCCTGTCCCAGGCGCCGCGCCGCGCCGCGCCGCCTCGCCTGCTGGCCGGCCGCCAACGCCCGGCCCGCCGCGCCGCGCCGCGCCGCGCCGCGCCGCGCCGCGCCGCGCCGCGCCGCGCCGCGCCGCTTCGCTTCAGCAATTTCCCGCAAGGCCACGCGCCCACGCGGAGCCTCCACTGCCCATCCCTCCCCTCTCTCACTCCCACAGCCGCTGAGAGAGAAGGGCCACTTTACTACATTCTGGGGATCCTAGATTTTCCTATATCTGTCCCTCTCTCTGTCTCTGTGTGTGTCCCTCTGTCTCATTCTATGTCTCTTTCTCTTCCTCTTCCTCTTTTTCTCTTCCTTTTTCTCTTTTTCTCTTTATTTCTCTCTCTTTTTCTTTCTCTCTCTTTCTTTTTCTTTCTCTTTCTCATTGTCTCTCTTTCTCTCTTTATTTCTCTCTTCTTTCTTTTTGACTTTCTCTCTTTTTCTTTCTAATTTTCTTTCCCTCTCTTTTTTCTTTTTCTCTATCTCTCTCTCATCAATGACCATCGTTCAATCCATCATCACTTTCATCTCATGAAATATTGACCATCCCAGGTATACCACAGATGAACAGAGCGATCAAGAAGAAATAACTTACGAGATTAGCATTTGTCCGCTTTGGTTAGTACTGCAACTTACTGCAGGGCTTACTTTTTGCGATTCTCTTTCCATCTGTGGAGTCCTTTGGAAAACGCGTGTAAGAAAGGTACGATGTTCGTCGAACGAGAATTTTCCCTCGTCGCAGAAGGGGAGCACGTATGTTTTCAGAGATGTTTAATAGGAGTTCATTCCGTAATTAAATTGAGAATAAATTCACCAACTGCTTTGAGGGAATCAGAGAGTAAAGTGGTGAGTTCTGATTCCGGGCGCAACAACCACCGATTTCATTTGTCGTGTAAGAGTAGTGAATATTTTATCCCAGTGGTGGCGGTGATTTCTTCTCTCTGGATGGCAAAAACGGGCGCCGACCTACATATAGTCTCGCGGGATATTTATCTCCTCCAGTTTTCTCCAGCGGGGCACCGTCCAAATCGTGCCTAACTTCTCCCCTCTTCTCTCTCGACTTGCATGGTAGTCTATTGCAAGTAAGTGTGTGTAATGGAAGAGGATGAGACAAGGACGAGCAAGGGAAATATAGTGCGCGGTCCGTGGTTCGTTTGTTAGCGTATTGCTCCGGCTTTCACCTGCTGTTGATCCAAGTAACTCTGTAAAACTATTCGGATGAACGATGCTATCGTAGTCAGCCTTTGATGGAATAAAGTGTAAAGAATGGAAAACGAAATTTGATAGTACATTTTCCTATTACACTTTCTATGCGTTGAAACTTAGAGTAAAATTTCAATAGATACATTCCATTGTATCCCCAAGAATCTCAAATAGATCGACGTATGAAATCATTCTGAAATCAAAGAGAACCTGTCAAGCAGTCTCGCTGGCATCTAGTTGCACGCCAGGTTGTGCACCGATGTGTGACGTCAAGCTATTGTCGTTTAATATTGCAAAGCATGAGCCATCCGACTAGCTGCGCGTCCCAATGCGTCAACATCGCGAGCACTCGGTCATTCCCCGTGAGTTTTAGTACAGCAACATTACTCAGAAAGCGCCGCAGGCTTACATAGAAGTATGCTGGGCAGGCAATCTCGTTATGGCCTTGAGGGATGGAGAGGGAAATAAGAATTTTCTGTCTTCGTCTGTACCTTGCATCTTAATTTGATGAATTCGCGCGCTAATGAAATGGGCATGATTTCAGTCAATTCTTGTTGGTATTGACTCCATTCTTGAATGCACTGAGAGCAGTTCCTTTCGTGGAAAGGTTGGCTGCCTTGGAGGACAGTCCTTTTATCTCTTTCAGAGCAGTCTAACTGGCGGCCCGCCAAATGTTATTAGACGAAACCTGAAAGTCCCTTGCATCCATGTCGGGCGAGAATATTGCACCTAGCGCACGCACCCTGTCGGGGTCAATACCCCCCTTAATGTAAAAATAAGTTAAATTTTTATTTAAGGACTTTTTTTCTAGTAAATTCAGAAATTCAAAATCATCCAATATATTTCACTGCATGGTAGAGCCTGATATCATACATGGTTCCACCCCACCCCCAACCCTATTTCAGAGTAACCGGGCAAACTGCTGAGATCAACAATTCGTGGTCACGTGTGGATCGTCGGGGGAAATGAAATATGGCCCGCAACCGTGTTAAAGGTTTTAGTTGTGGCCTGTGAGTCCTTGCAAGTTGGATATTCCTGATCTGTTTATTGGCCACAATGCTGCAATGTTTTCCGCGCAGTGATTTCGTGTGGTTGTGGATACGATATCTCGAACGTCAATTGTAGTTGATGAGTTTTGTTGTTGTTGTTGTTGTTGTTTTTCGTTAACCGTCGTTGTGGTTACCGTTTCCTGCTGCTGCTGTTGTCAGTGAGAAAGAGCAAATCATCTTATGAGATAATAATTACTGGATATCGCTTTAAGAAGTAAAGTTATGACTGAGCTGAAAATGTCTTTCGTAAGAGAACACGGGTTCTTTTATAAGAGAGCATACCTTTCTGAACGAGAAAGTAAAATATTATAGAGCTTGCCTTACTGCAAACGATACTAGGCTAGTGAAATTTACGAAATAAAATAATTTTCGTTAAACGAAATAAAATAATTCGTTATCAACGTCAGTAACTTATTTCAGTCTCAACGTCAACTAAAACTATATTAATGGAATGAACTAGTATAAAATGAGTGCAAACAACAATGCTTGTTGCAGAGTGCTAAACTGCTAACACCGTACTTGTTAATCTTAGTCTATTTGTAATTTGTACGAATTATATTACCTGCAATTGTCTCATTGCAGAAGTAATACCAAAACTCGAGTGTCCATTAGAAACAAAAGCTAGAAGCACGTGCACTGGAGCTATGCGTACCTGACATGAACTCTAAGCATAGAATTATGTAAGTAATATTTGAATATAAAGTATTAAACTTAGTTTTTATGAATTTATACGAGGTTTTCTTAAATATTAGTGTTCTGAATTTTGCAAATTAAATTCCCGACTTTATAGGGAAACCCTCATTTTTTCGAGTGCCAGCTGCCACTGATTAGCCGTTAATTCGCATATTAGTCGAACAGTTTGGATAAAACAGTGTGAATGAAGATGGATGGATCATTTCGAACTCCACCAGGCAAATCATGACATTAGCCGATAAGCATTTGCTAAAGGAAGGTGATTGTTGGAGTATGAGGCGTCGTTTTTGTATTGAGAAGTATTTTTTGCGTAAAAATGCAATGGAAAATATTGCTAAGATTCTCACACAGACTGAAGACATTTTTATGTAAATCACGAGGGCCAAAAGCGGAAGCCTCGTCGCCATCTCGAAAATCCGTTTGCAACTGAGGCGTAGAGTGAGGTTAGGTTATGTGGTATCGAGTCTACAGAAATTTACAAAGCATGTCTCTCTCTTCCTATTAGCAGGCTGGTCCCAATTTATCACATTACCTCCTATTCCTTGTCACTATTAAGTACATCTAAACGTAGCCACTTCGAGTTGCGTCCGAAGTATGCTTCGATGTGGTTCGGACTATATCAGTGCTTTTTGAATAATGTGAAACTTAACCGGCCGAATTCGGAAATTTAACCGGAACATTAACCGGTGAAATGTATACGCTTGTGCATCGAACTACCGCTTAGCCTCACGGCTCATCTGTCCTTCCATCCTAACCATCTCCTTCGACTCCTGCGCCGCGTGTTCCCAGAACAGGGGCCCCTGCCTCTCAATTCTCTTGGTTCAGTTTGGTTTCGGGCCGCGGTCCTTCCTCTTCTCGGCTGTCGGGGGCAGCCCTTGGGCCCTTCCTTCCGATGTTCTTTTCTTGTTAGAGGAAGCGTGGGGCCTTTTCGGCCGCTCATGCTACCGTGTCTGTATGGCAGGGAAAGATAAGTGTTCACGGGAACCTATCCCATAACAGCAGGGTCAAGGAATGTCACCGCACTTGCCTCTCCCGGAAGCTCCAACGATACCCAAAGAGGCCAGATCTCAAGGGCTATTTTTAGCAGGACTCGAACCGGGCTTCTGCGACCGAGATCGCCGCTGCTCGCCTGGCTTAGCAACCTCACCGTTCGTGAGTGTAGAAGCGCCACCCCAAAAATCCTGCTGAATTAAATCTTCACAATACATATATTCCTTGGACCTCCTCACCGATAAAATATTTAGGAGTGTTGCTTGACAAAAGATTAACTTAGAAACCCCACATAAATGCAATAGCCAACAAAGTAACTGCAAAAATTACAAAACTCTTCCCTCTAATCAATGCACGTTCTTTAATGAAAGTCGAATGCCGATTGCTATTATTTAAATCCATAATTCTACCAACTATGAGTTATGCTTGTCCAGTTTGGGGATGTGCTGCGACTAGCAATATCCAAAAATTATCAGCCATTCAAAATATATTTCTAAGAGGAACTTTAAATGCCCCCTGGTTCATTCCTAACACCCAGATTGGCAGAGAATTTAAAGTTCCCTCATTAAGCGACCACATAACACAAATAGCCCAAACTTTTTACCAAAACCTTCACACTTCCCCATGCTCCTTAATCTTCAGCCTAGGTCGCAATGCTGCATCCCCACGTATTAAATCCAGATATCCCAAAGACCGATTCAAACCACCGTAATCCTCCATTTCTGTCAATTGATCAAACTGAAACAATCTTCAACCTAGCTTCATTTAATTTAGCACTATGATTACATTCTTCCGAATTATATAAACCACTGCATATAGATGGCCACAAGTATGTCGAACGAGAAGAAATAAATTTTAAAAAAAGTGTAGAAGTATTTTCTGGTCAATGTGATAGCTTATCATGATTTTATTGATGTTTCCTTTCCGATTGCATCACCGTATTTTGTTTCACTCGCATCTTCCTTGAGAGAAATAGTGTCCTGTGCACCTCTTGGCTGCTGTGTTTCCACTAATATCTGAGCATCTGCCGGGGAAGGGGGGCATTATCTTCAAAAGCTTCTTCTTGTGACACCATATCTCTACTATACAAAATGTAATCAAAAGCAGTAGATAAGCATATTGCCACAGTTTATATGAGGCCAACAGTAGTGAAGCTATGAGACACACGGTATTCCTCACTATTTGGTTTCGTATGTGTAAATTGTGAAAATCATTTGAAAATTGAATGCTCCGCCTAGTGGATTTGTTTTAAGAGTTCAATACTTTTTTTAAGAAAGTGACGTGAGTACATTGTTTCTCGGATGGTCGGGTTTACATGAATGAGATCATATTGATCTTTTTAAACAGAGAAAAGAATATCAAAATTGAAAATTTGACCCACTTTTAGTTTCAAGGGAAATGGAAACGTATCATCTAACATGGGCGGGAAGGTATTCTCATTTTTATCAATCTGACTGATAGGTGACTGCTGACAGCAGGGATGTCTACATCGCAACGGAAAACGAGTCACGGTTATCTGACCCCAAACGATAACTTTCAATTTCCGTTTTCTTGTATGAATCGCTCTCAGAAACATGTGGTTAATTTCTGATGAATTGCAAAAAAAGGAACGTAACATTCTTTACATGTCAGATATGCACTGCATATGCGAAGAATGTTAAACACTTTTTGTAAAAGTAAAGAATATATTCATGTAAAGTTTTTGTTTTATTTCTCTTCATAATCTAATGTATGAACTGATATCAAAGTATTTTATTGCCTCTTTATTGGTTATACAAAACGTTTGATCGCTACAAACTTTATAAAGAGACAGAATTTAATGGCTTCACTCTAAGCTAGCCCATAATTCACCTGTGCCCGATAATAATGGGACATGTATCTTGCGAGGTAGATAAGGTAAATTTAGTTTATTTGCATATAGCATTCCAAGAACGCCCGTTTAGTATAAAACATATTGCTTCAAAGCAGTCATTAGAAGTCATTTTTCAGTTCAGGGTTACTCAAGGCAGTCATTGGTCAGCAGGGTTAGTGCAGGAAGTAAGATGGCGACAACGTACACGCCGATGCTTCTTTTATACTTCAGAAGATAATGAAGGAAGTATTCAAAATAGCACTCTAGGTCATTATCGCCTGTAGATTTTGGATAATCAGTCACTTGTGCATGCCCGGCGACATCACACACTTTTACTTACACCTCACACTACATACTTATGGTATATAGTAACTAGTGGTAACTACAAGAGCTCGTACTTTCTCGCCCGTATTTTCACGCAAAAGTAGCAAAAAGTACTCAAATTTTCGAGAAATTGTACATCACCTTCTTTCAAAATCTCTCTTTAACGAACAAATTTCATTAAAGGAAAAAATATCTCTCTTCATAAATGTACTTCCAAGAAGACGCGGAAAAAAAATGTTGAGCTTTTGCAATTTTCGAAAAATCAAAGTTTTAAAGAACACGAGTCTTGTACCATTTTATTAAAGGTTCTTAACACTATCCCATAACAAAATTTAATCAAAAACAATGGTGCCATTTTTTTGAAAATTTTGAAAATGTGCCCGGGACTTCATGCAAAGTACCTCCCCCCCCGAAATTAAAATACCGGTTTCAAATTCAAGGGGTCGCGACATCAGCCAAATCATTCAGGGAATATCAGTTGGCTGAACGGTTTAGCCGCTAGCGTTGTTTACAGACGGGCGTACAGACAGGCGTTTTGCCATCATTCAATTTTTCGGTATCAAGGACCCACGAAGTATGGATTCTGGCTACGCTACGTGTTAGAGGATTTTTTCTAAATTTAGCAAATGGATTTATCTATTTTTTCGTTAGCAGGGCCCGGCGATAAAAAGTATTTCTGCCGAAAATTCGCCGTTTTTTTTCGCGCAGCATTACATAACTTTCTCTCTACTCTGTAGCGAGAAAGTAAGTATTTTAACGTTTCGGCAAAAATAGACAATTTGTGACAGCAAAAATCGTATTGTGGGGCCCTGGTATCAAGAATGGGGTACATCATGGTCCTCTATTTAGTAAAATACTTTCTCTAACAAGTTGTGCAATCAGAATCCATTCTTTTCAAGGAGTCATCTTGTTGCTGTTTTCCACAATCTATGGCTAATATATGCATCCCAGGATACTCGTCCGCATGGGTATGTCACAGGTTTTACTTCGTTGGTCACTTATTTCACCATTTGTTTTGCCAGCATTTTATGACGTGCCTTGACTTCCTGTGGCGTGTCCGTGTTTTGATGTCACTAGTCAAAATGTTCCTGCAAACGCTTTTTTATATAGAAAAACGCTTCTTGGAAGGAAAAAGGAAGCTTCTTGTTGGGAAGGAAAATGACGATCAATTAATAGAACATTGTTGCCGATGTTATTGCATCGTTGCCGATGTTTTCAAAACATCAAAATTTCTATACATACATAAGACGTTTTAAATGCCTATGCATTCAAGTCGACTTTTTTGAACTTCGATGTTTGGTGGTCGATGTTTTTACGTTTCCAATGTTTTATTTGTAAAGTTCCCATAACTTTCGATTTCGCACTTGGAGGGGCGTTTTGTAACTTCGTTTTCAGCAAAAT
The DNA here is from genome assembly GCA_031308135.1 of Acheta domesticus. Classification (NCBI taxonomy): domain Eukaryota; kingdom Metazoa; phylum Arthropoda; class Insecta; order Orthoptera; family Gryllidae; genus Acheta; species Acheta domesticus. The sequence continues at coordinate 55,857,963 of JAHLJT010000631.1, read as the reverse complement.
TTTAACTACGCACGGGCACTACGACACGCACGGGCCCTGTCAAATTAAATTTTATTGCGCACGATTTTAATGCAAACGTAACAAAACCAGTTTTAAAACATCGATATTAAAAAAATTGGATAGATATCGATATTTGGCAACATCGATGTTTTGTTGTCGGTGTCGCATCTCTAAAGAGGTCACAAGAAGCCGCTTCACTCAAGCGGGCGGGGCGTGGTGTCACATTCCTCGACGCAGTCGGTCGCATCGGGACTCCGGGTTGTCATAAGAGAGAGGCATTCGAGAATGTGGACAGGGAGATGCAGAAGCTCGGAGGCGCGAGCGGCATAAAGGCGAGCGGTTGTGCAATGCGTGCGAGCGGCCAATGAATGAGCCATTAAGTGGTGCGATAAGCGGAGCGCTGCGGTTTGACGTGAGCAGCTGATAGACGACGCGACGGTGAAGCAGGGACTCACCGCAGTGGACTCCATGGCGCAGGCGCTGGGCGCTGGGCGTTGGGCGTTGGGCGAAGGACGATGGGCGTCGTCCGCGCTGCGCCGCCGTTGAACGCGTTGCCTCGCTCCGTCGCGTCCGCCTGCGACTGCGACCCGCCCGCGCTGGCGGCGGCGGCGGCGGCGGCGGTGGCGGCGGCGGCGCGCAGCGGGAGGGGGCGGGTGACGTCACGCTTTCGTAATGGGTCGGGCCGCTTGCGCCGCGCCGCGCGCCGCTCACCTGTTGACGCTCAGCCCGAGCTGCGCTGCGTCCTGTGCGCTAGACTAGGAATGGCGCTTAGAACGAAAACTAGCCTCCTACAGCACCAAAAAAGACTGCTGCACGGAACCAAAAAAAAAAAATTATTTTCTAAAAAGTAAAGTTCAGGGTAACTGTGAAATCGGACAAGGGCACTTTGTAATTGTATTTCACACTGTTCATGCCAGAAATGTAAAGAAAAAAATAAAGCCATTGTTGAGAAAATTTTTAAAATGTCCAAGAACTTTAAGAAAAGTACCTCCAAAATTTAAAGAATGTCTTTCAAAATCGCAGAACTTTGTGTCGGGCCAGATCGATCGCAAAATATTCATTTTAGCAAATATACCATGAGTGTATGCGCTAGTGTAGTTCACAGACGGAGAGACGGACGGAGAGACGGACGGAGAGACGGACGGAGAGACGGACGGAGAGACGGACGGAGAGACGGACGGAGAGACGGACGGAGAGACGGACGGAGAGACGGACGGAGAGACGGACGGAGAGACGGACGGAGATACGGACGGAGAGACGGACGGAGAGACGGACGGAGAGACGGACGGACGGACTGACAGACGGACAACCGGTTTGAAAAGAGAAACACTTTTCGATTTAAGGAGAATATGGAGATCGGGTTACCACCATAATAAATCTCTTATTATTATTATATTTATTACTAGATCAGTGGCGTAGCGTTAGGGGACGCTGAGAGGCTGAGCATTCCCGTATATAATATTAATAAAGAACCCTAAATACTGTTTTGTTAATCTTAAAAGTGGTCCGTTGAGCGAAACACGTTTTATATTAATTTTAAATTGATTTCCTATGATTGAATTCGTCGGGTTGTTGAAGCTGGCCTGTGATTGTCTAAAATGGTTTGTAGCGTCTGCCGCGAGATTGCGACGAGCAACGACGCATGCGCAGATGGCGAGGTTCCCCACTCCCGTCTTCATCCCTCGCCCTGAGAAAACCGACTGCTTTACGCTAGCATCCACTGCGGAAAGAAGCTCGTTTGTGCACGAGAGCGCATCACATTTCAGGCGGTCAGACTCTCTCTCTCTCACTCGGGAGTCCCCGCTTGGTCATGGGCACAAACTGTAGAAATAGTGTCCGTATAATATTTCTTAATTAATATCCAAGAAATTGAATTTTCCCTTAAATAGATTACGTATTATTTTAGTCTGCAATGCATAAATTATCAAGTGGTCTCTTTGCCATTTGCGAGTAAGAATTAAGCGGAGCCATTGTATAATTTGCTTTCAAGACATCGGCAATACTTACTGCTGTGAGGATTTTGTGGGAAGCGCCTACATCGTCGTAAGCAATCGAGATCGTGGAAGTAGTTCCAATGTATCTGCCTTGTGTTGCGTTCGCCTGTTAGATGAAGTAGTTGATAGTGACACTTTGTGTGTAATTGTTGAGCATCCCCAAACGTGCTACGCCACTGCTAGGTATATGCATATGTATAAGAGAAAAGATAAATAAGAATAAATAAATAAAATTAAATACAAAGGTTCTTTTCAAGATTCTTGTGACAATTTCATGTGGCAAGTTCAAACTCAAAATTGTTAAATTGTATCTGACAATTTGTTGTTTATTGTTTTTAGAATACAATTTCAAAATATCCGCATCTCTAAAAATGTTTCAAAGTTGCCAATCTATTGGTAAACGAATTACAGAAATCGAATATTTCCCCTCAGAATGCTGTTGCAATGTTATAGCATAATAATTTGGTAATATCGTAATTGGTAACTCAAAGTATCATGACTGATGATTAATGTAAGTGATTACAGTATTCTGAGAGACTGAATAGGGACAATGGAATACGTCTCAAAATGAAAACTCGAAATGTTTACTTTTCATACCGTCAAATTCAAGTAGCTGTATTTTGTTAATTAAACCCCAAAATATCCCAATTTTACTTCAAATGCAATAAAACTCTATGACTTAATTACTAGTGATATTAATCTTGTATGGTTTTCTACAATCCATTAAAAGTAGATATGACTTATTCATTAAAAGAATCATTAAAACTTGTAATAAAGCGTGGAATTGATGAAAACCTCTCCAGAAAAATCATGAATATTGGAAATTGCTTAATATTAGTAGAGTATACTGTACATGAGTTACAACTATACATTTACTCTTTTGTACAATTCGTTAGGGTTAAAGTGTTACATCGGAGCACCACTGATTTCCTAACAATAAAAATATTCAATTTATTGAACAAAAAATCGAATTTAATAGAAAGTATTTCCTTTTTACAAAACCCATTTCACATCCTTTTTCACCCAAATGTAATTTTCAAAACTGTCTCTGAGTACTAATCTTCATAAATCTGCGATATCTCGGGGGAGTATTCATAATCTGACACATCACATATTCCAACCTTCTCCAATATTACAGAAGTTAAATGAGCCAAATAGTGTAAACAATGTGTTGTTTTTTTAGCATTTCGGTGCAAGGCTTTTCCGAATGTTTTACCTCCTTCCTGTTGAGAATAAATGCATGGTTATATGTGATGTCAGAGGGTCATGTAGAACACTATTCATACAGTTCCATTAATAGGGTAAACTAATGTTTTCGGCAGTCTTTGAGACTTTAGTGAATCCTGTACGTACTGGACCGAAGCATGTGAGCATACGTGTTACCTGTTCATGCTGGCTAGTTCTAAAATCAGTCTCTTTCCACATATCTCGCGTTTTCTGGTGAGCAATTTCTTTTGAAAATGACACTGCAGTGTGGCATTATAAAGATACTTAAGTATAATGCAAATTTCTTTAGCTCTATAAGGCTAAGCATGAGTAAATGTTACTCACCCCGCTGCGATTTTGTTCCGTACCCCAATTCCCTGCCACTGTTCCGTGTAGGCATGCATCTGTTACACATTTTCACTTCCTCCTCAGGGTTAAGTGATCGCATGCTGCCCTTGTTGAGGATTTTGGAGTGGCTTTTTGTGTTAAACTGGGAGTAAATTTTACTCATCGTTAGCTTTACCGTATTTTTGAGAGTATGTTTTACTCATGCTTAGCATTCGTGTAATTCACGTAAAATATTTTATTACACTTTGGTTATTATCGGTGGTAGTAAATTAAACAATTTACTATACTTACGTTGCCATTTAAACTACAATATTACACAAGTTCACAAGCGGTTCACAAATTTAGTGCTCTGTACTTCTTTGCCAGAAGACGTAAGTGATGGAAGATGAGATAATTCGGCTTATATTAGATGAGTTGGACAAGGAAGGCTTCGATGATGTTAGTTGTTAGCAGATCCGCGGAGAATGCAAAGAATTTCTTCCCCCAAGCTCAGCAAGAACCTACAAACGGTTATTCAGAAAGCGCTGGGAATATCTCAAGAATCGGAAACTGACACTCAGAAGGTTTCAAGAAAGTATTGCGACATGTGCCACTACACGAAGAGCAGGTACACAACAATTTACTGTGCTGTTTGTGAAACACCAATTTGCGGTAAATACTAAAAGAAAGTATGCAATTCTTGCATAGGAACTGGAAAATATCTTCTTGAATTGCCATTCCATTTTATGTGTGTCTTTATTACATTCTATGTTTTTGTTTTTTGATTTATTTGAAGCGTAAGTGTCCAAAATACGAGGGCATGTCAATAAATAAGTTGCAGAATGGAATTGAGGCAAAAATAATCAAAGTAACATTCCGGCGTTTATTTCACTTTTCCACATAATCACCTGTATATACAGGCATTTATGCCATCTCATTACAAGTCCTTGAACGCCAGCAGTTAAGAAGTCCTTTGGTTGCTGTCGTAGCTAACGTATAACCTCATAGATTACGGCATCATCTGTATCAAAATGACGGCCACCCAAATGATTTTTAGGAGCCCAAAGAGATGAAAATCACTGGTTGTACGGTGGATATTCCAAGCGTTCCCAATGAAATGTCTATAACAGCTCCTGCGTTGGTCTGGCTGTGTGAAGGCGGGCACTGTCATCCAGAAGAATCACACCCTTTGACAGGAGTTCAGGACGCTTGTGGCGAATATCTTGTCAGAGTTGCCGCAGAGTGGTGCAGTACGACGCGCCCCTAAAAAATCATTTGTGTGACCGTCATTTTGATACAGATGATGCCGTAATCTATGAGGTTACACGTTGGCTGCGACAGTAACCAAAGGACTTCTTCGCTGCTGGCTTTCAAGGACTTGTAATGAGATAGGATAAGTACCTGAATGTACAGGGTGATTATGTGGAAAAGTAAAATAAATGTCAGAAAAGTACTTTGGTTATTATTGCCTCAACTCCGTTTTGCGACATTTTTATTGACTTGCCCTCGTGTAATGTTTGGTATAGTTTTGCATTAAAGAATATGTGTGCATTAGTAATTTAATATTACTTATACCATTCTCCTTCACTAGTCCAAAATGTATAAAGTGAGTAAATTTTACTCATCGTTATCATTAAGCGTATACAAATTATGGTTAGGTTTCTAGGGTTAAGAGTCTTATTAGATATCAATGTTAGGAAAGAACAGTGATGCAGCCAATGGAAATTTGGGGAGAGTGGTGTTTAGTCTTTGTTTTCAGAGGTAAGACACATTCCAAAGAACTCAATAAATGAACGAAATTGTGGTTATTATGGCTTTCATAAGGTAGTGGCTTCGTTGTTGAAATAACAATTTACAATTTTATAAATTATTGCGAATTAATAATTTTGCAACAATGAACATTTTTGTAAAGAACTACGGAATAAACGCTGTTATTGCCGAGGAGTGACCCCGAATTGTCCCTGAGTTGAACATTGCAAAATAACAATTTTGAGAACAGATAATAATTGATTGTTTAATGTGGTAATTTGTTTCCTAAAATGACAAATATTCACATGGTCTTTGTATTTTGTTGTATTTTATTAAAATGATTCCCTAGTAATATATTGATTCGAAAAATACATTATTTTGAATTTTTGCAAATTTTATACGTAAATATATTGTGGCGTTGTGGAAGTAAGGAACATAGACTTGAACAGTATACTACAAAAGTTTATTTACAAAATAACATACACCATTGACATCCCGTACACACGTTCAGGTTTTTCCCGACCGCAAGCCGTGATCGCACGCCCATGTGGATACTTCACATATACCAGAGAAGTCCCGCCTCTCGAGTGCTGCTACCGCGCTACTCACGTGACATTCGTCACCCGTTCAACGCACGAATACGCACGAGCCGGGGCGTGAATTTTGAGCAAAGCGGTAAGTGCATGCGCCGCCGGTACGTGTGCCGCGGCGTGTGCGAGTCGGCTTATTTTATACCTGCCGGCTCACCCCCACCTGGTCACCGTTGAGATAGGGTTCTTTTTATTGATTGATTCGTTCGTGTTTCCGGGCGCGTCAACTACTTAGGTCATTAGTCCCGTAAATGTAGTGCGGTTTTTTCTCGGGAGGTGGCGGTCATTTTTTCTCCGCTAGATGGCGAGATCTCGCGCCGACCTTCTAGACGAGATCGACTAGCGGGGTTTTCCCCTCAGCCAGGTATCTCTCACCAGCGGGGCACCGGCCCAGCCGGAACAAGCTGTAAGCTCCCGACCAGTCTCCCGGTATGTGTGGTAGTGTAGTGCATTTTAGTGTAAGTGTGTGTGTAAGGGGAGATGATAGGGCAAGGAAGAGAAAGGAGAGATCACGCGCGGTCTGTGGCACGTTTGTTAGGCACTGTTCCGGCAGAAACCACGCAAGATCGGAGAAACCACGGAAAACTGCCGATCAGAACAGCCAGCCGCTAGAATTCTTCTCCAGACAGTGACTGAAGTTGAGCTTCGGGGGAAGTTTGCATACTACCGCGTGATACTCTAATTGCTCGAAGAGCAAGTCGGTGACTACATGGATCTAAAAGTAGTTGCACCCCCGACGCCGTGGTGGTCTCCTAAACTATGCGAGCCCCCTCGCGTCTGCCCGGCGCCCCGCATTGCAAATCTGCATTTAAAATAGTTTTTTGTTATTGATTAATTATATAGGAAAATATCTAAAGATTGTTTATGCATGAACAATAATATTGAAATTAAAACGAGACAGTTAGTACGAGTACGAGAAAATAATTGCTCTAAAATTACTGTTATTTTTTCTCATCTCAACGTAATTTTGGTAAAAAGAATTGTGTTAAAACTGGCAAAGTGTGTGCCTTTAATACATTTACATCTATGTTCACAGTTTTTTTTCATTCCATGTATTTCTATTTAAAAAATGTCAGCATCTGAATTTGCGACGTGAGGTTCCGCCTGTAATAGAATTAAACAATTGTAGAAAAATATTTTCTATTTTAGAGGTAACAGAATTAGTTGCGATGTTATTCAAGTAATGTGATTTCTCTCAGATCACAACATTTTTCACAGCAGGTAAACTTGTATTATAATATGAATTTTGAGTATCGGTTATCATATTTGTAATAGTCTAGAATGGCGGACGGAGAAGCAATACGCAAAGAAGTAGCAATAATGTTTAAGTTTTTGAGATTTATTTGAAATTGAGATATTTGAGATTCTGAGAGTTATCGAGGAAACGTACGTTACGATATTGACACATATGTAATGTAAAATTGTCTGTGTCTCTCTGTGTGAACTGCCGTGGAGGTCTGAACGCACTTCGTGTTGGAGGCCCAGTAGCCGAGTAGGATTGTGTGGTGTTGGCGAGAGTTGGAGTAGTACAGAACGAACAGCGTCCTTTGTGGGTCAAGGTGTTTTTTGCATGGTCCTCGTGAGTGCAACAGCCGTCGTCCATTTGGCTGCATTGTCAAGAATGTGGGCGCCGTTTGCGGCGACGATCCTCCGATTGAGTCAGTGATTAATTATTTGGTGTTTCCGGGTGCGTCAACTGCTAAGGTCACTTGTTCCGTAAGTGTAGTGGATGATTTTCCTTGGGATGTGGCAATAATCTTACCTTGCTTGATGGTGAAATCCGTGAATCCCGATGGTGAACCTAGCGGGGTTTTCCCCAGCCAGGCATCGCCCGCCATCGGGGCCCCGCCTCAGCCGAGACGAACCCTAAGCTGTCGACTGGTCTCCTGTTATGTGTGGAACTGCAGTGCTTGAATGTATGTGTAAGTGAGAGGTGAGGATAGAGCGCGGTCCGTGGCTCGTTGTTAGGGTACAGCTCTGGCCTTCACCTGGTATAGATAGGAGAAACAACGGAAAACTACGATCAGAGCAGCCAGACGCTTATGCTTCTCTCTTGTAACATTTTTTGTGCGCTCTGCTAGAATCTGCTTGCGATCGCTTTCATATTGGGTAGGGATGGACGGAGGTATATTGGTTTGAATTATCTTTAATTTAATATGTTTTATGCTCATTGAATACTGTACATTAAAAACAGGGATCCCGAAATTTATCTCAGAATGACCCATTCCTGTGTTTTGCAGAAGAGCCTTCGTTCGTTTTGAAATTGCCATGATAACTACACTTTCTTGCAATACTTGTTTCAATCGTTATCAGTATTTTAACGCATAAAATGTGTTGTTTATATTCCAAATTATACAGACTGAATCAAAAAGGACTTAATAACTTTGAAGGTGTATCGAGGCTTATTGAGATGATCTACAGACCTGTTACAACATCATTCTGTGGCGGGAGTACTTAGGTTTGACTCAATTAGTGCTGGACCACCACTTTTAGTCACTTCAAACTCCAGCACTGTGCATTGTTAAAATGGCTTCTGTCACTGGTGCGCAGCGAGTGCTAGTGTTTTAGTTTCACGAAACGTACTTTGCAACAACAGTTCAGCATAAATTTCCGAGCAGACCTACAATTTACTGTTGGCACAAGAACTTCGTTGAAACTGTCGAAGTTGTTCTCTTTAACATGAAAAATATGCATGAGAAATGAAAATGAAAAATGTCAATGGTATCGTATATCTGGATGTGCTTCAAATTTTTTTAAATTCTACAGTTAGATGGAGATGAATACGATGTACTTTCAGGAAGATGGTGCATCAGCTTATTTCTTCATAGATGTTGAAGTGTTTATTGATAATCGCTTCCCAGTTGGGTGGATTGGTTGTGCATGGTAAATTACATGGGCACCTCGCTCCCCTGATTTGACACCTAGGTTTCCTTTCTCTGGTGTTTCATTAAAGATGGAGATATGTACCCCTCTTACCAGACAATTTAGAAGACGTGAAAATCGAATCTACACTGTCGTTGCAATATCCTGGAATGAGTGTGGGAAGAAATTGATTTCCGGTTCAATTTTCACATTTGCAGTAGCGCTTAAACGCTATTTTCTTAATAGCGGCTCCCAATTTTTCAAAGGAAATTGCCATTTAGGACGAGGTTTCACTGTTATTTAATATTCTTAAAATATTATTTCCGTTAAAAAGCCGAACAATTCAGAAAATGTTAAAAAAGTTAATTTGGTCGGCAATAGATGACAGCTGGCAAGAGTTTAATGGCAAGTCCGAATAGCTAGTCGAGACTGAAGGAAATACAAAACTAATACGGGAAAGTCTGTGCCATTCTGCAGCACCACTAGTTTCTTAATGAAAAGTAACTAAATTAGATCTTCAAATGAGGTTATATCCGATTTTTTTAAACATGCACTTTTTTGTAACATTTGAGTCACAAAAAGGCAATTTTTTTTCCTTTAAAGAATTTTTTCTTAAAAAACGCACATTTTTGGGCTCAATTCGGACCTTCGATATTATAAAGGACGCTTTAAGAGAATGGTGCAGGTCTCATGTTCGTTGAAATTCCTGATTTTGGAAAAAAAAATAAAACTTTCGGCTTCTTCCACGAACTACAATTGTGAAAGTACAATTTTTTTCTTAATGAAATGTGTTAATCAAAAAACATTTTCAAATAAGGTTATGTTGAATTTTTCGAAAATATGAGAATTTGTGGTGTAATTGGGCATCAAAATTAGGTGTTTTGCTCTGAAAATCCTTCGCTTCCTGATCGTAATTTCAGAGATGTTTTGAATAAGGTGGATGCTACATATGTTAGAATGTGAATATTATTTCATTGTTTTTATTATTCCATTATTTATTTGTTCGTCTCTTACATTGGAGCTTTTGTTATACGTTTAAAATTAATCTTTTAGAAATTATTTAAAACAATTAGAAATAAGTATGAAATAAAGATGTGTAACTTTCAGCCCCCACTCTCAAATTGCGCAGTTGCATGCTACGTAAGTTAGAATTTGTATATTATTTCGTATTTCATTATTTTTACAAATTTTGAATAAAAAATATATTGCTTAGAACTATTTAATTTTCGCAGCAAATGTTCTACTACTTCAAAAGTGTTTTACAAAAAATGATGACTGAGATGTGTTAATACGGAGAAAAATTGTGTTATAAATAGTATTACATCACCATTACCAATGGCGAGAAAGTTCGTGCTGTTTCAGCATCACTAGCTGTATTTTGTTACAGCATTTTAGTATGGAGGGCATATATTGCCAGTGTTTAGAATGTGCAAAGAGCGTACGTACAAAATACTTATCGGTTTTAAATTTTATTGTTTCAATTAGATAGTCAATTCGTATTAAACCTTTTTGCGCACTTTTAGCTTCTTAAGGACACGTTAGAGTGAAAAAATTAAGAAGAAAATATATTGTGTTGAAAGAACTAACAGGTCCACATTGAGTCCTATTAGTTTAATCGCAGTTTGAGCTGTCCTATATCCACTTTGGCCAAGTTGAAATGCAGAAAGAGGAAACAAAGTAACATTGAATGTCCCTTTTGGAATGCTTGCTTTTTTATTTATCCACAACCTATAATATCTCCAATCAATTCCCCTTTATTTTTATTGCATATGAATGTTGAAAATAATGAATTACAAAAAATAGTATCTATTATTACACATAAGTTGTTACAGCTCTTTCTTAATGTTCAATGGAACACATTATTAACAATTACGTAATATCATAATTTTATTGTTAACACTGGTTGGAACGTTTATTTACAATAACTCCACCTTATACTTTTGTGTTCACAGTGAACTTTGATACCTTTCATATTGGGTATAGTCTGTTGTCATGGATTTTTTTCACAGCGACTCCAATGTGCTTTAAACAATTTCTACTCGCCTCTGTTGTCTAACTCGGCGACGAATGTGTCAAGATTAAATTATTTAGTATGCAGATTATGATATTTAAGTAATGAAGTTGAGGAGGGGTTTGGGTCAAAAAATGACGATGTAGAATTGCCACCTTTCAAAATTTTATATTCTTGTATTTAAAAGCACTAAGATTGTAGGAGAGATAAAATACTTCTTAAATTAATTTATTAATTAATCACATCTTAATAATATATTAACGACAATTTGTCAGATTTTTTTAAAATTTAGCTTGGAACATTTATTAATTAAGAATTGCGTAATAAAATAGTGTTACAATATCTTCTTAAAATGTTTATTCTATCGGTTTTCAGATTCACCAATTATGTTATGAACTATCGTATTATATCAGTTTTAAAGTTAGAATATTTTCCTTCCTTTAAGTCCTTTTGTCGCAAATAATTTACGTTCTCTCCTGCCAAGAAAAATAAACATTACTTCTAGTTCCGGACAAAGTGGCTTGGGAGGTAGCAAATCTGTGGGAACCGAATAAAAGACACGGTTCGCTCTTTGAATGACTTCAAAGTACTTTCCAGAAAAAAATCTCCGTCCTCGAGAAAAAAGTGTGTAATAAATTATGTAATTTTGAGTTCCGAAGGAATGAAATTTCCCGCGAGCGTGGGGACGTCAGGATATTGTGAAGGGAAGGCGCCACGAGCCGCCGTGCGGAAGAGAGACTCTGCGCGCCATCTGTGCGCGAGCGGGCGAATCACATGCGTATCTCGATGCAGTCGACCTCCTCGTTGAAGAAGACGGACTTGCGCGGCGGCGGGTCGGAGGTGACGGAGGCGACGTCGGCGGCCTCCGGGGCCGGCGCGGGCGCGGGCGCGGGCAGCAGCTCCTCGTAGGCGTGCTCGGACGCCGGGCGCGGCTGCTCGTAGCCCTCGGACGGCGGCGGCACATAGTCGTCGGTCTCGGCGTCGCGCCCGTTCTCCTCGCCCGGCAGCCCCAGCGTCACGGACGCCCGCTCCGCCTCGGCTTCCGGCGGCGGCGCCAACCCCAGGTCCAGCCCTAGCCCTTTCCCTGCCACGCCGCTGCGCACACAGACACTACCTCAGCACGAGCGCACACACACACACACACTCGCGCGCACAGAAGAAAGCAAAATACCATGGGGCAGACAAAAACAAGAGGCAGCCAGAGACGGAGGGCTTGGCAGAGACGAAGTGACAGACAACGGAGCATAGAGATATGAACGGGCAGCGACGAAAGGGCAAACAGATGAATGAGCAGAGAGGGAAGGAGGGTGGGAGAGAGAGAGAGAGAGAGAGGCGAAGGGACAGAATTACATGAAAGGGCAGACAGGCTGACAGACCAAGAGGCAGGGAGTGGCAAAGGGGCATACATAAGCGAAGAGACCGAGACAAAGGGACAGGGCAGTAACAAGGAGCAAAATACAATGAAAAGGGGCATAGACGAATGGGCAGAGAGACAGGGACAGAAAGGCAGAGAAAGTGAGAGGCAGAGAGAGACAGGGACAGAGACGGGAGAGAGAGACGGGGAGAGAGAGACGGGAGAGAGAGACGGGGGAGAGAGAGACGGGGAGAGAGAGACGGGGAGAGAGAGACGGGGAGAGAGAGACGGGGAGAGAGAGACGGGGAGAGAGAGACGGGGAGAGAGAGACGGGGAGAGAGAGACGGGGAGAGAGAGACAGAGAGAGAGGGAGAGAAAGGCGAAGAGGCAGAGATAGATGGAACACAGAAACAAAAGGGTTCACAGACACGAAAGGGCAGAGATGAAGCGGCAGACAAAAAAGCGAAAGGGCACAGAGATACGAAGTGGCGATGACAGAATACACATACACAGACATGCGAAGGAAATAGTAGAGACACGAAGGGGCAGGTAGAAGCGGAAGGGCACACAGAGGACAACAGAACCACAGACGATGTGATGATGGATCAGGTAGAGACGACAGGACGTGCAGTGATGAAGGGCAGAAAGAAGAAAGAAAGAAAAAAAGAAAGAGGTAGACAGATGGATGGATATGCAGGAATGAGGGAGAATGCAGATAGATGAATGGCCACTCAGAGGAGAAGGGGAGTCAGGAAATGGGAGTCAGAGACGAGGCCAGAAAACA
>JAHLJT010000631.1:55763956-55844986 GCA_031308135.1 Acheta domesticus | reverse complement strand
AGTAAATTAACAATACTTGTTCTTCTAGATTTTAGTAAAGCATTTGACTCGGTCGATCACGAAATTCTGCTTGAAAAAATGAAACTACTGGTTTTGCTAAACCCACAATACGATGGTTTCACTCAATATCTTCAAATCGACAGCAAATCGTGTTATCTGGTGAAAAACATCCACTGCTGTTAAAACATTCCCGTGGTATTGCGCATGGACGGTTCTCTAGGACCCTTAGGATTTTTAATTTATGTAAATGACGTAGGACAATGCCTCAATCACTGTAAACACAAAATGTACGCTGACGACCTACAAATCTATATAAGTGGATACCCATCGGAGTTGAACTCATTAGCCCAAAATAAACGATGACTTAAACGCTCTCACTAATGGGCAGAAGCCCTTGGTCTCTTATTAAATCCAATTGAAATCGCAAAGCTTAGTGATAGGCTCTCGCAACGCTTTGACAAATTGGAGAAATCCTCCCTTCCGGAAATTACATAGGGTAACTCTCCTGTTCCCTGGGTGTAGCGATGTTAAAAACTTAGGAATACATTTAGGACAACACACTTAGTTGGACCACACAAGTAGGTAAGATTTGCCAAAAGTCTTCGCAGGCCTCCATTCCCTAAAACGAGTCAGAGAACTACTACCCATTAACACTCGCGTAAGTCTAGTAAATTCACTTATAATGCCTCATTTCGACTATTGTGATTTCCTGCTTACGGACTTAAAGCTCAAGCAACAACGCAAATTACAAATAGCACAAAATGCATGCATCCGCTTCATATTCGATCTTAGAAGATACGATCATGTATCTGAGTTTTATGGTCAAACACATTCTCTCAATCGAAAAAAGGAGAAATTTTCATAGCCTTCTTCTTCTCCATAAAATTTTGAATAATTGCTATCAAACGCAATTATTGCAAAACTTTAAAATGCTGACGCTTGAACGATCACGTTCCTCGCGATTACTATGCATACCGCGGCACAATACGGTATCCTATAGTAAGTCATTTACTGTAACTGTAATTAGAATATTGGAACTCACTACCCACAGATCTCAAACAAATTAGCGATTTCAGAAAATTTAAAACTCGACTCAGTGATTTGGATTAAATGAAATATTATAGATAACCCAAACTCCTATTTCCACTTTCACACCTTAATTAAACACCATGTTCGCGATTACCACTGACCAAATTCGGTTACATTCCAAGACGTCAAGCTGTTCTTCTGCACTTTTCTCCTCTTTGCTCTATCGCTGAAATCCCTAACGCCAAGTTGTTACATGTACTATATAATAAGTTCTTAACGCATTTTCAGTCTTTGTAGTGTATGATCTTTCTTGGTATGTTGTATTTTTTCTTGTACATCCGCCTGCTTTCTGTTTCCGTTTCTTCTTCTGTTACAGATTATCTTCTAGTCATCAGCCATTTTCTGTGTCATCTAGAAAACATTTATGTATGCGAAAAACTTTGTAATAATATTATCATCGTTCCCCCTTCCCACTCTCCTTAATCTCATAATCAACTCTAACTCCCTCTCTCTTCTCTCCTCTGCTTCTCTTTTGCCTTTACCCTTTAACTCCCTCTAACGCACTCTACTTTCCTTTTGTGCCATTTACCCTTTTCCTTTAATCTTTCCATTTTTTCACACTGATTTTTTTCTTGTGTTACGGCCCTAAGCCGCCATCCTGATTGAGGTTTTCCTGGGTTTACTCAATCGCTTAAGGCGTATGCCGGGATGGTCCCTAGTCTTGCATCCCAGATTTACATGTAAAATCTGCCCTCCTTTCTTCTTGAATTTGTCAACAATTGAGGCATTCGGGTGTAGGTAATAATTTCTGACATTTTGCGAAAGTAAAATTATTAACATTCCACATCCTTCTTGAAAGTAAGAAACATGGGCTCTCATGGGCATGTTAGTTTTAGAGTCCTAAAAATACCAACGAAAATATATTCATATTTTGTTGCATTAGTTGTGTGCAGTACATTTCTATTACGTAATACGGTCATTGCACTTTCGTAATTAACGTGAAATGTCAGCTATCATTGTTTCCACCCGAACTCCTCAATTGTACTTATTGTAAATGTAAATATTTTAGTGGTTAGCGGAAGAGCAGGCCTTATGGCCTGAGCCTCGCCAGAAATAAAGAATTTTATTTATTATTTTATTATAAAAGCTCATGTACATTTTCTCAAAAAAAAAACAACAACAGTAATGGTTCGCGTAATTTTCTTCTTGAAGTTGAGGCGCAGTTTCCTTGTTTTCTATAGCAAATGATACTATAACTTGGAGAGTTTTCTCTAAAAAACTAGTGGTGCTACAACAGCACTTACTTCCCGTATTAGAGGAAACAGCTAAGTAGTACTGTAATATTGCACTTTATGCGCTACTAACATCTTCGCTTGGAACTCACTATTTCTATTGCAGTGTTGTCAGAACTATGTGAATTCTTCAACTTCACACAAATAGAATGCAAAAGTTTTTGTAACCCTATATTGGAAAAAGAAGCCTGATACCTGGAAATATAGAAATGCCTTCCATTGGGCCCTGATTAGGGAAGAGTATTTTAAAACCATGCAACAAATTCTCTACTCACTACAATATGGTACAGCATTTTGGTGCAAAACTAAATATTTGCCTGCAAATATCAACATAAATTAGACAATTATAACTCCTTTTCATACAGCTCCATTAGGTCACAACAATGACACTAATTCACAGATATTCGCGAGCGCAAAGTGAATTCCATTGTTGCAGACCCTGCATTGTCGCTATTCTGAGAGCTATTAATTCTTTTTACTTATTTCAAATATTTCAAAATAAACAATTTCTAAAAATATTAATGTGTAAATCTATAACAAAGTTCGAATGTAAGAAACGAAGAAAGAAATAATATACAAAATTGCACATTCTAATTACGACGCATCCAGCTGTCCGAAGCGCAGAAAATTTAACAGCGGGCCTATTACGTTTGTCACAAAATTAAAGAAAAACTATTCGTATTTTGAAAAAATTAAGCATGACCGTATTTATTTTATTTATTATTTATTTGTCATATTCGGAATTGCCACATACTCTTTCTTGCCAGCTACCATCTATCATCGCCAAAAGTACATTTTTTTGTCATTTTCTTATTTTTTTCGGTTTCCTATTGGTAGAACAGAAACATTAATTTTAGAATATTAAAGAACACAAAACCTAGCCGTAAATGGCAATTTTCTTTTAAAAACTTATGTGCCGTATTAAGAGAAAATGGCGTTTTAGCGCTACTAAAAATGCGAAATTTGAAGCTCATTTTCACAGAAAAATTTTTGAGTTTTCAAAATACTTTATTTGAAGTTATGTGAAGCACTTACTATCACAATATAATCATCTTTACAAATTGCGGATAATGTGCTATTAAAGATGTGAGAGATCTTTCAAAAAAATGACATTTATAGAATTTTTGAAAAAACAAAAAAAACTCAAAATAAACTTCACGCTATACTAATGAGTGTAATTAGCACTATCCGTTACAAAAGTTTCAAGAAAAAAATTGCAGCCATATACGAGAAAAATGACGTTTGAGCATTTCTGAAAATGCCGAAATTTGAGCTACGTTTCACAGAAAACTGTAGTGTTTCGAGAAACTTTACTTGACATTATTTAAAGCATATATACTCGTAAATATAATAATGTAAAAAAAATCGCCGATAATGTAAATATTAACGACGTGAGAGACAGTAAAAAAATTTACATTTTGGTAATTTTTGAAAAAACCAACCGATAGACCAAAATGGCTTTTATGGTCATTGATAGAGTACCATTTACCACTATCCCTACCAAAAGTTTAAAGAAAAAATTTGGAGCCGTTTTTGAGAAAATTTTGTTTTTGTAATTTTTTAAAAATTGCACATATTGGCACGCAATATTGCACCGAACACTACCAAAATTGTGGAAAACATTTACATGACTTTTATTAAAGAACTCAATATGCAGAACATTTTATTTGAAGAAAAAATCTCTATCTTCAATTTTGTAGTTGGAGAAAGACGCCGAAAAAAATTCAAGTTTCACAATTTTTCGAAAATTCAGAGCTGTACGTGAAAATCGGACCTATGCCATGTTAAAGTTGCCTATGCCAGTTTCCTCTATTCATACAAGAAATTTAAAGAAAAAATTTGGAGCCGTTTTTGAGAAAATGTTGAAAATCCCCGGGGGGCTTCATATAAAGTACCCTCAAATTTTAAAGAATCTTTTTCAAAATCACAAAGCTTCGAACAGAATCAGATCGACTGGGGAATATCAATTTTGAAGAAAATCGACCGAACGGTTTAGGCGCTAGCGTTGACCACAGACGGACAGACGGACGGAATGCCGTCAATCGATTTTTAAGTAAAAGAAGCAACAAATCATGGATTTTGACCACACCACGTGTTAGGGATTTTTTTTTCTAATTTAGCAACTGGTTTTATCCACTTATTCGTTTTCACGGCCCGGCAATTAATTTTTTTCCGCCGAAAATTGGCCATTTTTTCGCGCAGCATTACATAACTTCCCTATACTACGTATATCACTCCGTGTATACGTACGTATACGGGAAAGTAAAAAGCATTTGAGAGTTTTTGTTTCATTTATGTGGACACGTTTTCCTTACTGCGCATTAGTAGGCAATTGACGATACTAGTGTAATTCCAATAATTTTTTAATAAATCCATCCACCGTCTTCCCAAACTCAGTTGTAAAAACAAAAAATTTCTCGCTACGTAACTTCGCTTCCTGTCGACACTCCTATCATATCTTTAAATCAACTATCACTTCAATATGAAAGTATTTTTATCTTGACCTTCTTCAAAGTGGACGTTTGTAATGTTCATAAATTTAGTTGCTCGCCCTTCAATTCAAAACAGAAAATACGCTTTGTTTGATGCTTTGTACAGAGAATGGAGAAATATTCCTAAATGTTTTGAGAGTCACTTGACCATCGCCTGAAGGGCCAACGTTTTGCCGCGAATTATGGCCTTAACAATACACTTCTCTTGGTGGCCCTGATCGCTATCAGCACTAGGCCCTGGCATTCCTCCCGACCTTGCTCTTTACTCTGCGCCAGAACCGATCAATACTTCCGCCTCTTCTCCCGCGGATTTCAATATTCGCAATTTGCATCGAAACGGCGAAATAATACTAACGAGAAATTGAACGTTTTGTAAAAGAACCAGGGAGAAGTGACAGAGAAAAATCTCATCCCAAATTACTATTGTGTTTCCGTCCAATTTCTGATTAGTCGTCGCCCTGAAGGCCGATTACATCCCCAATGCCCATTCAGAGGATTGCTTACGATGCGTATCGTACGTAATTGCTGCCTGCTACACCCGTTCGGCCATTGCTATTATGGCTATGTGAACTGCTCACATTTCCATCCATTTGTCCGAGATCCTCAGTGAGATAACGGTATATGCTCTATGGCAGCAATTGCCAACTGGACAAGGAATGACGTCGGAGCTGCTTTGCTTGGCACTCGGAGGAGCCCGAGTAAAAGGGGAGAGGGAAGGAGGGGCCGACGTCGGACGGCGGTCGAAAACCTCGTCAGTGAGCCTTTGCGGTATTTCAGACAACATAAGGGGTAAACACCTACATCTCTTAATTTTCTTTCTGTTCAGGAAGAAAGGTTTCCTTTTGTTCATATTGGAACAATGGCGAGAAGCAATGTTCGAAAGAACTGCAGTATGTTAAAAATTGCAACCAACGGATGCATTACGTAGCTTTGCGACCCAGAGAAATCAGCGAGATTAAAATAATTCTGAAAATTGACATTGTTCGCAATCATGGGATAAGTAAAGGAATTTGTAGACAGAAGATTATGAAAAGATACTGAAAATCACGAGGATTTTCAACATTCTCAACAAAATTGTTCATAAAAAAATCAAGCATGGGGTCCTAATTCTCTCACGTGGTCCCTACCGGTACCTATTTGTTAACATTATTACCGTTTCAGAACGAACTATTTCTTTATATTGTATACTATTGTATAAAATATTATTGTCCTAAAATGTGAAAAGTCTCTTTTCCAAAAATATTATCTAATAGAACAATGGGTGAGGAATTACAGTACTGGTTATGATAAACAGTCGAATATTGTTTTGAGTTATGTAATAATGTATGTACTATTATTTAATCCTTCATATTGAAGGATTGTTATTGAACTATAAACATTTTAAATAATACTTACCAGTTAAAAATATAATTATCGATTTCCCAAGCTAACCTCTTTCCCCACCTCCGTACCATAATTCGAACACTGCGCTTGCCGCCGCGGCGACCTCTGCCATTGCTCGGCGGATCGGTTCGGAGCTGGAGAGCCGTTTTCGTGATGTCACAGAGCATTGAGTTGGCAACCATCGCTCTATGGTTCTATGGTTATGCTTCTTATGGTTTTCCAATTGCCCCCCGCCTACAGAATATACGCACATTTATTTGCTATCACTGCAATCGCTCTCAAGGTTGAAAAACATTTCTATAATTTAGCAAAGACAATGACACAGGACAATGTTCAATCATTTATCTGAATCAATGTTTTATCTGAACATGATTGTTTTATCTGAACATCAACTAATTATGGTTCAAGGGTGAGGAAGTGATTCTGGTACTCAAGAAAACGTGCGTATATTTTACTTCTCCCCCGTATGTCTCATACAGCTTTTACGGTTCTTTGACGAAATCAATCAAATCAAATAATATTATCATTTGGTGTCGTTTGGGCTAATTTTGATTATAGGCAATCAATGTCTTAAACGTTCATTGTGATTTCACTCGACATAGTTATTCTAACCGAATGTATTTAAATTTAACATTATCTCGTTCATGAACCTTCAGTTTTCATTGACGTCTTATCATTCAACTTATACTTTTACTATTTGAGTCACTTTATATCATATGCCGAGCCATGATAACTACATACTCGATGCATTGAGTTAACAATACTCTTTGCAATTTTATATTAACTCAAATCTATTAATACGTGTCCATGGTAACTGCCATGCATATCTTATTACTTGTACTCAATGCAAGAATAATTTGCATATTAAATTCACTTATTCTCATGTTCCTAATTACATCCATTTTACACATGTATGTAAACATATTATTCCGTTTCTTTACTATAGTCGGGACAATAAAAATTAATTTATTAGTTTACTTCCTGAGATGCTAAGAACAGTAGTGATTCTTCTTTTCCTTTCCTTTTGTTAGCTTGTCTTAGTTGAGTCTTTTTTATTAACTCGCGCTGAAGAAGAACTTCTTAAGAAGAGAAAGTCTTGTAATGCTACGCAAAAAGCCGGCGAATTTTCGGCTGAAAAACTTGTTACAGGGCCCTGGAGAAAAAGAGGGTAAATCCAGCTGCTAAAATTATTTTAAAAATCCTCTAACACAGGTGCAGGCAGAATCCATGTTTTATGGCTCCTTGATACCAAAAAATCGATTGACGGCAAAACGTCTGTCCGTCCGTCCACCTGCCTTTGAACAATGCTAGCGACTAAACCGTTCTGCCGATTTTTCCCCAAAATTGATATGCCCCAATCGATGTGGCTGATGTCGCGACCCCTTGAATTTGAAACCGATATTTTAATTTTGGGGGGTACTTTACATGGAGTCAACGGGACATTTTCAAAATTTAAAAGAAAAGACGCCAACAAATTTCATGATATTTTGTTGTTGGATAGTCTAAAGAGCGTTTATGACAATGGTGCAGGTCTCATGTTGGTTGAAAATCCTGATTTTTCGAAAATTGAAAAAAATTCAAAATTTTTCGGCGACTTCCTACAATTATGAAGATACAATTTTTTTATAATGAAATGTGTTCATCAAAAATAGATTTTCAAATACGTTCCTGTAGAATTTTTCGAAAATATGAGTATTTGTGGAGTAATTGGGCGTCAAAATTAGTCGCCCACTCTGAAAATCCTTCACTTCTTGACAGTAATTTGAGAGGTATTTTGAACAAGGAGGATGCTACGATATGTTAGAATATGTATATTGTTTCATTATTTCATTGTTCATTTCTTACATTGGAGCATTTGTTACACTTATCGAATTAATCTTTTAGAAATTATTTAAACCTATTTGAAATAAAAATGAAATAAAGATTGCTAACTTTCAGTCGCCGCTCCCAATTACGCAGCTGGGTGCTTCGTAAATTAGAATTTGTATATTATTTATTTCATTTTATTATTATTTATTATATTTGTATTATATTTCTGTTATTTCATTTTAAATTGCGTCATTTTAATTGTGTTAAATGTTAAAACGAATAGATGAGCGGTCATCGTTGTTTCTTGTAACCCATTGATGTAACAACACTGCTAAGGCGACAATGACGGCTGTGTTTTGTTTGCAGTAATATAACTAATACTTTTTTCTACTCCCGTTGTATAATGCTGTCATTGGATGGCTGCAACCAGTTGCATAATGATAGCCATTTCGATACAGTTTTCATTATGATACAGGTTCTTGACCAATCACAGAGACGCTTACAATCCAAGTATTAGCACTTCATTAATCATTGAGAATCGTTGTAGTAAATGTTTCGTTCGAGTGTGTATATTAAAGTTGCATTTAATATTGTATTATGCTTTTCAATTTTAATTTCTTTTATTAGTAGTAATTTTTACGTGAAATAGTATTTAAAATAAATTGGATCGTAATTTCACTTTGATCCTATTTGACTAGCGCAGTGGTAGTTATTGCAGAGAACATTTGAGTGACGTTAAGATCTGAACGCAAGTCAGTTATGCATTATTTGCTGCTGACGTGTGGTTGTCCTTAAAAAACGCCCAATTATTTAGTTTAAAATATTTAGTGAATGGTAGTTTTTGTGGTGGTGTTGACGTTTCCAGAAATGAGAGAAATGCGAAAATGGTGACATCGAATATTATTGCCGCAACTTTTGTAGTCCCTCGCAGGCGCTCTGGTAAAACAAAGCCAGCTGCAGGTGTAGAGAAGAGAAGTGCCCGCTAGGTGACCTTGGCTGAATCTTGCATGTCGACTGCCCCGAAATGATTCAGTGGAGAAGTTTAACTTATAAAAGTTACCACAAGTCGTAGAAAAAGTACCGTGTGAAACTCGATGTGATGGGTATTGTAACGGTACCTCTACCGCGTGCGAGATGGTCCTCGCCGCAGACAGATAATGCCGCGCGTTACGAGATTCATGCCGCCGAGCCACCCCCGTACGGGATCTGCGGGTGAATGCCCGTTCTTACACGCCGGCACCACCATCGGGGTTATCACGCCCACCTATTCGTTCATAAACAATCGCCAATACGTTCCTCCCCCCCTCTCTGCATCTACCAGTTGGGAGCACCTGTGGGTTGTTCTACACTGGCGGGTCTTAACACATAATCATAAACACAAAGACAACAAAAACACACACTGAAAGAAAAACAAAACACTGTATTCTGAACAAAGAAACATACAAACAAATAGGACAGATAGTATCATGCTCTGTCAGAGAACATACACTCCATTTGAACTCCCTGCGGTTCGCATTGCGCTATGTTAAATCATAACATAATCTACGTCCCCTTCAGATGTCTGAATGAAAAATGAACTGTTTAGGCCTTTGTTCACACGGGGGATTATTGTTCCCTCCCCCTCTGTTCACTTAGCTGTCGGAATGGTTGTAGCCGTTGCTACACAGCTGGCTCCTCCCGGGGTCCATCTACCACCTTCGTGATGACTCCGTCCACAAGGCTGCCTCGGACGCTGACTCCGATGACTGCTCCATCCACACACTCAGCACACTGGTCATAGATCCACTAGTTCGCTTTTCCTTTCTGCTCTCTGTCAGACGTCTTACCTCTATGGCCTCTGCTCACCGTCTCCTCACAGCCCGACAGCACTCGCCGCCCCTCCGCTTGCACTCCCCCTCTCTCTCTCGCTCCAAACGACCAGCGCCAGCTCCCCTAACTTGACCACCTGTCCGTCCATCCGCTCGAACACTCCCAGTGCATTGTCCCCACATGTGGTATACCCCGTATACCACAGTATTAATAGACTCGTGTGAAGTTTACGATACTAGCTCGTATCATAATTTCGCACTCGTGTATTAATACCCATCATTACATCATCGTTTCATAATGTACTATTATATATTTGAAGAATACTACAATACCACAGTGTTTAATAATAACTATTATATCTTACTACTATACGTTCGTGAATACACTTCATCTTTTTTACAATGAATTCAATGTCAGAAATATATTTTTATTTTCTCGCGCTTTTTCATTTAAAGTTTTGAATAAAAAACTCTATAGCTTGAAACTAAATATTTTCGCAGCAAATGTTCCAGAACTCCAAGTGAGTTTTACAAAAAAAAATAACTGAGATGTGTTAACACGGAGAGAAATTGTGGAGTAAATAGTATTACATAACCATACTAATGGCGAGAAAGTACGTGCTGTTTCAGCACCATTAGTTTTGATCAGTGGCGTGTATTCCATGGAATGAAGGGAATGAGTCATTCCCCTAAGCAAAGCACAGAAAAATCCTTTCTATATTTAAAATATTCGTTGCTTATGGCCAGAGCAAAACTGTTTCCTCAACTCAGATTCTGAACTAAGTACTAGTGGTTGAACCGTAACAATCGATGTTTTCAAAACGGTGTGTAAATTCGTCTCGTGACGTCAGCGAAGCTTCGTTCTTCAAAGGTGCAGGCTCTCGACTTCGTCATGCCTCGTGAAAAGTCGAGTCGGTCCGGGAGTGCGCGAGGATAATGAGTATGAGAATCCGTTCCATCGTGATCGGCTGGTAGCAATTTCAAGTTCGGAAGAAACAATTTTTACAATTTTGGCTTTTTGAGAGTGTTTTACGTACGTGCTAACTACATTATTATTCAATGAAAGTATAAAGCATCTAATAATACCGAGAACGTTTATATTAAGTTGAAGAAAGTATTCTGAACAAACTAATTCTTTGCGTACCGTTCTGCAGTTTTCCATGCGGGAAGGGAATGAATCGGGGAACTCATTCCGCGCAGTAGTCATGGCATATAGCGAGGAAAGTGGGAACAACCCGCGTTGACAGGGCATCGACACGGCGTGGCGCATAATCTCCGTTTCCGGTGATACATTCGAAGTAGGCACGATTAACTTTCAGAAGAATAAAACATTACTGATATTTCGAGAAATCGCCACTCGTAACAATTGCAGACGGAAGTTAGGATCGTATTCGCCCTTGGTCTCTTACGAGATAAATTCTACCAGGATTGTCGCGAAAGTTGATACCAAACATAATACAATATTTGCATTCAGAGCAAAACCAAGAAACACAAGATGCAAGAAAGAGAACTAACAGGACGTGAAATTTGTCCGAAGAATTTAAACCGCATAGTATCCAGAGAATGTAAAAAGTGTAAGAAAACATTAGAACGGACATCACATTCATTGTTTGTATAGGTCGTGAAAAACATTCCTGAACTCTGTAGACACATTTGAGCCATTCCACGTCAAATCGCACAAAAAGACCAAAATTTGGCCTTCATATTTTTTTATTTATTTTCTATTTTTTTCTATTTGTTATATGGATCAAATAAGTGAACACATGTATTTTTATTTTTTTCTAACTTTATTATTTTCGGAAATATTGTATAATGAAATTTGCTAAAAATGACGCGCATCACTAACTTCAAAATATCATTGACTTGAATGCACCAATTATAAAATTCCGTTCAAATTCCTTTCGAAACTTAAAAACACGTTTAATTTTTAAGATTTTGCAAAATATTTAATTTTTTGAATTTTAAATTCTTTTTAAAAACTGAAATTTTGAAAATTGAATATTTTTGTAAACTCGATGAGTTAAAAATTTTTAAAAAATATTTATACACGCACTAGAGTATTGATAATAAGTCCAGAAAAAATCAAAGTGGGATATCAGTAACTTTAAAAGATATTCATATTTTATGAACCAGTGTGTAATAGATTGCTGCAATAGACACGTTTTTTTGCGTTACTGGTCATCAGTTTCTTCGGATGAAGCAGTAATTTAAGTACTTCTTGAGGTGTGAAACTTCATGACTGAATTTATAAATAATAATATTTATGTGTATTAATTTATATACATAATATAATGTATTTATAAATAATTAATAAATTTATAAATAATTAAATGACGGATTCTTGACTCAGGTTTTGACTGACATTTTGAAATTTTCTGGTCCCTCACAACTCACTTTAAATAAAAGTACTTACATACCATAGAATTCCTAAACTTTCGTCACAATGCAGTTTTAATGCCTTACCGAATTTACTTCAGTTCTGGACAAAATTCCATTTTCTTCAGCCAACGTTTTAGACACTTTTATCATGCATTCGGTTGCTGCAAAAAGTCGTTGAATTTTATTGTATGTCCAACTGTCAAAATTGTCAAAATTAATTTTTCAACGTCATGTCATCTGTTGAGTGAAAGTAATCGATAAGCTACTAAATAGTATCTTTGTCTGATTTTTCGATGGACGTCGAAGGATCTTCAATGTGAAAAAATGTATCTGTGTTGGCACTTTGTACTTTCTAAAATTTCTCGTGGGGATGCCATTTTTGTTCCAATTTTCTTTTCTTGGCGGGGGTTTCTCCTATTGCAATTAAACTCATGTTTAGCTTCTCTTTATTCATTTCGCAGACACTTGAACTATCTGAAGAACTTAAATTGTCACATCCTTGATTTCCACTTTTTTCACTGGACTTTCCGCTACTTTCGTTAATGCCACGGGAGCCACTGATCTCGACGCTATCTTCATTAAGAAAAGGCCTATTTGGAAGCCGATTCCCTTTCTTCCGAAATGAATCACAAATTCGCCAATCTAATGACTCCTGTAAATTCACCAGCAAATCGTGGTTTACGCGTCTTGAAAATTTTCTTTTTTAAAATCGTGATCAGAAAGTTTAAATGGACTGAAACTTATCTCATACGCTGATCGCCACTCATGTTGCACAATGTACACACGATTCACAGAACAAATACTAGCACTCTTGTCTTCATAAGTATTGCGTATTGCGATTAATGTTGAGAAAATTTTACCATGTCCCTTGACAAGTGGTCGATTGTATTTCACGAGCAAGGTCAGGATGGCACCCCGTGCCTAGGACGCAAAGGGACTCTGCAGTAAAATTCGAAGACATTTCTCTTCTTTTTAAATAATTTATTAATCCTTGTTCGGCCTGTTAGGCCTTTCAAGGTTTGAATTATACATACAATTTTTGTACAAATTCAATAACATTCGGCTTATTTCACATATTTTTTAACTTACAATTAAATATTAACTAATTACCGAGGAGTGTCCAGGAAGGGTCCTCTAACTACTCGAATTTATTTCTAAGTTGTTGTTAATAACTGTGTTCTTTTCTGCTATTTTACGGAGCTCGAAGTAGGTCTTTCGAATGCCGACTATTGATTCTTGGATATGGTTTTGAAGTTGAACCTAAATTAAATTTTTGGGTTGCAGGGCAGGATGGTAGGTTTGTGTAAAATCGGGTGGAGAGTCTGTCTATCCATTGTTTTATTGGACATATAGCGAGTTCTTTTTGAATTTGCTCGTTGCGGATATACCGAGGTGCATTTATTGTCCAGCGTAGATACTTATTTTGAATTACTTGCAATTTGTTTAAATTGCTATTTGCCGCACCTCCCCAAATTTGACAGGCGTAGGTTAGTGAAGGCCTTATTATATATTTGAAAATGGATATTGACGTGTCGATATTGATCTTCGAGCTTTTATTAATTAGTGGGTATAGTTTTAACATTTTTATGAATGTTTTGTTAGCTGTTATTTTTATGTGATCTTTCCAAGTTAGCCTTTGTGGAGCTGTTATTTTTATGTGATCTTTCCAAGTTAGTCAATGTGGAGTCCTAGATATTTTACTGAAGTTGTAGGGGAGAGCCATTGAATATATGTGTTATTTAGAATTAATGGATTTATAGTATAGATTTTTTAATGAGAATATTTTTGCTTTACATTTAGTTGGGTTGATTTTAATTTCCATTGCTGAAAACATTCTGTAAGTGTGTTTAAATCATCTTGAAGTTTGTTTCGTCCTGTTGTTAAGTTTTGATGTGTTGTAAATATTACGGTGTCATCTGCAAATAACGCTATTTTTGAATGCTTTAGTTGTGGAAGGTCTGAAATAAATATATTGAATAGGGTTGGTGACAGAGGCGATCCTGGGGGACACTAGCTGTGATATTATAAACAGAATTGAAATTCTTTGAAACTACGATTTATTAGAAAACTTTTTATTATTTGTTGTAAATATTGCGGGAATCCATATTGCCGTATTTTATATATTAAACCTTGGTGCCATACTTATATCGAATGCTTTTTCTAAATCCAAAAATAGTGCTAATGTATGTTTAGATTTTTGGAAATTAGTAGGCGATGAAATCGGTTAATCTTAAAAGTTGATGTATTGTTGAATGGTTATTGCGGAAACCAAATTGTGACGGCGGGTAAAAATATTGTTACTGTTTATGAACGTGTTGATTCTCTTTAGTATTAATTTTTCGAAGATTTTTGAAAGCGTTGGAAGTAAACTAATTGGTCGATAATGTTACCTACTGAAAGAGAGATGGATTTGCTACCATTTCTAGATTATTATTTTGTGGGATTATTACAGGGTTATGTTTTATTTTGCGTTTAATTATGATAGCTACACCACCACCTGTGTGGATCGCATTTCTGTCTTTCTATATATTATGTAACCTGGAATGTTCATTTTATTACTATTATTGAGGTGAGTTTCAGTTAGACAGGCAATATCTATTTTTTGGTCGTGGAGAAAGTGTTTATTCGTAGAATTGCCTTTGAAGGCCGTTGGCATTCCAATTTAGAAGTTTTAGATCGGCGTTATGGTCCATGGTTAATTATTGTTGGCAGAATTTGTTGTAGTAATTGTTGTATTGAGGGAATAGAGCATTCATTATTTGAGTTGTTAATAATGGGATTAATGAATTTAAGCTTGCTGGCAGTGGTGTGACTGGAGCATAATTATTCGTAGGTTGTTACGTAATTCTGGGGGTACTGTTGGAAGGGTTGGTATTCACTCATATTGTTAAAATTGGGAGGCAACCTTGTGTTTTGATTGGAATTTATAATCCGAGTATGTTGGTTAATAGGTACATTTGGCCTTGGTACCCTCTAAGATTGGTTTGAGAATTTAGAGAAAAATTATTGTTGGACATTTTTGTTTTAAATATTTTACAACCTCTGTAATTAGCAGTATGATTTTGAAAGCAGTTACAACATTTAGGTGGAAAACCTTTAGGCTTTGGGCATTTTGAATAATGATGTTTATCTAAACATCGGACACACCGTGATTCTAATTTACAATTTGCTTGCGTGTGGTTTATGTTTTGACAGTTTTTACATTGAACAGGTACGTTTGATTTTTTTTTTAATTTCACTTTGATAACACTATTGAATAGTCGATTCAGGTGCACTATTTCACGTCCCTGATCATTATCTAACAATTCTATTGCACATATTCTAATTGTTCCCTTTTTGTTGAATAATCTGTAAACTGAGATAACTGGATAGATTTTTTCTAATTCTAATTTTATGTCTTCTTTGAATATGCTGTAGGAATGTCGTATATTGTAGCAGAAATAGTTTTCTTTGTTGGTTCGCGTAAGTGAAATAGTGAATTTCTTTCTCGTTACAGTATTTACGGAACTTTCTGAAGTCATCTATTGTTGTAAACAGTATCGCAATAGATGACTTTGTTTTACTTTTGAAGTAAAGTCATTTGTAACTAGTTTTTGAATTTCTGCGATTAATGAGGTAAAATTTGGCACATTTTCTGCATTTTTAATTATGTTTATTGGGGGAATTTTGGGTAAGTCTATGTTTGAGTCTGGAACAATTTCCTAGAGGTTCGTACCTGTTTTGCGTCGGAACGTTGTAGATTGTCTGTTCTGGTTGATCTTCTGCTGCATCCAACGCACGTTTTCTTTTATTTGTGGCACTTTCTTGCTGTTCTTTTGTAACCTCTTGCGTATTCGGCGCACTCGGTAGTTGAAGGTTAACACACCCTGCTTGATTCACTGGTTGCACTGGATTAAGATGTTCGCGTTGCTGGAGTTGATAAAGTACATTTGGTTTTGCTGTAATTGTTCCTGTAGTTGATTTTGCGTTACTTCATGTTGTTGTAGCAGTTGCTGGTATTGTTGGTGAATTTTTGCGAATTCTTCATTCATTGTAGCGGGAGCACTGTTTGGGTCTATGTACATTTCTTCTACATCTTCGTAGTTTATTATTTGCACTGACCTGGTGATATGTCCCCCTAGGGGGACATCGTCGTTTAACATGTGGTTCACTTCACTAGTAATTTTAATTGTACTGTAACTAGAAATCTGAATAAGACGTTTTGAGGTACACTTTCGCCGCCTTCGACCTGGGACCGGCTGCCCCGGCCCTTATCTTGGCACTCTGCGATAAGCACTAGCTACCCTAGGAGCGGCAGGCACGTCTACTCGCGGTCCGCTGCCAAGATTGAAACTGATGAAGACATTTCTGACACGAGGAAAAGCATTCGTTTTGCTGTCACCCATCCCTTCTGGGGGAAGAGTGAACATATGATTTACTAATATTACTTGAAACGCAAATCAGGCAGAGGGCCATTCATTTTATTGTTCGTCGGCATTAGTATCCAAGACTGATCGAACACAATTCGTTAGTGCAGGGGGCAGGAACCACGCGCCCGAATACCATACTTACAATAGATTGTTTTTATCTGTACGTGTTGAGAGCCCACTTTTTTCTTGTTATGTTTCGTAGAAAATTGAACAAGAAATATGCCTATTTTTTTAATTTTAATCTGAGAGAGTTCATAAAGAAAGTTTCGTTTTTTTAAAATAATTACAATTTTTTAATGCAATATTTATTTTTTGAGAAAGTTATTTATAGATGAATAAAATACACATGTCAAAAAATTAAACGAAACAAACCAGTATTTTTTACGTTAAGTACATTCAGAGTGTCAATTAATCATATTTTGCAAAGAACGCGTAAATTTCAAAATTTACTATAGACAAAACTACACAAATAAACAATTTTCAGGTAAATAAACACGTGCCTCTTTTTTTGATGTCCAGAATGAATGCCATATATTCGTGTAATTTTTTTTAATAGTCGTGTCAATTCGAGTGCGATTTGACGTGGAATGGCTCAATTTGAATATTTCAATTCGTTTTCGCTCTCACCCATAAGAACATAGATGACCCACAAGTCACCCACGATGTTGCCCACAAAAATATGTATGACATACATTCTGGGGGTAGAGTGAACATCTGAAATACTAATAACTCTTGAAACCCTTATCAGGCAGACGGTCATTCTTTTTTTAGTTCTTCAGCACTTGCATCAAAGACTGCCCGAACACAATTCGTTAGTGCATGGGTAGGCAGAGCGCGCCCTCATACTTACAATTGATTTTCTTAGAACTGTATGTGTGGAGTGCCCACTTTTTTCTTGTTGTATTTTATAGAAAATTGAACAAGGAACACGCCTATATTTTTTAATTTTTTTATCTCATCGAGTTTATATAGAAATTTTACTAGTCTTTGAAAAAATACATTTTTTAAAATGAAAAAAATATTTTTTGAAAATTTATTTACAGAGGAATAAAATACACATTTCAAAGTATTAAATGACACAAACCAGAAATTTGTATATTTGGTACATTCGGAGAGATAATTGATCTTCTTTTGTGAAGTACCTGTAAATTCCAAAATTTAATATAGCCATAACTACACAAATAATCAATTTTCAGGCAAATAAAAAAAATACGTGACTCTTTTTTTGATGTCCAGATTTAAGAAAAAAAATATCGTGCACTTTAAAAAATGTCGTGTCAACTCTTGTGCGATTTGACGTGGAATGGCTCATTTGCAAATTAACATTCACCATATATTAAAGTTTACGGACTTATTTTCATTTTATGGGAGAAAAAAATGGTTAATGCATTAATGGATTTTAAAAATTTGTCAATAATTTTAAATAATTAACTACTCGATAAATAAGATTAAGTTGTAAGTCCCTACTAAAATTATCACCGCACGCCACTGGTTTTGATTAGCTTGAGTTCAGAAGTTCAAGTGGAGAGCAAACATGCTATGTCTACTATACACTCCACTACTCCTACAAATATAATGAAAAGTAAAAGGTTGATACGAAATTATTCGGGTGTTATTTAAACAGATTTAGGAAAAACTTGCATAAAAACGTTAAACTACACATTTACTTGCATAGCATTATTTTCGTGCATACATTTGCAATTAATACGGACAAAAACATGGAGTTCAAAAGATTCCTCAAACGTTTCTCCAAACTGATTTACAATAATGCGATATAATTAATCACGGATTCACCCCCACGATTCCTTACAGTCCCTGTGTAGAACACTATAGCATGGGCCAGATATTGTGCAAGGTCGTCTTCCGAACTCCGAGAGTAGGAATTGCCACGCACGTAATTTCCGTGAGATAAACCCACAGTATTCAAATATCTCTGGAATCTTTGGATACTCGAAAGACAGCCTATCGGGCGGTGCGGACGTATATAAGAGCGGATGTCGGGAGCGATCGCCAGTCCGCACCAATGCAGCCTCTGACCGTCGCCCTCAGCCTGGCGCTGTGCGCCCTCTGCGCGTGCGCAGTCGACGTGCCGCCCCCGCCGCGCCACGCCGGCCACGCCCTCCTGCACCACGGCGACGACTGGGGCGACAGCGGGCGCGCGGGTGGGGCGGGCCGCTGGCAGGACAGCGGCTACTTCCAGGGCGACATCATGCTCCCCGCCAACGTCTCCGCCCGCAACGGCCTCCTGTCCACGGCGGCGCGCTGGCCCAACCGCGTCATGCCCTACTACATCGACCCTGTCTTCTGTGAGTAGCCCCGCTCCGCGCCCAGCCCCACACCCCCGCCACGCTCACTGACTCGGCGCCCGCTTGGCTTGGCTTGCAGCGTCTGCCCAGCGCGCTGTCATTGAGAGCGCCGTCGCCGACTACAACTCGCGCACCTGCGTCACCATGCGGCCCTATCAGAACGGCGACTCCCGCTACATCTGGATCAAGGGCGACAACACGGGCTGCTGGTCGTACGTGGGATCGCAGAACGGGGTAGGCGCCATTCCTTCACCCCCTCCCTCTCTCGCGCTCACACACTCCCTCACGCGCCTTGTGCTTGCCTAGGGCCAGGTGGTGAACCTGCAGCTCAACGGGTGCGTGTATAAGGGCACCGCCATCCACGAGTTCCTCCACGCCTGGGGCTTCCACCACCAACAGTGCGCCACGGAGCGCGACAACTACGTCACCATCCAGTGGGGCAACATCCAGAGCGGTACGTACGCGCCAGCCCCTCCCCCCCCCCCCCGCGCTCACGACTCCCAGCGCCTTCACCGGCCCACCCTCTCTGCCCGCAGGCATGGAGCACAACTTCGACAAGTACAGCTCCAGCGTCATCACCAACTTCGGCGTGGCGTACGACTACGGCAGCGTCATGCACTACGACGCCTACGCCTTCAGCAAGAAACGGCCAGAAGACCATCGTCGCACCGGTGAGCATTTCCGCCTCGCTATGCGCTTGGCGCGTGCGGCGTCGACGGCGCCCAGGGACAAAGAATGTGCTCTGTGTTGCAGCAAGCCATCGGCCAGAGCAGCGGCTTCAGTTCTTCAGACATCCTCAAGCTCGAGAAGATGTACGGCTGCCGATGAACATAGGCACAGGCACTCTGAGCGAATCGCATTACTACCAATTTGTACATATATTGCTGTTTTCTATAGTAAATAAATACTTTTCTGCAAACAGCGCTACTTATTCGAGCTGAAGCTCGACAATATGTACGATGTACGCTCCCACCAACTTGAATAATTTTTCTGAAGAAGTATGTTATGTTTTACTCCTATCTACTTTTCAACCATTTTCCCTCCCTAAAAAATATTTTAAAAACTATTGTATTCTAGAGAAATGATTTTTAGGACGCAGACAATATCAAACAAATATACAAGACATTAGATAGCGTAACGAAACCATATAACGTATTATATACTAAAATAAATCAGTGATATTACTGTGGTAATATTGTAACCATCTCCTATGCTTGGAGACTAAAAAGTTATTCACATATTTCTCAATAGCAAATCTCCAATTTTGACCACCTCAGACCAGATACATAAAATTACTTTCCATACTGAGTAGAATCTGACAAAACCTTTCTTTTCTACTTAAATCTTCAAAAAAGTAACAGGCAAGGCATATGTTTGACGTTATAAATAGAACATGCGCGCAATACATAAATACTGTACATGTGAAGTACATGAAACGACATGCGTGTCCTGCAGAAGGCATTGGTATGTGGATATGGACTAAACGATTATGCCTCTTCAAGGCCACGTAATACGAGGCTACATTTACTTCGCACTGGGGAAAGCATCGAGCACCAGCAGCGCGGGCAACGCACGCCAGAGGAGCGTAATCAAATAATGGTTGCTTTCCTCCACAAATTGTCACTACAAATACGTGCTTACCGAGTACGGTTTCAAATATATAATCGATATTACTAATACTTGTTTTCCTTAACAATTTGGTTTTAGGAAACGATCACTATCTGAACGAAATGATTCAAACTTCACGTTGAAGATCCATTATTATATCGTTATTCTTCAGTTTTGTCGCCCGAGACTACACACTATTCATTTCTAGAACCTTGGTGGTTCCTGCTGATGTATCATGGTCGAATAATCGTGAGCTTAATTCACAAAAAGGGGGATTAAACGTCACATACTTTCTCGCCTTATTTATAATGGCTACACAATATTATAATAATATACCTGCAAAAGTGTTTCCTCCCAGTAAAATATTCTATCCACGCTCGGATTTCAACACAGGGCCTTACAGTAAATACGCCAGTCACTGAGTTAACATCGTACATCACCAACCTTGCAACTTGACTGTACCCTACCGATGCTTAAAAAAGTGGAACATTTGCATATTAAATTCAGATATTTTCATTTATATTATTTCAAGATCTAAATTACAAAAAGGAGTCTATTAACGAAAAAATATTTTCAATCAATAGTTTTACAATGCCAATTTTTTATTTGCCGACTTGGATGGGGGAGATTACTAAGAGCTTGTACCGACTCAACGCTTCGGTTTTAAGCGTCGCGGGTTGGTTCGTGTCCCGCCTTGGGTATGGAGTCCCTTGTCTCTAAGGTATACGTTTTCCAGAGGGCCCCCGTGTTCTACTGATCCCACATCAGAGGAGCCCGCAGGTGTGTTGTTGTCTAGTGTACGGACGAATATGCGTTCCATCGGGACGTAAAGGTAACTGGCAGTCGGCTGGATAAAAGCCCTAGGAAAAAAAAAAATTTGCAACTTTCGAGAATAGAGTGTTTGTCGAAAATGGGACCCATGCAAATTTTTAAATCTCTATTTGTTCTATACGAGGCAAACTTTCAAATACACTAATGATGCTTCAAAAGACCACACTTTCTCGTATTTTAAACTTTTGCAATTTTCGAAAATTCAGGAATTTCAATGAAAATGACACGTGTACCTCTCTCTTAAGCGTCCTCTGGGCTATCTGACAACAAAATTTAATGAAAAAAATTGGACACACATTTCTGAAAATTTTGAAAATGTCTCAGAGGCTCCACGTAAAGTTCACCCAAAACTTAAAATATCGGTTTCAAATTCAAGGGGCCCGCAACATCAGCCAGATCGATTCGGGAATATCAATTTCGAAGAAAGTCGGCTGAAAGGATTAGGTGCTAGCGTTGCCCACACGAACAGACGTTTTGCCGTCAATCGATTTTTCGATCTTAAGGACCTACACAACGGATTCTGATTACAAAACGTGCTAGAGGAAGTATACATAGGGACAACCTTTTTCGTTACCAGGGCTCAACAGTAAGAGATTTTCTGACGATACTTCGCCTTTTTTCCCGCAGTATAGCAATACTCTCTCTATACTCCGTAAACAGTAGCAAGAACGTAAACTAGTGACGCTACAGAATGGCACAGTGCACTCTCTCGTACTAGTTAGTTTTCTAAATTCTTTGGTATGGTCTAGCTTTTCGGTGTTGTCTCATCCTCTTCCCAGCTGCCATTTAGTTAGAGTAGAAAAAACTCAAATGTAGTTTGAGATTTTTGAAACTCAAAACTTTTCTGTGAAAAAGAGCTTCAATTTTGCATTTTTAGTAGCGCTTAAATGCCATTTTCTTAAAAACGGCACCAAATTTTTAAAAGAAAATTACCATTTAGGACAAGGTTTTAGTGTTCTTTAATATTCTAACATTGATATTTCCGTTCTACCGGAAGCCGAAAAATTAGGAAAATGTCGAAAAAATGTAGTTTGGGCGGCGATAGATGGCAGCTGCCAAGAGTATTGGCAAGTCCGAAAAGCTAGCCGAGACCAAACGCAACAGAAAACTAACACGGGAAAGTCTGTGCCATTCTGTAGCACCACTAGTTTGGAGAAGTATTTGATTTTTGGTTAAACGTTTATTTTGGCAGCAAAGACCCATGTTCCTTTATGTAAACATGTGTGAAGTAAGATATTCACTAACGATCGTCGCGTCATCAATGTTAATAAATATTGCCAATTTATTTTACATAAATATATATGCAACAATTTTCATGTTTAAATTGTATATTTTAATTAAATTCCAATAGTAGAACAAAAACTATTATTTTAAGAATATAAAAAAAACAATTAAACCTTGCCCTAAATGGCAATTTTCGTTGAAAAATTTGGAGCCGTTTCCAGAAAATGGCGTTTAAGCGCTACTGTAAATGTGAAATTTGAAGCTCTTTTCTACAGAAAAGTTTTGAGTTTTCGAAAAACTTCATTTGAAGTCATTCAAAGCACTTATACTCACAAATTCAATAGTGTCTACAAATTGCTGGAAATGTGCATTTTAACCGTGTGAGAAAACTTTTCCACCTGCAATGTCATCTTTCTTATTAAAATTACTTGAAGAAATAAAATTGAAAATATCACAATGAAACCCAGCTGTTGAAATATTTATAATGAACTTTAAAATTATTAATGACTGTTATAGAAAAAACTTACATCCAACAGCCTACATGTAATTCCAGAAAATGCACGAAAGAAACAAACTAAATAACTATACTTAATTATTGAATGAAATAAACGAAAAACTCACAGTACTCACAATATTCTCCGATTCCGGAAATCCTTGCACGAATTATTGGAAGTTCTTGACTTCTTTAATACGTATTCGGAGCTTTACAAAATCAGAATTACGTAACTATTTTGAATCGTGACTTTCAAACTAATTGCCATTTGTAAACATATTAGTCGTTTAGGTAGCATTCATGTCATAACATGAATTCGAGAACTAAACTACGAATTACAACTTAACATCCAAATTAATTTCGCTTCCTTAAATCATAATACTGTTATACAAAAAAATTGTGTATGCAACTCGTTTATAATGTTACTTTTTTGCACTCATAAGAAGATATTACCGAACACACTCCTAACGTCGTTCGTTCGATATCTTCTTATTCGTGCAAAAAAGGACATTATAAACTAATTCATAATATACCATTGTCATTTTCTTAATTTTTCGGTTTCCTTTTGGCAGAATGTAAATATTAAATTTAGAATATTAAAGAAGACTAAAATGTAGTCCTAAATGGAAATTTTCTTTTAAAAATTATCCGCCGTTTAAAGAAAATTGCGTTTTAGCGTTACTAAAAAATGCGAAATTTGAAGCTCATTTTCACAGACAATTTTTGAGTATAACTCGACCCAGCGAAGAATGAAGGCTGCGATTGCGGCGCGTCGTGGAACTAACAATGTAAACACGGGTCTGTACAGTCAATTTCGTTAACAAAAGTCGCCAGGAGCGTGAAGCGGGTTCAAAGACTGCTTCTACGGAATCACCATGGCCTCCTTCATAGAGGTTGTGAATCAGCTGATAAAATATAACTTCAGAGGCACTCATGCAAGATTTGCACTATTTTATGTTTGTCCCTAAGTTGCTTTTTTTTACTTTTCACCGTTCTAGTACAAATATAATAAAAAGTTGTATTCATATAGAATTAATACTTATTCATTGAATTTAAACATTTTGTATTCTTCATTCATCTTTTTTTCCATAGCCTTTAGACGGTTGGTTAGGAATGCAATAAAGTACCAAATCACTAACTTTACTGTCATATGTATCTATAATATTCTTCATTATGGTGGTAGTTACTTCTTAAATAAAAAAATAATTTTATTTGATATATGTTCTGAGAAAGTACTTAAGTTAAAATAAACGATTTATGCGCTCATCGAAAGAATTAGTTTCAAATTTTGAATCATTTTGCAGAGAAAAGTATATTTTTATTTCTTCCAATATGAGGTGCAGATATGTCCAAATATAGTTAAAATATTAGTTGGGAGCATACTAGATTTGCAACGAAATAAATCGCGCTTTCTTTCGCAATAGTTTGGCATTTGGTTCCATTTTAATTTGAATAGAATATTGTGTTAATACTAGTGTTAAGTACCCCCCAAAATCAAAATATCAGTTTCAAAATAAAGAGGCTGTGACATCAGCCAAATCAACAGGGGAATATCAATTATGGAGAAAATTGGCTAAATTGTTTAGCTGTTACCATTGCTCACAGACAGACTGAATGGACAGACATTTGGCCATCAATTGATTTTCCCGTATTAATCATGAGAAGCCAGAATCCCACAAAACATGGATTCTGGCTTCATCGTGTGTTAGAGGATTTTTTTTCTTCTAAATTTATCAACGGGATTTATTCCACTTTATTTTACAATATTTGTTTAAAAGTTACATGTTTCATGTACTTTAAATTGTAATCCTGAAAAAATTGTTTAAGGTGGGCCAATTCTTTTAATTTTCCAACCCTTCACAGAAAAGTATTTTATAATTTTGTTTAATTGCCAATTTTAACTATGTACATCATTTACAACTATGTACAATGTTCACAGGAACACAGGTTTTCTCTTTGGAATATGACAAACTTCAAAATATACCAGTTCTGGCCCCCAAAGCAAATTTTTTTTAAAATAAAATTTCATTATTACGAATACCATTGGAAAATAATGTTCCAGAATGCAGAGAACGAAAATAAAATTTTTGTCAAAAGCTTTATTTTCATTTGATGTTTTTAAGCATTTGGAATAATATTTCATTTACAAATATTACTTCATTTCACATACTTGAAACAACCAAAAAATTTATTTCTCAAATTAACTTCTTTATTTACACAGAACTAGCAAACCATGCAAAGAACAATATCCAGTATACTAATGCAGTCTACTGTACCTCTAATATCTGTAAAAATTCAAATGGTTATACCTCCAAAG
The DNA here is from genome assembly GCA_031308135.1 of Acheta domesticus. NCBI lineage: Eukaryota > Metazoa > Arthropoda > Insecta > Orthoptera > Gryllidae > Acheta > Acheta domesticus. Next base: position 55,819,606 of record JAHLJT010000631.1, on the reverse strand, counting down.
TTTTACTCATGTCTATTTATCATGAATTTACTTTTCACCTTCAACTGATCTGCAACACAGTTTTGATCAACTTCTCTACTAGTACTCACTTCACATAAGTTGAGAGAGAGTCCCACTGCATACAAATTCAAATAAGGACATAATAAGTAAAACACACAAGGAATTTATATTTTAATATATTAATTTATAAAATCAGTCTTAAATAACCAAGGGTAAGTTTATATACAAATGTCATACAAGTTATTGAAAAGATACAAATGTGTACAAAATAGTTGTCGTCTACTGATGCCCTACATTAAAGCTGTTATTAGATTTTCTATTCACATTATTAAAAAAATATTTGGCAAATTTCAAAGAAATCATCATACTTTTTTTACTGAAGCATATAATACAAAATTAAAGCCATACATACAAATTTGTAATTATAAAATATTATCTTCATACATAAAAGATCAAATACAAATTCTGCCACCCTTGATGATGTCAGAAAATGATTTTAGTAGCTTGTTGGCCAAATGTAATCTCTAGCAAGTAGTTGAGCTACAGATGGCCTTTTTTTGGCATCATACGCTAAACAGCATTTCAAGGCATCCATGAGAGGGGGAGGGCACTTGTCAACTGGCGGAAATTCAATCCTGTGAGTTGGAGTCGCAATAACTTGCAACTTTTTTATATTGTTTGTAATATGTTGAAATGGAGTTTTTCGGTACAACAAATTGTACAAGATGCATCCAAGAGACCACACATCTGACTTATAGCCCACCTAAAAAACATCAAGTCAAATTTAATTAAAAAAATATTCCTGAAACACTTTGAGAACTGCTCATAGCATAGTGTTTAAAAATATTCTTAAGTTACATCACACTAAAAAAAGTGAATTAACTGAATTACAAATGAGCCATGTCCCTCAGAATTTCACAAACATTTGTTTTTCAGCACATTGTCATTCCTTATGTAGTACTATTTATTACCACTTGTAATCACTGGATGCAGTGACGTTCCAGTAATGGGATAAAATTATGAGAAACAAAGCATCTACAACACACCTCATTTGATTGGTTCTACATTAACAATCTCAAGAAAATAAAAGAGTCATCTCACATTTTACTTTCATGGTACACATGGTTTCACAGAAAATGTATTACACAAGTGCAAAAATATTGTATTATGCCCAAGCAAATTCCTCAGTTTAATTCAGTTGTTTCTCAATGTGATGCAATTGTAATACACGAGACCAAACCTATTGTTCTGTATCATTGAAGATAATAACAACATAATGTAACTTTCATATGAAAAAATTACAGTTTAAAGTTAAAAGACTCCGTCAGAACTGAAAGTTGGCAGGCATTAGGTCCAAATAGGCTTTAACTGTGCTGTAACACCATTGGAAGGAAGGGAATATTGTTTTATTATTTTCTGTGAGTCTTCCTTACGGTGACCTCTATATTTTTGGAACAAATTTCCTCGACTTTTCTCGCTTTTCTAGTCAATTCATTTTTTTGCCCCCAATTTATGTTCTGCTTGATCAACGAAAAATATATGAAGAGAAAGAAATGTTTTAAAGTTCCTATGACATAATAATAATAAATAAATAAATTACATAAATTCCGCTGTCTTCATCCAAACTCTTCAGTAAGAAGATTGTATGTACCCTGAACGATGAGAGGCAGAGGGTTAGTTAATATAAAAACTCTTTGCCTGAGACAAGAGGAAAAAACGTGACAGGGTCTCTTAAACTCCACAGACACGTTAATGAAATTAACTGTTAATGAGGACTACGGCTTCACTCCATTGAACCTCCATGAGCGAAATTATGAAATAAATATCTCTACACACCAGTCAAGCTTCAATGGATGGAAGCAACGAGAAATTCATGGAAGATACCCAAAATTCTTGTTTCAAGACGATGTAGACAGACATTCTTCGGTGATGTGGCTTTTAGAGAAACAAATATATCCTGAGACCGAGGGTTTTATAATGGCCATTCAAGATATAGTTATTAAGACCAGAAACTATCGAAAGCATTGTTTGAAAGAAGATGTGGTGGATAAATGTAGGAAGTGTGGAGCTGTAGGAGAAACTATAGAACATGTCACAGCTGCATGCTCTTCCCTCTCAGACAGTGCTTACTTGGGAAGGCATAATCAAGTTGCGAAAATCATACACAGGGCAATCGCAATACAGCATAATTTACTGGATGAATTGACACCAGCCATTCTATAAATACACTCCTGCTCCAGTTCTGGAATCAAGTTGCACTCTTTTGTATAGGGATAGACCAGTTCTAACTGACCGTACTGTCGATCACAACAGGCCAGATATTCTCCTCATACATACAAAGAAAAATGGAGTAATAATAGACATCGCAGTACCATTATCCCACAATATCAAACAGAAAGAAATTGAAAAAATTTCCAAATATGAAAACTTGTCTTATGAACTAAAACGTATCTGGAAATTAAATGCTACCAAAACATACCCACTTGTGATATCGGTGGAAGGCCTTGTCAGTAAACACTTTCTTAAACACTTAAAAGAACTTCAACTACCGAAAAACGTTGTGAACATGGGACAGCACACAGTTCTGTTGCAAACAGCCCATATTGTAAGAAAATTTATGTCTTAAGTCCAGATATAAGATGAACTTCTTTTTCTGTGACCAAACCTGTTCCAAAACAACTCTGGGGAAGGTGAACATTTTTACCAGCGAAAATAGCTGAGGAAAATATTACAATAGTAAAATAATAATAATAATTTAAAAAGTTGAGAAAAGTATGACCAAATTCAAACTGAGCAAATGATAGCGGCAAACAAAACAGATATTGTTATCTAGGAAAAAAGTGTCTACTTCTAGATGTTGCTATACCATGTAATCAACATGTTGTAACCAAGGAGGGAGAGAAATGTCTTAAATTTAAGAGTTTGGAAATTGATATCAGCAGAATGTGAAGCATAAAAGCACAGATCACCCCAATAGTTATCAGAGCAGACTAAAAAAATCTTTAGTCGTGAATTAGAGGTACAACAACATCAACAACAACAACAATAATAATAATAATAATAATAACAACAACAACAACAACAACAACAACAACTAGCGTACCCGTGTGAGAACTCTCGCATGTTAAACCCACCCTTTCCCTTTCCATTTGTATACCCCTTCCATTAAGAAGGAATGTTGTTAATGAAACTATTTCTTTAAAAAATGCATAAGTGTAACTTCTAATGTACTTATAGAATACCAAACAAAAATTACAATGCAATTGATGTTGGAAGCAAATTTTCAATAAAGGTTTATTCGGCATTATAGAGATGTTCTTGGAAAAATTCATACTTTTTTAAAAACAACATTTGAAGAAATTATTCAATCTCACTTGAGAGTTAGCTTTTGGCTTTCCTTGATAGTCACAAAAATAATAGAAAAGTTTTTTACTCTTGAGAAAGCGAAGTAAAGTAGTGCAAAAATACTGGATCGGGCAAGTACAACCCAACTCTTTGCAATATTTGACATTCCTTTATTTGTTATGAAGAACAGAGCGGGTTTTGGAGAATCAGGGTGCCATCTTGCTGGGATGCGAAAATTGAAAAATTATTTGTTTACTAAAAGTATTGGATTATTTTCTGCGTGCTTATATACCTCAAGAAAAGCAATTTCGAGCACCAAAATAATGAAACTAATATTTTCTCCTTTGAGTACTAAATACCATTTGTTACCGTTAGAAACAATTTAGAACTCACTTCAGTACATGGGAATGTTGCTCAAACGATGTTTGCATATTGAATATCTTAACAAACAGACACCTTGAGTTTAATATCAAACGGTGTATTATTTACAATATGAGTTTGCCGCTGGGCGTTGATGTACACACTTCCACATACCGCCAACATTTAAATCATGTATTTTGGACTGCAATCGCTGGCAGTTGTCATGTGACTTGCACTATTCTTTCTATAATTTCAATTGAGTTGCTTTTTTAAATTAATTCACGTAGTATTGTTGGCTAGTGCATTTTGATTTTGTTTTTCATTTATTTCAAGCTATTTTACTTTGCAATAGTGCAATGAAAATAATGTGCGATTCTTTGTCATTTTTGTATAAGTCCTCTATTACCTTGAATTCTAATTTCCAGATTAACATAAGTGTTCTAAAATGTCTACCACCGCAGGGTGGTATGTTGGTAATCTTGACGAAGCTGTGTTCTGGCTTGTTGATGTCCTTGATATATGATGTAGTGGGGTAGACATCTGTGATATAGAGTTACTAGTGTAATTGGAAGAAATTGTGGTGTTTGAATTGTATCAGGTTATAACGTGAAACATCACCAATGTGTTATTAACCTAATTACAGAAAACAGACTTCCATTAACAGTTCATTTGACTAATTGTTTGATCATGGTGGAAAAACTATTTGTATTTCAGTTGACATTGTACATTCATTTTAGTGTCTGTTATTTGTTTGATCACATTTTTTGCACTTGTGTAGGAATTTAATTTTTACTAGGCAGAAATATTGTGTTTGGAACATTTGTTCTGTTGCTATTTGACTCCTGTTGACTGATTTTTACAAATTCTTTATTACATGTGTATGTTTTATCACTCAAGAATTATCTACATTTATGTGCATTACTGCTCTAAAACATTCAATTTAATACAATCAGACACCCTTGTTTCAAGTAGTCTTCTATGAGTTCCTTATTTCTTAAATGTGTGTGATTCTTGTATTGAAGAAACATTAATTTTTTTGTAATCATTGCTGTTTTAACTAATTCGACTTGAGTGTGTAATAAAAAACTAAATTTGTTATGAGCCACGGTAAGGTCAATTAGGCATTGTTGAAAGATTGGCAGCACTAGAAAGATTTAAGAAATAAAGCAAATATTTAAAGGCCTAGAAGAATTATAAATTTCACTTCTGTGCTATGTACTAATAAGTCAAATATTAAATTATGTTAAGTAATAATATTAATTTAAGTTTGAAATACATTCAACATACTTCTTATTATTGACCAAAATAAATGAATTGAGAGATACTGATTTTAATTTTGCCCACAAACTACACACAAGTTTAATTTTATATGTAATTCTTCTTTTTTCTCTGACAATAACGCTAGTTTTAATATTACACTGTTGATCATAATTCATCAAGAAAATATGAACATTAATTAATTTATATTCAGTGTATCTAACACACAATATATTGCAGTTAGGATATTAAAAAGTTTTGCTTCTGGGTTTATAAAACATATGACCGAACTACTACATAAATACTTTCAGTGCTAGAAACATGAAATCTATTGCACTAATAAGAATAATGAATTTATTAATTACCACTGCACATACAGAGGAGTCGATTTAAGTTTCAATTACGAAATTGAGAGTTGTATGTTTGGAATCCACTGCCCTCCAATGTATACATACAAAATTTTAAATTGAATCTGAGAGTTATGGGACAGAGACTTTAAATATGCTAGAAATTGGTGGTTACATTCATTTTGATTTTGATGAACTGTTTTTGATGTATTGAATATTGTAAATAATGTTGACACTTTTAAGATCAGTTATGATGATCAGTAGTGTGAAACTATAATAATAATAATAATAATAATAATAGTGACTTTATTTATGTGGCGAGACTCGGGCCATCAGGCCCGCTCTTCCGCCTAACCATGTAATAATACATATATAGATAAAAATTGAAACAGTACATTTAGTAAATTAAATAAAATACAACTTAGATATGTCTTGCCCCTGGGCTCACAAAATGAAAGTAAAAAACACAACGTCCCAGCATTTACCTTAAACGGCCGGGGAAAACCAGGGAAAACAAAGGAAGTGTGCATGCTCTTCAACGTTGAGCAACAAAATAAAATATTTAAAATAATTTATAAAGCATTTACTGACACAAGAGAACATTAAAGAGATGCCCGAAAATAAATTATGAAAGAGAGAAAAGAAAATATTAACCCATACACGTCGAATGTTAGCAAGAAAATCTCAATCCATTAAAGAACTCATTAAAAAAAATAATAAATGAGAATGCACACAACCACCCGGCCAGGACGACGGCTTAGGGCCGATTTTAATTACATCAACATGTACCAAGGGAAAAGACGCATTCAGTCAGAGCCATGACAAGTTTAGCTGGAATGAATTTGAAAAAAAAACAACTTTCTAATCTTATATTAAACTTAATTTAAACTAATTATACTGTTGTTTATTAAATTAAAAATTAACCTAAGAAGTATAAGAAAATACAAAATAAAAAAAGTTAAAAATGTCATATAAAAGGTTACATTTGGCGTACAATTTTGAATAATAATAATAATAATAATAAATAAAAATTAAAATAATAATAATAATAATATATTGAGTACACACTTTCACATCGTACATTATCAGCTCAGTAGAAGAGTATTTAAATGTTTTTTGAATGATCGCAATGTTTTACATTTCCTAACATTTTCTGGAAGGTTATTCCACTCTCAGGGTCGTTGCTACTAAGTAAGATTTATTATAAAAATTGGTGTTGCTTTTAGGAATATTGCATAGCAAGGATTTCTGGAAACTAAAACAATTGTTCCACAAAAGGAAGAAAGAGAAAAGAGGGAAAAAAAAGAGAGAGAGAAAATAAAATAAAATAATAATAAAATGTAATGTGTGTATTGCTTGTATGGAGAATTATTTAACAAATAGGCTAATTCAATTCAGTTTTTTTGGGGCAATACCAAAAAAATATTGTAAAGATATTTAAAACTTAATTTAATGTTTTTATTACTTAGTGGTAAGTAGCATTTGAAATATTTTGTGTATTTCATAAGTCTCTATTCCATTGCCAACGTTTATCCATATCTAATTGACGTAATCAGGACTCGTAACAATATATAACAGGACTATAGAAATAAATAATTTATATTCGTGTTTCCCAGTGAGTTTGGTATCAATCCTTGAAGGCCAATGAAATGTTAGAGGGGGATCATAGTGTGATCAAGGGATACATGGGGGGTCAATAGCCAAATAGGTCCTGGTAACTGATAGGTGGTATTCAAAATTCTATTGATTACAAAATATTATTGTTAATTTTTTTATGTAAAGGTTTACAACATCACTAGGTTATATTTCCATAAATCGATAATTATAATAGTACTCAAAATAATATAACACAAACCTAACAAGTCATTTTTCGAAAATTTCTGTTCGTATTTTTTAGACAGTTGCTATCAGGTTGTTTATAAGCAATCATTTACATTATGATTACTTTGTTTTTATAAATTTACAGAAAGAAAAAGTCAATGAGATTGATAAAGCCAATCATTGTTTTAAAAGAAGTTGATTCAAGAATAAGGCTGCAAATACACTATTTATAAAAAAGTCATTATTCAAGAATATTTGTTTTACAATCAGACCTAGATAAGTGGAAGTACATGCTTAAATATTAATACGGAAAAAAATGTTCAACCCCATTGTCAATATCTAAATACAATAAATGGTAACATCATTAAAGAAAAAACACTACTTCAAGTAAAATTAAATAATATTGTTGGTAATAGTAAAATAAAAAGAAATATGTTCTAATTAAATACAGAGCATAAAATGATTGGTAGTACATTAGTAAAAATCAGTCAAATGTCAAGCAGTAAAATAAAGACAATGAAATAAGCAAACTAATGAAATAGAGGAAGTAAATCACAATGGAAACAATTATTTCACATGCAACATAAAACATTTGTAACATAGAAATACTGGCAAATACCAAGAAGCACATTTATCAAAATTTCAAAATATAAAATGTAAGGAGTATCATGTTGTAAAATACAGAAAATATCTAAGGCAAATGGCCCGCAGTTAAATAAAACAAAATTATTAACATTTCCATTAAACAAAACTTGTAATCAAAAATAAAACCCCAGTCAATAATTTCTTTTAAAAAATCAAATAAATATATTTTTATTAGGTCATAGCCCATATCCACATACTCATCCGAAAGTTGGTTATACAAATGAGGGGCTCAAATAGAGAGGAAGAATAGAAAAGATTTATGTAGATCTTTTATGGATAGAACAAAGTATTGAGAAAATGTTTATATTATGGTTTTTGTTTGCTGATCGAAGAAAATACAATATCAAAACATAGCCATGGGTAACTCTTAGCTTACACCTGTGAATTTTATTTAAATCTGCCACGTCGGCCATTTTCATACGTCGACCAATCAAGAACAGTTTTTTTTTTCTGGTTCCGAATGAAGGTAAAGAATGCTAATATGCCACCCGGCCATGTCGGCTGTCGCACAGAGCGAGTGAGAGAGCGATATTTTCAGGGGAAGTGAGCGGTTGATGGTGGGAGTCACCCCTCCTCATGCATGCGCATTCGAAGGAAGCTTTCTGTCCTGTCGGGGTATAATCGAATTGTTTCACTACATACATAGGAAACAATCTTCATAGGTATCAAGCAACTATAATAGTACTTCTAGTTGTTGCTGGAGAGAAAATCTTGAATTTATGATTATGCAAATAAAGCTCCTCAGACTGCACAAACCACGGTGTGTACAGAAAGCTAACCTTTCTAAGCGTACCGTCACAAAAATGGCTACCAGCAATAAGGACTGAAATATTTAGGTGGCATTGGTAGATTTGAAGCGTCGAACCGAAAAGTTAATTGAATGTCCAAGAATGTCTCATCTAGTAAATGATAATGTGAAAAACGTTTCTTTTGAGGCCTCTGGCCTCAAAATAGTACTTTTCAAGGCTCTAAAACACTTTGTTTAGGTGTTATTTGCAGATATAGATTGGCATGTGATGCAGGTTGCATTTTTCATGAATATTTCGATGTGCTTTTTTTAAACAAATCCTACATATTTTAAAAGTCAAAGTGCAATTCGTCACGTCTCTGTGAAATTCTCTTTCTTTAGAGACCTCATTTTTAGAGATTGGTTGCGTGTGAGAGTCGCAATGGAAAGGTATACTACTGAAATAATACAGGAGACAATAATAATCTCTCCCCGTGGCACAGACTGTTGCGGCAACCGTTGTCTGCACCAAGGTGGCAGCAGGTGAGAGTCCTGTGTAGGTACAGTCATATTAATGATAGTCCCTTCACCACTCCTCTTCCTCCTCCTATCACCTCATTATTCATAATTTAAGGTGAAACAACCATGTCTTACTAAGGGATACAGCCGGAAAGCTGATCCCTGTAATGTCTCTGTGCGTCACATTAATCGCTCTCAGGGATAGAATAGGAAAGGGCTTCATTGAGAACTGCTGCATGGTAAGAAAAGGCCAATTTACCAAATAATAATAATGATAATGACTAAAACCTACAAATATCTAGGCATTGAAGAACGAAAGACCATCTCAAACAACATAATGAAAGAGAGAATTCGCAGGGAGTATTAGAGAAGAGTGACACTTGCCCCACAGTCCGCTCTGAACTCCAGGAATAAAATACCAGAAAAAATATGACATTTGTGTCATTTTTGAAGAAACAAAAAATACTCCAACATGAACTTTATTTCATTTTAAAGAGTGCAATTAGCACTACCTGTTTGAAAAGTTTGTAGGCATTTATGAGAAAATAGTGTTTGAAAGTTTCTGGAAACACGGAATTTTCTGTTTGTTTTCACAGAAAACAGCAGAGTTTTCGAGAAACGTTATATGACATTATTTAAAGCACTTGTACTCACAAATATAAAATTGTGAACAAATCACCACTAATGTAAATATTAACCACAGAGCCAAGTCAAAAAAATTACAATTTTGTAATTTTTGAAAAAACAAAAGAATAGAGCAAACTGATGGTTATGCCATCTCTTAAAGTGCATTTACCACTATTCCTACCAAAGTTTAAAGAAAAAATTTGGAGCCGTGTTTGAGAAAATTTTAGAAAATGTCTGTGGGCTTCATGTAAAGTATCCCCAAAAAATTCAATTTAAAAATTGCAGCGCCTTGAGTGGAGCCAAATCGAACAGTGAATATCCTTTTTGGAAAAAATCATACATATGGTTTAGGCGCTAGTGGTGTTCACAGACAGAGACAGATGGAAGGACAGATACAAAACATTAACAGACATTACAAAAAATTAAAACACTTTTTAGGTATCAGGGGACCCTAAAAACGGATTTCAGTGGAAATCTTGACATTGATTTTCAGCATTACATAACTTTCTCAATATTATGGATATTACTCTGTATATATGTATGTATACGAGAAAGTAAAAAGAGCTTCTCCCAATCAAGGAATTCATCATACATTTCCTCATATTGTGTCATGGAGGAGAATGACCTTAAACCAAGAGTGCCATTTACCTTAAGTTCTTCACTGGCATCTGTACAGTCTTTATGAGTGAAACTAAAGTTAAAATTTTTCATTATAAAGTATAAATAAAATGATTTTATGGTATACTTTCTACTAAGATTTTCCTGTACACTGATGGATGCAGCACCTTAGTGCATGTGGGGAGATTGTTGTCTGTGTTTTTCATAAATACACAATATAACTTGTGTAGTTCAAGGAATAGTCTAGCTGAAAAGGCAAGAGAATTTTTTCCACAAATAAACTCATTAATTAATAATAGAAAAAAGTTATTTTTTAAATCTCCAGAATGAGTAGTAATTTATAAGGAGAAAAAGGTGTGAATGAATTTTACCCCCAGTTGCTACTATCACTTACTGGAGTATATGGTTGAATGCTGCATTATTTTATCAAGGGGACGTCCATAAATTACGTAACGCAAATTTGGAGTATTTGGAATACCACCTCTGCCCCCTGTAACGCACCCATAACATGTGCTTGAACCTCCTGTAATAATTATGTAATGCTTGCAACCCCCCTTGTGAATGCAAGAATTGTGGGCAAGTTGCAAGTGAAGGTTGGATCCATTGGTAAGAAAATTTTTTATCACAAGCCATGCACACACCAGAATGGGCGAAAGTCTACCGCAATAATTTAAGTGGATTTTAGAATAAACTACATATCAGTTTTGAATATTTTCTTCAGTCTTACAGTTTCAATAAATAATTGATGAGAAAATATCTCCATTTGTGACAATTTCCATCTTACAACTTTAATATATTTTTGTCTTTAAATTAATTACTTAATATGTTAATGTTTCAGTGTAAGTCTCAAAGAAAAGTGAATTATTTCAAATGTTGAAAAATGTTTAAAAAATCAATGTTACGTAACAATAAACCATACCCCTATATAATGCGGTGTAACATTGCCTGAAACTCCCTACACCCTCTTTAGTGTTACGTAATTTATTGATGAGCACCCCCAAGGCAGCATACAAGTGAGCACTCACAAATCCCTCAACCCAGGTCACCTGTTCCCTTCAACATGCGTTGTCATGCACTACAAACACGAGGGGGCATTCACCGTATAGAAAAGTCCAGCGAGGAAGAAAAATCGGTGATAGAGTGAGGGTTTTACATAAAATGGAGAACAAGAGAATTGAAGACTGAGAAAGGAACACATGGAAACATTTCTGCATTCCCTAATCAGGACATAGACCAACCCACTTTAGGTTCAACACTCGACCTGGGATAAGACTGCAGAACATACACGGCAAATCTTCGATGGGGACTAGATTGCTGCAATGTTTTTTCAAAGAGCAAATAAATGTTTTGCTTTTAAAGTTTAACCATTGACAAAAACTAGTCAGGTCTATTCTGGAAAACATCTTTGAAATCACTGTACATTCAATTGCTCCTGGACACATTCTAGCAATGAACAAATGACCATTGTGCCATGCTCAAATGCAACTGGCACACAAATCAAATGAACTGTAAATAGTACAGCTAAGAAAAAAACACCATTAAGGGAATCAGAAATAAGATATTTTCCTTGTGATTATTATAACCACCCAGAAGCTTGGACGAACCAGGTTATTTTCATGTTCTTTTCTCAATGTTTTCATATTATCTGTAATGAAATTCCAGAAAGAGAAAGGGATTTGCTTGATAATGCCCCGTCTTACCCCGCAGTATCTACTCTGAAAACAAATTTTTGTCTCTACCTAATGTGACTTCCTAAATACAGCCAAAGGAACAAAGCATGATTTCCTGTTTGAAATTAGATTTTAAAAAATTTTTTCTCAGCTCTGATTTACAACAAAATTGTTTGGATGGCATGAAAGCACTTTTGAAAATGTGGACCATAAAAGATCTAATTTTCATTTTCACAGAAAGTGACACTTGTAAGTGACCCAGTAAACGACTCAATGTATAGCAGACTTTCCCTGAATAAAAATTTTAGAACAAGGCTACAATTGTGAAGAAAATATAGAAGCTGTATTGAGCTGGCTACATCAATTCCAGATTTCACTAATGTTGATAAAGATAATATTGTTGATTGGCTATCAAAATGGCAATGAAGAGGGATTCAAAAATTACTTACCTTCATACCAACACTTAAATTCAAGAAGTTTCTGAAATTCATCTTGAATTTATAGTTCTTTACCACACTTTAGATTTTTTTACTCCTTACTGTAATTTTTATGAATCCTACTACTTTGTTATTATTGTAATATTCATTTTATTAATTTATTTAATTTTTTTATTAATTCTTTATGTAGAGGTTTATCCCATTAATAAATAAAAAGTGTACATAGCAGTTTATTATGGCACTGCAAGTACTACTAGAACTCTCTCAATGCAGGATGATTCAGAAGACAATGAGTGTGAAAATGTTTTGGCACTAAAGGCAAAATTCAGGTAACTCAAGCAATGGAAGCAATTTATATCGTCTCCTGTATTATTTCAGTAGTATACCTTTGAGTTCCGGTTCTCACACGCAACCAATCTTTATAAATGAGGGCTCTGAAGAAAGAGAATTTCACGGAGACTTGATGAATTCCACTTTGACTTTAAAAATATGGACGATTTCTTTAAAAAAAACGCAACCCGCATCACACGTCAACCAACATTGGCAAATAACTCATAAACAAAGCGTTTTAGAGCCTTAAAAAGTACAATTTTGAGGCCAAAGGCCTCAAAGAAGCGTTTTTCACATTATAATCTATAAGATGAGACATTCTCCAATCCATTCAATTCATTTTTGGGTTCCACGCTTCAATAATATCAAGGCCACCTCTATATTTCTGCCCTTCCTGCTGGTAGCAATTTTTGTGGCGACACGCTTAGAATGCTTAGTTTCGACAATCTCTATATACGCTTTCTGTTAACACCGTAGTTTGTGCAGTCTGACGAGGTTTATTTGCATAATCATTAATTCAAGATTTGCTCTCCAGCATCAACTAGAAGTACTATTATAGTTGCTTGATACCTATACGTATGAAGATTGTTTCTTATGCGTGCAGTGAAACTATTCAATTAACGTTATTTCATGGTCTATACGTGCTGCGTACTTAATTGTGAAATGATGTGGGTGTTCAGTGAAGATTGAAGACTGTTTGTGTTTTACCCTGTACCAATATTTTCGTTATCATTTGATGAAATTTTCAAGTCAACGGGTTCAGACACGTAGCTTTCTCAAAAGAAAAAAGCTAATATTTTTGTAACTATCACGAAAAACTAAAACCTAACTGACAAAGAATATTGAATAAATACTTCAAATGTCTTTAAGTAAGTGTTGGGAATTGTTCCAAGCAAATTCTCCATGATATTGAAAATTTCTTTTACACATTAATTGCATTGTTTATTTTATTTGTAATTGTGTTAATACACTGCAAGTTACCTTATAGATTTTAAACAAATAAACACGTTTCGTTAACTACTTTCCCTCTTAGAATGAAAATAGAAGGATAGGGATGAGTGTGGGGTCTAACGAGTTCTCGCACGGGTACACAGAGGTAGTGGGGGAAAACTTGTGATGTGGCACAACACAAAGAACAAACTTTTTAAAGTAGCTAAAGTAAAATAGCTTGAAATAAATGGAAAACAAAAATCAAAACGCACTAGCCCACAATACTACGTGAATCAATTAAAAAACAACTAACTTTAAAATTATAGAAAGAATAGTGCAAGTCACCCGACAACTGCCAACGATCGCAGTCCAAACGCACGATTTAAATGTTAGCCGTATCTGGAAGTATGTACACCAACGCCCAGCTGCAAACTCATATCATAAATAAAACACCGTTTGATATTAAACTCAAGGTGTCAGGTTCGTTAAGATATTAAAAATTCAAAAACATCGTTTGAGCAACATTCCCATGTACCGAAGTGGGCTTCCTAATGCCTACTAAATTGTTTCTAATGCTAACAAATGGTATTTAGTACTCAAAGGTGAAAACATTAGTTTGATTATTTTTTGACTCGGAATTGCTTTTCTTGAGGTACGTAAGGACTGCAGAAAATAATTCAATACTTTTTAGTATACAAATAATTTTTCAATCTTCTCACCCCAGCAAGCTGGCACCCTGACTCTCCAAAACCCACTCGAATTCTTCATAACAAATCGAGGAAAGTTAAATAATATTGCAATGAGTAGGTCTGTTCTTGCCAGATCCGGTATTTTCAGCACTACTTTACTTGACTTTCTCAAGAGTAAAAACCTTTTCTATTATTTGACTATCAAGGAAAGCGAAAAGCTAACTCTCAAGGAAGATTGAAAAATTTCTTCAAATGTTTTTTAAAGAAGTATGAATTGTTCCAAGAACATCTCTCTATAATGTTGAATAAACTTTAATTGAAAATTTGTTTCAAACATCAATTGCATTGTTATTTTGTTTGATGTTTTGTAAGTACATTAGAAGTTCCTCTCCTTTATGGAAAGGATAGACAAACGGATAGGGAAAGGGTGGGGTTTAACACGCGAGAGTTCTCGCACGGGTACGCTAGTTTTCGTGAATTTCTGTGAACAGGAAATCTGACTTCCATGACATTTTGAATTAGAAAAAAAGAAGAAGAACTGAAATAACGAAAATAATTTTTTAAACAGAGCAAAACAAAGACTTCATTCTTCGTTCATTTTTCACAACCTAATAAAATTATAGTATGTCATTGTACTGGCATATGTCAGTCATGAAACGTAAGTGTCTCAATTAACCATGGCATAAATTTCTCCAGGTAGTCCATTCCCTCCATTAACCCCAGTTAATCAAGGTTCTACACTACAAAAATGCTGTTAACAAATAGTGTTCATGTTAAAACTATTGTATTGGTCAGTAAATAAATAAGAAAGAAGTACCTTCGTCCTAGATGAATCACCTGGATCTTGAATTGCTTCAGGGCTCATATAATTACAGGTCCCATGCATGGTACTCTTAAAAACGCTGGTGGCATCAGTTTGAATGGCAGAAGCAATACCAAAGTCTATGAGTTTGAGACGTCCACACACCAATAAAAAGTTGGCAGGCTTCAAATCTGCATGTACAATGCCTAAAATTCACCGACAATAGGTCGTTGTTAATTGTTTATACCAGCTAAGTATATATGGTTAAAAAAAAAGCAATGTACAATCTACCATGGTCATGTATTTCCTTAACAGCATGAAGCATCTCTGTCCAATAATATATAATCATTGGGAGAGAAACATCTCCTGATTTTGTCATAAGCTTCAGCAGAGTGGATAAGTCAGTATCTCCCTTCTCCATAACCACATAAAGTACCTGTTGTTGTTTTACATACTCACTGGAAATATGATGTTACATTAGTCTGTATTATAATTGGGAGTGTAAAATAAAAAGGAGATACAATAACTTACTGATCCAACAATTTGATTACACGATTACTACTTTGAAGTTTTGAAAGCATCTCTATTTCTTTTAAGTAACCCATTGCAGTGGCTTCATCAGCTTCAACAAGATTGACACATTTCACAGCTAAGAGGGACGAAGTTTTGTTATCCAAAACCTGTGAAAAAATGTGAATTAACGCTACATTCAAAGAGATCTGTATTAATATTCAGATCGAAAATCCATAAACCTGATAAACTTGGCTAGATCCACCCTGCCCCAATTTGCTGAGAATCGTATACTGTACATTATTTATAGACAACACAGAAGGTTCTGCTCTCTTGAATATACTGCAAAAACAAAATTGTTAGAACAGAAACCAAAACATTACTTGACAATGTATAAAAGATGCAAAGCAAAGCTTAACTACCTTGGGTTATGATTCATCATTTCTTGTTTTTCATTTTCTGTTTCTCTGCAAAGAACTTGCTGGGGTTTCTCAAGAAATTCTACATTTCCATTTCTATTCTGCAACTTGGCTGCACAGTTTCTCCTGTTTTTATTCACTTCTACTGCTGGAGTCATTCTGGAGGCAGATTTTGGAGATTTTCTGGAGAATTCGGAAACACCAGTCTCTTTCCGATATGCAATTGAAGGCATTATAAATACTCCTTTATTTTCATTATTTATACCTTTGGGATCACGTACTGTCTTGACAGCATCAACAGATTTCTCACTAAGATCATAATTCAAAATATCTTTCAGTACTCTCCCACCCCTATTACCCCTGTTCTCCCCGCACGGTTTATCTTCAGTGACTTTTGGAGTTTCAATATCAACAGGGCATTGTAAAAGTTTTAAATCTTTTGCAGAACCATTCTCATTTGATTTGGAACCAGGAGTTTTTAGAACCCTTTTCACCATGACACTACGCTGCACAGAAGAAAAAGTTGGAAGTTTCATAGGAATTGGTGTAATTCGATTAAAATAATAACTGTCATTAACAGAGTTTCTCTGCCCTGGCTGAGAATGAGACTCTATGTTGACTTGTCGCTTCAGGTCTCCAGAAAGGGAATTGACTGAAAGGGAATCATCTTCACACTCTTCGCTTTTTGCTCGATCTTCAGTCTGCACTGGCTCATCACCCGGGAACTCCTCAATGAATCGAAACGGCCTCAGTGGTGGCCTCCTCGTAGACCTACATGCAAACAGAAAGAAAAGGGCTGAATCTTACAAGAAAAAAGCAACAAATATTTGGAAGTGAAACAACTCTCATTCTGTTCATTGAAGTTTATTTTAACCCATAATATTATTTTCAAACCAGGTCTTCAATGGAATTTTTCTACAAAATTAAAGGTTTTGCTTGCATGGAAAATATTTATTTTATCAAAATCAAACTTTAAATGAAGATTCTGTTTCAAACAAGTTCTACATTTTAAAATGTGAAATAATGTACCAGACTCATTATTTATTTATCAAAAAAACAGTAAAAACTGTATATGACGTGTGGGGCCATCTCAGCATTCAGGATCAGGGAAACTGGACAAAAACCTGATCGAGATGGGGTCACTGACCCGGAAGCTTAAGTACATTACTTGTTACAGGCATATTAAATATTTTTTTAAAATGTATACAATACAAACATAAACTAATTCATTATAAATCTTTGTTTTGTTCAAATAAACATTATTTTCTTTTTGACAATCAGGATAGTCTCTAATTGTACAGAAACAGTTTTGCAGCAGAAAAGATTTTACTTTTAACTTAAATTTGTGTACCGACTTTAATTGTCTCATGTCATCTGGCAATGCGTTGTAAAGTAACGTACATGTATTGTATGTTGATTTCTTGTACTGAGCTGTTTTTACTGACACTTGGGTGCACGAGATTTCTATGGCATGTGTTGTAATTATAAATATCAATATTGCATGAAAATATGTTCCCTCCGTTAAGAAGGTCATTTTTGACAAATATTACAGATTCGTAAATAAATAGACAAGGCAATGGTAAGATTCCAAGCTCAATGAAAAGAGGCTTGCAGGGATCACGTGGATGGCATTTTTTCATTATTTGAATAATTTTCTTTTGCAATCTGAAGGTCTAAATACTATAGGATGAGCTTCCCCAGAATATGATGCCATATCTCAGGCGAAAATGTACATTTGCAAAATAAACGCAACGAGCTGCATGAAGACTGACAGAATTTGAAAAAATTCTGAATGTGTAACATAATTAACTTAATTTAGTGTTTAATTCTGTTATATGTAAATTCCATTTGAGGTTTGACTGAATTGAGAGACCTAAAAATTTTGTTCCCTCAACATCAGCTAATTGCAAATTGTTCATTTTCAATGGAACATGCGATTGCCGATTTGAAATGCAAAAATGCATTGAAACGGTTTTTCTTTCGTTAACAATAAATTTGTTGTTATTCAACCAATTTGAAACTTCTGAAATCGTACTATTTACTGCTTCTTTTTTGCAAAGAACATTTGTGTCATCGGCAAACAGAACCATTCTTCCATATTTAATAGACGAGGGCATATTGTTTGCATATAACAGAAAGAGGATAGGCCCTAAGATCGAACCATGCGGGGCCCCATGCTCAATTGGCAAAGAATTGGAGACATAAGTATGTAATGTCCTTTCGTGCCAGTATGGTATTTCTACTCTTTGAGTCCGATGTTTAAGGTACGAAGTTATCCAATCTAGGGCAATACCACGAATTGCATATGAAGGTAATTTTGAGAGCAAGATGTTATGGTCAATAACGTCAAAAGCTTTCGAAAGATCTAAGAATATTCCAAAGGGTACTTCATTTTGGTCTACTGATGAAGCAACATCATCGAGAAAAGAAAAAATGGCAGTTTCCGTAGATTTTGATTTTCTAAAACCATGTTGAGTGTCTGAAAACACTTTGTTTTTCCTGAGAAGAGTTTCCATTCGTGAGTACAAAAGCCTCTCTAATGTTTTTGAGAAAACTTACAAAAGGGAAATTGGCCAGTAATTTTGAATTTCATTTTTGTTCCCGTTTTTTAAAAAGTGGCTTTATTTTCGCTTTTGAAAATATTTGGAAATATTCCTGTACGTAAAGAAGCATTGAAAATGTGAGTTAACGGATGTATAACGGCAGGAGCACAAGTTTATAATAAACAATCCAGAAATTCATCTAAACCAGATGAATATTTATTTTTTAGTTTACTGACTATTCTGAGGATTTCGTTGGGAGGAGTTTCAAAAATAAACATCGTATCGGAAATTTTTTGGGAAGCGTAAGATGTTGAATTTTGTGGTTTTAGTCCCTTCATGAGATCAGATGCAATTATAGAAAAGAGTTTGTTGAAGAGATTGGCAACTTTTTCCGGATTACTCGTTTCTCTTTCATTATCCTTTAAAATAACATTCTCTACAAGATATCGAGATGATGTGGTTGTATTTTTTACAATATCTTACATTGCTTTAGTTTTGTTACTAGCGCTCAAAATGTCCATAGGTTTCAAAACAGCGACCAATTCTTCTGCACTTCTTTTAATCATATCGTATTTGCTTGTTTATAAGCCGTGTCCATGCAATAAGTCGCACTAACTATCTTTTGTCACAATATTTTGAAATGAGAGGAGGAGGAGGGGGGGGGGGAATCTCTTGTATTAGCCGCACCGAATAATTTGCTGTTGCTCGGTAAATTGTATAATAAAAATATGTAATTATTTTAAAAAAAAGTAACCCTTAATGTGAAATAGGAGGGATGAGTGCCATGTCAAATTTCTCATATTTTGAATAATGTAATCCAATTTTCTATAAATCATTCCAAACAATACCAAACAATACTCCAATGACCTTCAGTTGGCAACACAAAAGCGTGGGAGGTCAATCCATTTTAAGTGGTCCAGCACTGGTCACTTGACCGTCTTGAAAAAAACTCATATTTTGTACATAAATTTTGTGGCCGTTCAAAAAAATTTTTGTTTTTTTTTAATTGTAGACATTTATTCCAACATTTTCACGTTTGTAGACATTTACTCTTTTCTAAATTACTCAGCTCTGGGTTGTTCTAGCATTCTAGAAAGAAAAGTATCAATTCATTTAGACACAAGGTTGTTTTTTTATTTGGTAAACTTATGCAAAACAAAAGCTTCATTTCCACATTGAGGATATGATGTGCAAAGTAGTAATAATATTATTTTGAAGCTATTTTAAACTAAAATCTACATTGATTTCAAATAATGAATTATACTTTATTATTAATAAACAAAACAGGGGCCCAATATATAATATTCAATCTCTCTATATAAAACAGAGTTGTGTTAGTTACACCACTTATAACTCAAGAACGACTGAACCAATTTTAATTACAGTAAAACCCCTTTATAAGAGACACCTGGGGGAATGGAATTTTGTCTCTTAGTAAGCGGGAACTCTTATAAGTGGGAAATGCATTTTTGACATATTTAATGAGATGTTACCATATTTTTAGTGGATTAGTATGATTTGTACACTTATTTTAAACTTGAGGAAACATAAATTAGTTGATTCCAGTAGCCTGTTTAACCAGATCTATTGAGTGAACTTTATGACACTTCAAGCACATGTGCTCATAAATGGATTATGTGAACAAATCACCTCTAATGTAAATATTGACACGAGAGTTATAAAAAATTACATTTGTGTAATTTTTGAAAAAATAAATGAATAGAGCAAAATGATGTTAAGAGTCTTATAAAGTACCCTTATAACTGTCACTACCAAACGTTTAAAGAAAAAATTTGGAGCTGTTTTTGAGAAAATCTTGTTTTTGTAAATGTTTATCAGTTCACTCGATATTATGTGAAAACTTTCTTTTTAGTACATAACGTTAATGAAAGACCTAATTATAGAGAAACATTTTTATTATAAGAAAAAATTTCTATCTTCAATTTTGTAACTGTAGAAAAACCTTGAAAAAACTGCAAACTTTTTCAATTTTCGAAAATTTAGAGTTAACAGTGACAATCCTAACAATGTCACCTCTATCAGTGGATTTCACTGTATTCTTACAAGAAATTTAAAGAAAAAATTGGGAGCCATTTTTGGGGAAATTTTCAAAATGTCCCACGGGCTTCGTATACAGTACCCACAAAAATTTAGAATGTTTTTCAAAACCACAGAGTTCCGAGCGGAAACAGATCGATCGCGGAATATTCATTTTGGAAAAAAAAATAGTTTTGGCGCTAGTGTTATTCATGGACGGGCGAAGGGAAGTTTTGAAAGAAAAAAACAAACCTTTTTCGGTATCAGGAGACCCCAAAACATACATTCTGTTAAAATCTCGAAGTCGATTTTCTGCAGCATTATATTACTTTCTTTATATTACGTATATATGTACATATACGAGAAAGTAACAATTGGAAAAACTAGCCAAAACACTAAAAGCAAAATGTGATTTATTCAACTCTACTCTGGCAAGTATCAGCTGCTGACGGTTTCATCCAATCAAGAGCTTGAAAGTCACCATCGTGATGTCATGCGATGTCTAGCGACACAGAAGTTTCCGATTGGATGAAACCGTAAACAGCTGATACCTTCTAGAGACACGGTTACAAAAGTCGCACTATAAGCGTCTTTCTTGTTGTCAAAAGACACGAAGCGTACCGAATGAGCTTTCTTCACGAGAACTTCGCACACCTCCCCCCTCCACCGGTGGCACTGGTGTTGCGAACCCCTAATCCAGCGTATTTTAAGCACGTGTCTCAACCCTCACCACGCTGAGGAAATTCCTGAGTCACCTGGAGGAAAATTTCGCGCTTTGTCTCTTACAAGCGAGAAGAAACGCATGGCGGAGAATAAAATCTTGTCCACTATAGCCGGGAATCTCTTATAACGGGGTCTCTTAAAAGCGGGAAATAAATGCATTGTTTATATACAACTGACCTCGGGACCGTGAATTTTGTCTCCTATAAGCGGGATTCTCTTATAACGGGGTCTCTTATAGCGGGGTTTTACTGTATGTCTGTTTTGTTGAATTCATCTGTCCCGAATAACAGAATAACTAATAAAATTTCGAAAAAATGGCACTACATGGTGCTGAAGAATAAAAAATTTTTCATCAATATTTATACAAACGTAGCCCACTACAGTTTGAATCTATATCCTTAAATAACTCCTAAACGAAGCGTTCTAGGACCATTTTGAGGGTTTAGTTTTTTTAAAAACCAGGGTTTAGTTTTTTTTAAAAACTAAAACCTCAAAGAAACATTTCCCACACTAGAACACATGATGGCATTTCAGTTAAATGCAATTACCAATTCAAGTGAGCTTTATTGTTGCTGGGCGTTGGCGTTGTCGTGGGGCGAGGTTGAGGAGAACACGAAGAGCAGGCGGCGCAAGTTGATGAGAGGAGAGGGAAAAAGAGACAGGGGCAAAGACAGAGGGAAAGAGAGAGGAAAAATAGACAGGGAAAAAAGAGAGGGAAAGAGAGAGGAAAAACAAACGGAAAAAGAGAGGGAAAGAGGAAAAACAGACGGAAAAAAGAGAGGGAGAGTGGAAAATAGAGGAAGAGAGGGAAAATAGTGATAGAGAAAGAAAATAGAGGAAGAGAGGGAAAATAGTGATAGAGAAAGAAAACAGAGAGGGAAAGTAGAGCAGGAATAGAAGGGGAAAGGGAGGGGGAATAGAGAGGGAAATGGATAGAGGGAAACAGAGAGGGGGAAATGGAGAGAGGGGGATATGAAAGTCAGAGTGGGAGAAAAGAGACAGATGCAAAAGAGAGAGAGAGAATGAGGAAAATTAGGAAGAAACAGAGTGGAAGGGAGAGAGAAGAAAAAAGAGGGGGAAAAGAGAGGGAGAGAGGAATAATTCCTAAATTATTTCTTCTGCGGCAGCAACGCGCCGGGTATCAGCTAGAGAGAAAATAGTGAGAGAAGAAAATAGAGGGAAAATAGTGAGATGTAAAATAAAGAGGGGATATAGAGAGGGGGAAATGGGGACAGGTGGAAATGGACAGTGAGAGGGAAAAGTCAAGAGCATGGGGAAAATCACAAGGGGAAGAAGAGACACAGAGGGGAGAAAAGAGACAGAGGGGAGAAAAGAGACACAGAGGGAGAAAAGGGACACAGAGGGAGAAAAGGGGCACAGAGGGAGAAAAGGGGCACAGAGGGAGAAAAGAAACACAGAGGGAGAAAAGAACACAGAGGGAGAAAAGGAACACAGAGGGAGAAAAGAGATGCAGTTAGAAAAAGAGAGATAGATGGAAAAGAGAGAGAGGCTGTGGAAAATGAGAGAGGAGGAATAAGACGGGGGAAAAAGAGAGGGTGAGGAGAGGAGGAAGATAGGGAGGGAGAGAGAGGAAGAGAGAGAGAGAGAGGAAAGGAGGGGGAGAGGAATATTTCCTCAATTATTTCTTCTGCGGCAGCAATGCGCTGGGTACCAGCTAGTATTACATATACTTTTCTTAAAACAAAATGACAACCACGTTTGTAATAAAAAATATGGTCATCTTCATTTTAAAAGCTGAACCGGACTAATACAAAAATTATTTATAAAATTTAACAAATCAATAAATTCATTTTTTTGATTATTTTTTTTTTGCATTTAAATTTGTCATTCTGCTTATTATTTTTGAACATTTCTGCAGAGATAAGGACAGTCACACAGTACTTCTTAGATGCAATGATCGTCACTGAATTTTAGAATAACACGTCGGACACAATGATTTCCCTGGTATACAATTGTCCGTCTAGCATGAGTGCAACTTTCAGATTTTGATCTGTTCCCTCAACAGAGATATTACAGTTGAAAATTTGGGAAAAAATCCAAAATTTCAAGTTTTCAGAGGATGTCATTTTCAAGTGGTACGTTATTTACCAAAGATATTTCACAAAAAGTGACTATACTGTTATGTGTAAAGACACACAAAAAATTAAGGCTGTGATTCTATTCCTTCTTTGAGAAATTATTCTCCGAAAATACAATTTAATTCGTTCGCATTTCATAGATTTGGTTGTAAATATTTCCCAAATAAAAACATAGAAGGTAGATAATTTTTTGGCTTGGGGGTGAGAGTATACTGAATCCAATACTTTTTATTCTAGAATGTTAGAGCAACCCAGTGTTGAGTAATTTAGAAAAGAGTAAATGACTACAAACGTGAAAAATGGCACATGGGATAAAACAAAAACGGATGCCATTTGTAAACCAGATATAACAATAATAAATTTAAAAAAACTTAGGATATTTTTGAACAGCCAAAACCTAAGGAAATTTATGTACAAAATATGAATTTTCTTCAAGATAGTTGAGTGACCAATTTTTTAAATTGTGGACTACTTAAAATGGATTGGCCCATGGGCAACTTTGTATTCTTTAAATGTTGGTATTGAAAATGATTTCTAAACTAATTTAATATTTTTTCCACATGCATTGTAACTTCTTGATTATCTTAATCTTTTGCCAATAAATTTAAAAAATATGCAGCAAATTGATGTTATTATATTGAGAATACTATTTAAAATATTCTTTTCATTGCAGACATATTTGCAGCATTATCTGTTACAACACTAGTAACAATACATTTGTATTCATTTTGTATTTTTTCACTTGACTTAGTTACAACCTCTTCTAAAGAAGTGACAGTATAATGGTAACTACACTATTTTTTTTGGAGATGTACTGTCTTGACTAAATATTTTTTCCATTTTTGTCAACAACAACAACAAAAAACAAACAAGAACAACAACACCCACACCTACCCATCAGCAAATACTTGTTCATATTGAATGGTGGACGAACCATCTCCTGCTAAGGATATACTCTCGCTCATTAAAACAGAGGAAACCACCTTTTGTTCATCCTCAAATGCAATATTTTGGAGATATTTCCTATTTTGTCATTTTTAGGAGATATGTTTAATGTATTGTACACAATAACATTATCATAGTCATCAAAATTGTAATGAGTTTTATAAATTGTTGGTTGTTTACAATCAAATAATCAAATGACTTTGCTTGCTTTAGAGACTGAGATACTGTAATTTATAATTTTAAACACAGTTTTGCTTATGAATTATATATTTAATTTAACTGATTAATGATATAAATTTTCTAAAAATATTAGTTTGCATTAAACTAATCTTTTGTGACAGTTGACTTTTATTTAAAGTAATAGGTTCCAGACACTGCATAAGCAGACTACTTAGGGTCTCTTCAAAGGATGAGATTTACTGATGTTTGTTAACATTTAAAGAATAGTAATACTATCTAACTACACTAAATTTGAAATTATTTCTATGCATATATAAGGTTGCTTAGAAGCACTTATAATAATATTAATACTTATGAGTTCAAAAATAACAATTTCTCAATGTTTGAAACATTGGAGGATTACATTTTTCTATCTGAAAATACTATCATTCAAACCGATTGGCCTTGTGTTTACGTTATACTAATTCTGTGAATGAAAATCATTATTACTAACTCAAATAATTTTTATCAAATTTCGCTCCCATTGCAAATGTTCTTCTAGAACAAAGAATTTTATTGTAGGTGATTTAATGGGTCTAATCAAAATTTAATAGGAAGAGAAATTATCCAAGTGGAACTCAAAATTGAAATATAGTTGAGGAAAAGAGAATCATTAAGAAATTGCCCAAATTATCTCCATTTTTTCAACCATCTGCAACACCTTCAACCTCAGAAAATGTTCCAGATAGGGTGGAGGGATGGGGCAGAGGAGGAAACATTGCAAGAAATCCAGGATCAAGTGCTTATTGTTGATAACGAAAATAATCCAGTTATTCAAAACAGTTGCTGATCAAGATAATAGAATTAACGATTCTGGCAGGTGGTCTGCATTTAATGCAGATGACACCAACTACTGGATCAATCACGGGCCGCAGAATTGTAAAGACCTTTCAGGACCATTTCAAAACTTTCACAGGACATTTCAAAATGGGAAACAAACAAGGTTTTGCTCTCAAAATCTATTTCATAATAAAATAAGCAAATGGTAAAAAGTACACACAAGAGTAGCTGCTGTATTCTCCATCAAATGGTTTGGTGTATTGTTTTGCATGTAAACTTTTTCCACCAAATGTCCTGTCGCAATTTGTATCCGGATTTAGTGACTGCCGTAATTAGTGTGTCATTGATCAAGATGAAAATTCATAAAATCTCAGAAGCAAAGCTTGCATATTTTACTTGATGCAAAGGAATTGGGCTGAAGTCTCAGTTAGATGACCAAATCGAGCAAGAATTCAAATACAAGCATCATGTCCTGCAACAAGTTGCAACCATCATTCAAACGTTAGCAGAACAGATCAAGTAAACCAAAAGTATTAATTTATTGATTGATAAATGAAATGCATAAATATTGTATTCATTTTTTAGTTAAGTTATATTGCAATTTGTCATAAATTTATAAATAAAACTATAAAAAAAAGGGATTTAGATAGATTTTAAATTCAAAATTGAAGTTTAATTTTGTACATTTGGATAAAAAAAATTAATCAATGGGGCCCCAAATTATTTACCGCTTAGAGCCCTGCATACTGGAAATTGTACATACCCTAAGTTTGAATTATTCTCATTGTTAATACTAGATAAATTAGATGAAAGGGAATAATTGTTTGAATGATATTTCATTCAAGAGACAATTCCTTGCAGTTCTGTGCTGCAATATTTGTATTTAGCTCGTGAACCATTCCATCATTAATTTCCTCATAATTATTCCCCATTAGATATTTTTTCCATCTCGACATGGCTTCTTTAGTTTTTTACTTTCCCGTATACGTACGTATACACGGAGTGATATACGTAGTATAGGGAAAGTTAATGCTGCGCGAAAAAATGGCCAATTTTCGGCGGAAAAAAATTAATTGCCGGGACGTGAAAACGAATAAGTGGATAAAACCAGTTGCTAAATTAAGAAAAAAAATCCTCTATCTCGTGGTGTGGTCAAAATTCATGATTTGTTGCTTCTTTATACTTAAAAATCGATTGACGGCATTCCGTCCGTCTGTCTGTGGTCAACGCTAGCGCATAAACCGTTCGGTCGATTTTCTTCAAAATTGATATTCCCCAGTCGATCTGATTCTAGTCGAAGCTTTGTGATTTTGAAAAAGATTCTTTAAAATTTGGGGGTACTTTATATGAAGCCCCCCGGGGATTTTCAACATTTTCTCAAAAACGGCTCCAAATTTTTTCTTTAAATTTCTTGTATGAATAGAGGAAAATACACTTTTTAACATGGCATAGGTCCGATTTTCACGTACAGCTCTGAATTTTCGAAAATTGTGAAACTTTGAATTTTTTTCGGCGTCTTTCTCCAACTACAAAATTGAAGATAGAGATTTTTTCTTCAAATAAAATTTGTTCTGCATATTGAGTTCTTTAATAAAGGTCATGTAAATGTTTTTCACAATTTTGGTAGTTTTCGTGCAATATTGCGTGCAATATGTGCAATTTTAAAAAATTACAAAAACAAAATTTTCTCAAAAACGGCTCCAAAGTTTTTCTTTAAACTTTTGGTAGGGGTAGTGGTAAATGTACTCTATCAATGACATAAAAGCCATTTTGGTCTATCGGTTGGTTTTTTCAAAAATTACCAAAATGTAAATTTTTTTACTTGTCTCTCACGTCGTTAATATTTACATTATCGGCGATTTTTTTACATTATTATATTTACGAGTATATATGCTTTAAATAATGTCAAGTAAAGTTTCTCGAAAACACTACCGTTTTCTGTGAAAAGTAGCTCAAATTTCGGCATTTTCAGAAATGCTCAAACGTCATTTTCTCGTATATGGCTGCAATTTTTTTCTTGAAACTTTTGTAACGGATAGTGCTAATTACACTCATTAGTATAGCGTGAAGTTTATTTTGAGTTTTTTTTTGTTTTTTTCAAAAATTATATAAATGTAAATTTTTTGAAAGATCTCTCACATCTTTAATATGCACATTATCCGCAATTTGTAAAGATGATTATATTTGTGAGTGTAAGTGCTTCAAATAACTTCAAATAAAGTATTTTGAAAACTCAAAAATTTTCTGTGAAAATGAGCTTCAAATTTCGCATTTTTAGTAGTGCTAAAACGCTATTTTCTCCTAAACGGCACATAATTTTTAAAAGAAAATTGCCATTTACGGCTAGGTTTTTGTGTTCTTTAATATTCTAAAATTAATGTTTCTGTTCTACCAATAGGAAACCGAAAAATTAAGAAAATGACAAAAAAATGTACTTTTGGCGACGATAGATGGTAGCTGGCAAGAAAGAGTATGTGGCAATTCCGAATAGCTAGCGAAGACCCAGGAAAATAGAAAACTAATACGGGAAAGTCTGTGCCATTCTGTAGCACCACTAGTTAAATTATTACAATACCACATTCACATCAATTCACAAACAAATTCACATGTAAACAATTTTTTAAATGTGTTCAAACAAGTAGAGAATAAGTTGATTGATTGATTCATGTTTCTGGGCACGTCAACTACTTAGGCCATTAGTCCCGTAAGTTTAGTGCGTGTTTTTTCCCCGGGAGGTGGCGATGATCTTTTCCCCGCTGGATGGCGAGATCTGATGTCGACCTACTGTCAACTAGCAGAGATTTCCCCTCAACCAGGTATCTCCCACCAGTGGGGCACCACCCCAGCCGGGACAAACTCTAAGCTCCCGACTGGTCTCCCGGCATGTGTGGTAGTGTAGTGCATGTTAGTGTGTGTGTGTGTGTAAAGGGCGAGGATAGCACATGGAAGAGGAAGGAAAGATTGCGCATGGTCCATGGCCCATTTGTTAGGGTACTGCTCTGGCATTCGCCTGGTGTTGATCAGAGAAACCACAGAAAACTACTGATTAGAGCAGTTGGCCGCTAGAATTCTCCTCCAGACAGCGACTGAATTTGACCTAGCTGACAAGCTAGTGTCGAAAATCCTGCTGCCGTCGGGACTCGAACCTAAGACCTCCCGGTCAGAGGGACAGCAGTGACATCAGGTTGATGCACTGAGCCGTCTCTCCCGGTAGAGAATAAGTTGTACACAATAACATTTAAAAAGATTACTAATATTGGGTGCAAAAATTAACTCGCAACAAGAATATTCTTATATTGAACACATTACCAGTGTTTCTAATTTCAAGAATTATTTCTATCTCTGCCTCAATAATTTCTTAATGAAATTGAAAGATAAAACAATGAACTATATCAAGGTCTATTTTTAGAGAGAAGAGTGCACAACCAATTCATAAATGTAGCTTCAAATAGAATTAACTTATGAGTACACTCAGAAAACTAGAGTGCACTTATGTAGATAGGAAAAACTTCATATTAGTTGTTTTATTTTTGACAGTTGTAATACGGTTTTCTGATATCAGTTTCATATTGATCGGTATCAATTTTTGATCTTTTTTTCAAATATCTCAACATTGTACCTCATTTAAATATTTATATTTAGATTGGATTTAAATTTTAAAAATAGTTTTAAGTAAAAAAAAGTAAACTATTTTTTTAAAAAACGTATGATTTTTAGTAACCCTGCTGGCTGTTTTGTATGAGAATCAATTGGTCAAGTTGTTATAACCTAAGTTTGTTTCAGAATCCATAATTCTATTCTCAGGATTGTGCATGCCAATAATGAATATTTTAGTTTGAATTGTGAAACAACATACAAATTACTATTACATTTCACATTTTAAAAAGAAAACGACAAGTACTGAATATAACAGGTCCTAGGTCCCAAGTTCTTATCTGGTGATTAATACATTACACAAGTTTCATTCAGAAATAAAGGAATTCAGCACATTTCGAGCTTTCCACACTATCTTTAGATGTATGTTCGTTACATAATAATACACCTGTCAAGCTGATCACTGACATCTGCAATGAACTGTGTTACACATTGTTTCATTTCTTAATGTAGTGCATTTTAAATCATTTTATATTGTTGTTTTATGTAAGATAACACAATAATTTACTCCCAGAAACTATGGCTATTATAAATTATTGTTAAATATGAACAATATCCTGAAACTGACATTTGTTAATAAATATATATGTCTATAAGCAATAAAATACTATCATCGTTATTATAAAATTGAAATAGTATGTCTACATGTACAGACCTAACATCAAAATTATGTAAACAGAATATAGTTACTATTACAAAATGTTGGCACAGTTAATCATGTGATTTTAAGAGTAATAGCTGAACAACGCACTAATGTGCATTGATTATATATTCATTGACTTCACACGGTTTATCTTTTTTTCACTATATACACTTTTTTCATTTTCTCTTCATTGATTTCACACTTTTTATATTGCTTTACTATGTACACTTATTTTCGCTTCTCAAGTCTTTCTTCACTTCAATTCCCTAGTCATTTGGCGGCTGAATACTCTCTATGTACTCGGTTCGAGCACTGCTCTACATGATAGCGGGGACATTGTAGGTAACAAAATTTGCATCTGCATTGCACATTGGGTTTGAGATTCTGGGTGTTTGCAAAGCATATAATGAAAGCTGTGAATTGAGAGTCTTGTGAGGGCATGATGCTTTTCACAGTTTGCATCTGTCCACATGAGATCAATGATGTGGTTTCAATTACATGCATAACCTGAATACAAGTGAACCTGCTGCATAATTTATATTGTCTTGAAACAAACTACAAAAAAGCAATTTTGAATATTCTTTCACTAACAGAACTGAGTTTCCAAAAGTCAGTCTTGTCAACAATTTTCAATACTTATCTTAATATTCCAACAGGTTATGTTCCATTGAAGAAAAATTACAAAAAGAAGATTCTCATTTTACTGAGTGAATGAGAATGTTCCTTTCACACTGGCCCTCAAAAAGGGCTTTGACTTCTGAACATGACAGCAGCAAAGAGGTAGTTTTTAAGACTTAATTATTACATTTAAAAATGTACAAATTACCTTAGCAGTTCTTTTCTTCCGTGTACTTAACACTAACTTTAAGTACCGTTTGTAAAGATTAATGGTGAAAAACCTATTTTGGAAGAACATATTACGTACCTGTTGGCTTTATTTAACAGTTTCGAGTACAAAGGCTTCACTTGAGGAAACGTAAAGGGGTCGGACTCGTCTGTATACTCTGCACAATCCACTGTAGAATATTCCATTTTCTTGTCTTCAAGATACAAACTGATATAAAAGTGGAGCGTCTACAAACGCACCATCCGATCACATCCGTTAAGGTTTTGTGGCATTCACACTGTTAAACAATGGCTCATTTAAAAGCAACCTAATCCGCTAATCACATTTCTAAATATTAAACAGTATATTCCAGCAAGAACATAAAATAATACACTTACAAATTTCTTAAAAACTTCATTCCCTGATCACTTACCCTCATGGAATTTCAAATCCTGGGCGGATTTCATACTAGCCAACGGTTATGTGACGCTGTTACGTTATGTCTGCTCTTTGGCGTAGTGAAGTAAATCGACCGCTTGGGGCGCTATTGTGGACAGAATGAAAGAGAGCCAATAGCCACGTCCAGAATGACGTCCCAACGTTTGGCGGGAAAATATTGGGTAGCAACCTCTGCAGTGCGCCTAAGCGATTCCTGTCTAGAAAATTATAGTAAGTTGTTGACTGTATCATGGCGTTGTCGAGATTTGGGTTTCATATCACGTTTGTTATATACAATAATATTTCTTTTCTTTCGGTTTGTTCAGGTTCTGGCTGCGCATCTCATTCACAGTTTAATTTAAAGACGCACAATTCTATCACATACATCGTCACTTCCTTTTACTTTCCTATATACATACGTATATATGGAGTAATATATGTAGTATAGAGAAGTTATGTAATGCTACGAAATATAGATTTCGAGATTTCAACGGAAACACGTTTTGGGGTCCCCTGATAAAGAAAAAGTGTTTCTCTTCAAAACGTCCGTCTCTGTCTGTCCGTCCGTCTGTGAACACCACTAGAGCCTAAACCATGCGTAGGATTTTTTCCAATTTGAAGGAACCCCTGTCCATCTGACTCGAGTTGAAACTTTGAGATTTTGAAAAACATTCTCTAGAATTTGGCAGTACTTTACATGACCCCCCGGACATTTTCAAAACTTTCTCAAAAATGGCTCTATTTTTTTGTTTTAAAATTCCTGTAAAAATAGAGAAAAAAACCTTATTAAGGTGGGTTAGGTCTGACTTTCTCGAAAACTGCAAAAGTTTGATTGTTTTCGGCGTCTTCCTACAACTACGAAGTTGAAGACAGAGATTTATCCTCCAAATAAAATTTGTTCTCCAAAGTGAGTTCTTTCATTAAGGTCATATTAATTTTTTTGGAAATTTTAGTAGTTTTCTTGCAATATTGCGTGCAAAATTTGCAATTTTAAACTAGTGGTGCTCCCAAAGCACATACTTTCTCGCTTTGTTCCTAAATCCTCCTCAAAATTAGACTACTACATAAATCAGAAATTTTTTTCCCACTCCGAGACGCGATCCCAAATCCACAGATTTAACTTCTTGGCATTCATGCCACTACGCCACATAAGCGCCCATTGATCGAACTTGAGCAAAGGCATAGACATGTAAATGTCCGATTGTCCATGTGAAAAAAAACAATAAATAATTCAGGACAAAGTATAAAAAATTCCACCATAGATACATTTTTTCCTTTCTCATTCATATTAAAACGTCAAATCCTACACGGAGTGCTACCGAAGCACATACATTTTTGAATTATTTAAAATGCTCCGCAATAACATACACCTACATAAAACAACAAAAGTGTTTTCAACCAGCAAGTTATTTTTCCATTGCGACACCCGAACACAGTTATCAGAGTTAACGTGCTGGCGCTGACGCTACTACTTCACCTAAGCGCAATGCATTGGGAAGATCGTTTTCCGAAGCACGATTACATAATAGGGAGTTTTTGCCACCTCGAACGGTAACCACCATCGATCTTCTGCTCATGCGCAGTTCAAGTTTCGCAGCACTTTAGTGCATCTGCGCATGCGCAGAAGGTAGATAGTGTTAAACGTTCGAGGTGGCAAAAACTCCCTAATAGACCGGGAGCGGGAGCCAGCAAGAAAATCAACGTAGAAAATCAAAGAAAGCTCAAATCTAAAATTTTTTGAGAAGTTAGCCAGTGTGATGAGGAACAAGGAAATGCAAGTATGGCGGCCTACAGGTTTCGGCGTCGCGTTGTGCAATTTTTTAAATATCTCGAAAAAATAGGCCATTGGGGAATGAGTACACAGCTAATTCTAATTGTATATTGTTCGTTAGATAGCCAAAATGGGAGGGAGTTGTATGCCATACCGAAGCGGTGGCGTCTTGAACTGTCCGCCATAATGAATTGAACGTGTAATTTTTTTTATGCCCGCTTGAATTACGAGCTCAAAGCTATTTTTGTGGTCTAGTGGTGGAAAATTCTTTTTCACTGCCGATTATAACCACGCCATACCCCTGCGACGTCTCTAAGTAGCCACCATACTGGTTCAAGGATCAAATTTGTCACTAATCCATGTATCATAGGTACACACCCGAGAAAAATATTTTTCAATTGATATTAATGTCTAGAAGGCGAGCCTGTAAGTGCCATACCAATTGGATGTCTTGAAAGTGAGAAATTAGCCTCTATAAGTTTATAACTTTTATAAAGTTGTAAAAGTTTTATAAGTATGACGTATGACGGTACATATGCCATACTTGTTTTTGAGACATGTTTAACGTCTGAAATACGAATTATACCAAACCGATATTGTATTTCTACGGAGAGGAACAAATCTGTATATTTGTGAAATGTTTTAAAAAGTAGGTGAATTAAGTTGTATTTATGCAGACGTTTTATATGTATTAATATTTGTAAAAGACAGTTATTGTAGAAATTCTATGACATTAATATAACACTTGGATATCGTTCTTAGTTTGGTCAATTAATGAACAAGTTTTCAAAAAAACTTTTATTTCTCTTGTAATATTGGAACAGGACGTTTTTCATAATATTTACACACATCAGGCGCGAAAAAAAAACGTTAATTTATTTATGAAAGTAAATGAAAATAAATGTTGGTATTGTTTAGAATGAAAGTATTAAAATAAAGTTACACAGTAATCCGAAATGAAATTAGTTGAAAATAATAACAAATACTCAAACTGATAGTTTAACATTTATTAAATTATATAATTGCATAATTAATTCAATCGAAGGGCTTAGTGCAAGAAGGTGAAAGAAAATGCCCAAAAGAGATATTTGAAGTTGAGTAAACTTGCCTGGAAGTTTTTAAAATATTATTGGAAATGATTTCTTTTTTATATTTTTCTTTCTTTCCTTGGTCTTAACTACTTGGTGTACCATCCGTTCTTTTACCCCTAATATAACTACAAAATATTCACATCTTTTTTGGAAGAAGTTGTCAACTCACAAAGTTGACACCTATTGCCAGTAAGGAGACAAAAACACCCTGCAGGAAGATGTTAACTCTACCCTGGGAATATTTACTGATGGAAAGTAATTTGAAAACTGTGCTTATTTCAAAAATGAAGACTTAGTGCATAAAGATGTTAACTCAATTTTTAGTTCTGCCACCAAAACTACTTTTCTAAGAGTTTCCTATTAGTTGCTTTGCTACTTTTGATGAAAATCATAATATGTCATAAATATACAACAAAACAACATTCAGAATTTGCCGGCAGCGCACATGCTCTTCAAACAAAAACTAACAGGAAAGTGAACTCCGAAATCACTGTTTCCGGCGACGCCACTAACTCAGCGGAGCCAACTCGTGCACCGCTTCACGATCGCGTGAAAAAAGTGCTTGTTAACACCTTCTTCCATACACCGTTTCCTACGTGCAATGCGTTGACACCTTCTTCACATCAAATATTTCGAAAAATATTGTGATTTTTATAAAAACTAGTAAACCAACGCCTTTGCCACACAAATGGCGGCGACGGACCTCCTCAATTTGGGAGTGGAATAGTGGCGCTCGTGGCACTTCTAGCGTCAAGTAGCGTCGTTATTAAGACACTACATCTAGGCCATGGTCACCATATTGAAAGTGTGTAAACTGCTGTACGACCCGGCATTTGTTGTGTGGTGAACGGTGGTGAAAGTATCTTCTATTTCCGTTTTACTCGTTATAGTTGGTCAGTGTATAACTAGCAAAAACATACGTAACCCGAGGGGACATTTGCCTAATATAGGCAAATATTAATATCGCACATAAGCAAATATTAATAAAAATAGAGATAAAATGATAAAGAATTATAAGTACATAACTAGTAGGGCTAGAGAATGGCTCAGACGTTCTCATATTAGTTTTCTATTTTCTTTGGTCTGGGCTAGTTTATCGGACTTGACACATACTCTAACCAGCTGCCATCTATCTCCGCTTAAAGTACATTTTTTTAAAAATTTCTCAATTATTTGGTTTCCTAATAGTAGAACCGAAGTATTACTTTAAGAATATTAAAGAAGAGTAAAACCTCGTCCTAAATGACAATTTTAAAATAAAAAAATGGGAGCCGTTTTCAAGAAAATATCGTTTAAGCGTTACTAAAAATGCGAATTTGAAGCTCTTTTCACAAAAACGTTTTGAGTTTTCGGAAAAATTTATTTGAAGTAATTTATAGCACTTTAATTTACAATTGCAATGGTGATTACAATCGCTGGAAATGCAATCGCTGAACTGCAATCGCTGGAAATGTGTATATTAACGGCATGAGAGAAATTTAAAAAAATTACATTTGTGTATTTTTTAAAAAAACAGAATAATACACCAAAATAAATTGATGTGATAATAAACAGTGCAATTAGCACAATCCTTCGGAAATGGTAGAAGAAAAAATTTGAAGCCGTTTTTGAGAAAACGGCATTTGAGCTGACTCTTGCGGTTCCTTTGCACAGTTTCAAGACGACAGTCCGCACTGCGCGGTGACTCACCGAAGATCAAAGGAACCAACCTCTACTTTCCTTTCTGTGTAAACTGAGATTTTTCTAACTTTGCCCCACAAGGTCCATATTCGCGATGTAATATGTCACGTTATTTCACATTTTTTGGCTTTTCTTATGAAAGTCAAATTATTTCCCTTATTCAAGACTTGTCTGAAGTAATTGATTTAGGGGGAAGAGTGGATGCAATAGTTATTGATTTTGCTAAAGCGTTGGATGTAGTACCGCATGACATACTGATATTAAAACTTGTTGATGCTAAAATTGACAGGCGGGTAATAGCATGGATAAGTGAATTTCTTCGCGATAGAAAGCAAAAGGTTCGAATTGGACAGCATTTATCGGAAAAGGGTAAAATTTCTTCCGGAGTCCCTCAGGGCAGTGTCATTGACCCACTGTTGTTTCTTATCTTTGTAAATGATATATCGCAAAATATAACGTCAAAAATTCGACTCTTTGCCAACGACTGTATATTATATAGGGAAATTACAGAACAGCTCAATATAATCCAACTACAGGAAGATTTAAATAAGATTAATGATTGGGCAAGAGCTAATAAAATGACTGTAAATGGAAATAAAAGTAAAGCGATCACATTTTGTAGGGCCAGAGACTTTCATACAATACCTTATCAGCTAGGTAATGACGTAGTTCCGCGAGTCTCAAACTGTAAATACCTTGGCATCCTTCTGGATAGCAAGTTGGGATGGGAGAAACAAACTAACTACGTAGTGGGTAAAGCTTGGAGGTCTTTGCATTTCGACATGAGAAATCTTAAAAAATGCAATACGAAAGCAAAAGTAAATCGCGTATACCTCGCTTGTTAGGCCAGTAATGGAATATGGAGTTAGTTGTTGGGATCCGTACAGAATAGGACTTAAGAAGAGCTTAGAGACGATACAAAACAGAGCGGCAAAATACACTTTTCGGACAAACATACCTGCACATTGGGAATCGTTAGAACATCGGAGGAAAAGTGCTCGACCTTGCGTAATGTACAAATCTTACACTGGTGGCTCTGCATGGCAGGAAATACGGGCAAGGCTAGATAAACCAGATTATTTTAATAGATTTGATCATAAATATAAAATTAGAACTAGAATTCAAAGAACGGACGTAGGCAAATTCTCTTTTGTAAACAGAACAATCGTAGATTGGAACGATTTACCTGCGACAGTTTTTGAGCCCTTTCCTTGCTCAGCGCGTGGTTTTAGAAAAAAAAGGAAATTATTGAATTGGGTGAAAACGTGTAGTGAAGTGAAGTGAAGTGAAAGGTGCGATTATGAGTAGTCAACAAAAAAGTATTGAGCTATTAGTATTTAGGTAAAGTTTATGAGGTGCATTGTAGTGAAGTGAAGTGAAGTGCAGTGAAGTGATTTCATTTCGTTGTTTATTTCGCTAATCTAAAGCGTCTTTTATAGGATATTCTAACAAAAGTTGGTATTTATTGATTTATGTTAGGAGTGTTTTACGCGTTAGAAATGTAAAAAATTATTATAAGTATTGTATATTATTATGTTGTAGGTAAAAATGTTTATACATATTTGTCTGAATATGATTGTGAGTGAATACGTGCAGGATGGTGTGTATGCGAGTGTACCTGTCTTTGTATGATATGCATGTAAGCGTGTATGTTTGTATGTATGAATGTTGGTGTAATATGTAAGTTTATTTACTTAAATGTTAGTATATATGTAGTTTCATTTATTGTATATGTATGTAAATGCATTTGCATGTTCTAGGTAATGATGAGGATAATTTGTTTTTTATATTGATTTTTATATATTGTTTTTATTGTTAATTGTGTTAATTTATTGTTAATTTTAAATGTACTTTTATGTTTCTGTATTCTGCCACCGGGCAACATCAGCCCAATTGTAGAATAAACCTTATATCTATATCTATCTTTCTCAGTCGTGCCGCTAGATATCGCATGATCACGACTGTATCAAGCAGTGCTTGCGATCATGCGATTTCTACCGGCAAAACTGAGAAAGACGCAAAATGTCATGTGATATTCCATCGCGGCCATAAGGGCTTGAGGGGTAGAGTTAGAATAATCGCACTATAGTACCCATTCTGTGCCCTATAGCTGTGACGCGTCGTAACTAGGGGCTGGCCAGGCGGGCGGCTTCCAGGGGCAGCTGCTGTGTGTACCCACCGTGGGCAGTACAAGTCCTGATGCGGGCTGGCATTCCATCGAACAGGTGGCGAATATGGTCCGAATAATATTTGTCTACTTGACAGATGGGGTGGGGGTAGTGTGATGTCACTTATTCGGGCGGCAGACACGTGGTCGTGTTGTTGTTCTTGCATCAGGTCACAACACTAGTAAGAAACACATCGCAATAAGAGCACACAACAGTAGATGATACAGAACCGTTCACACGATACATAACTAAATAAATAATGTCGCTCTTCCGTTTAAATTACTTCGCGCTGTAAGATTTCATTTTTTTACTTTCTCGCTACTGCTACCGCGGTAAAGAGAAAGTTATGTAATGCTGCGCGAGAGAAAACGGCGAATTTTCGGCAGAAAAACTCTTATTACTGGGACCTTTCAACGAAAAAGTGGATAGATCCAGTTGCTAAATTTAGAAAAAAAAAATCCTCCAACATGTGGTGTAGCCAGAATACCTGTTTTGTGGGTCCCTGATACCGAAAAATCGGTTGACGGCAAAACGTCTGTCCGTCTGTCTGTGAACAACGCTAGCGGCTAAACCGTTCGGTCGATTTTCTCCAAAATCGATATTCCCCAGTCAATCTGGCTGATGTCGCGGCTCCTTGAATTTGAAACGATATTTTAATTTTAAGATGTACTTTACACGAATCCCCTGGGGCATTTTCAAAATTTTCAAAAAAATGACATCACAGTTTTTGATTAAACTTTGTTATTGAATTGTGTGAACGATGTTTAAGAGAATGGCGCAGACCTCATTTTCGTTAAAATCCCTGACATTTCGAAAATTGAAAAACATTTTCTTTGCGTCTTCCTGCAACTACAGTTATGAAGATAACCATTTGCTTAATGAAATGTGCTCATCAAAAACAGATCTAAAAATAATGTGAGGTTCAATTTTTCAAAAACATGAGTAATTTTTGCGAAATTTTGTGTTAAACAGCCACTTTTATTTTCTTTAACCATTTTTTCTTTAAAACGTCACAATATATTTTGAGTAAATTTAGACCTTAGCGTGAAGGACAAATGGCGCGGTCTCACGTTCGTTAAAATGACTGATATTTACGAAAATTTTAAAAAATTAAAAAATCTCCATTTTTATTTCTGAAAGAAATGTGTTTATAAAAAAGATCTTCGAATAAGGTTATGATGAATTTTTTGAGCGACTTCTACTGCTATTGCGACTCCTACTTCTTTTCCTGCTTGGACTTCGTTTTCTACTGGGACTCCTACGTCTACTTGAGCTTGGGCTTCTATTGAAACTACGGCATCTACTGAGACTTTGACGACTAATACTCTTTTGCCTACTGATGCTAACCCGTCACCTTTTGCTTTTTTTGCGTCGGTAATAGCGACTTAAATTTGTACGTCGATATGAACCCCTTCTCCTACTCAAAAGCTGTCGACTGAGACTTCTGCGCCGATTAATGCTCCACCGTTCACCCCGACTTCTCTTCCAACTACTGTTTACTGATGTCATTGCTTCCGTATTTCGTGGAACAACTTTTGTTGCAATATTTGCTATATATCTCTTTACTGATTTCTTTTGTCTTGATGATATTCGAACAAATTTGCGTCCCATTTCGTCACTATTAAGAACTTCTCCTATATCTTTCCATCTTCAGGAGTTTTCTCTTTAGCTTCTTCTGTAACAATAGGTTCCATTTCTATTCAATTTTCACATGTTAAATTCATATCAAATAGATACTTGGATTCACATCCATAGATAATGTCAAAATAATTAATCCTATCACTTCATCATTCTTGTAATTCCATTCTTCCCTTATTTTCAAGCTAGTTTCATCACCCTCTATAAGTTTAGGCTTTTCTTTTAAATTAATATCAAATACACGATTTTATATTAATGCCGTCATACGTGAATATTATTCCATAATTTGTAATTTCGTTAACATTTTTATTCTACCAAATGACATACCTTCGGCCATCTTCTTTTAAATATCCTTCTTTCTTCTATCAAAAATAACTCTTGATGCACTCCAATGTTGCTTAATCACGACTTTGTGCAATCAAACTATGTTCCGTACTTCTCAGTCATATTCGATGCAGCCACACGACGTATAATGTAGCCTAACCACGTAAGATGTAGCCTAACCACACTCTGCTACCGATTTGTTGAATTCGTTTTAACGTGAAACTCAGAATGCGACTTAAGAAGACGTGAGTCTTTCAAACATACTTGGTGTTATTTCACTTTTAGGATCAACCTCTCTTATTGCCAAAATTCATATGAAAATATCAGGATAATACAAACTCCATCACACGAAATCCATACCATAAGATGACATTAGGCTCATAGAAAATGATCCCAACACCAATGATTGCGTATATTATTATTTTGTTAATATGTATTCTTTATTTTTAGAGATTCATGAAACACTTATTACAGAAACGAAAAAGTTTATTTCACTTCTCACATCACAAGCATTCGCGGTTGGTGATCTGATTAATCACATCCCCAGTTGGAACAGATCCAATACAAAAATAAACATGAGGAGAGTCTTCGGCAGGAACGTGAAAAGACCATGAAGCAGACACAGCGGTAAAGGTCACTGCCACAAAAGATATTAAAAATGCGTGTTCGCGTTCCAGGAAAGATATAATCGAGATCATGGACTCCAGCCCCTGTCCTTTTGAAAACGCAGAGCTGCCATGTTCAGCGGGCAGCTGCAGGCAGGCGCTGTTGGCCTCTCCAAGTTTCACCTCTCTCTAATTTTATATCCTCTTCGGTATTTCTAAGCGAATATTGATATGTTATTTGTATTGTACAGTATACTTACCGTCTTGTGAAATATTTAATTTTATACCATTTCTTTCAATAAAATAAAGATATAAATATTACCATGCTTGGTTCGGTTAGATTAGTTTCCACAGACGCCGCAAGAATCGCCCACAACAGGAATTTAAAAAAAATATTCCGCGCAGTTTCAACATTGATATTAAGTAAGGACTCTCATTAGTTATTTGTTGACTTTTACCACACGTTCCAGTTATTCATAACTCCTTAGATGGTTAAAAATTGTAAATGAACGTAATCGTACGTACCTCCTAATTTGTAAAATAAAAATACATTTAAATTACATAGAACTAGGGGTCTACGACTACAAAAATGCAGTTGAACAAAATCATACACAATGGTTTTTCAAAAAAGAGCACGCACGGTTAGAGAACTATAAATAAACTAATCTCGAATAACACTGTAATAAATTACGAACTTTTACACATACATTCGAATATTGCAATAATATCGAAGAATAATATCAGTGCATAAATTCATTACATATTGTGATAGATCAATTATCAGATCGGAGTTATGGCTGAGAAAATGCCGTCGGTAAAACAGAAAGTAGGTCGCGGGGGGACGTGAGGCAAAAGGGGCCTTCTTTGTCAACGGAGGCAGAGGGGTGGCTCATTTAAGGAGGTAGCCTGAGTGACAGTTTTATGGTGAGGGGCACGCAGGCGCCGGCCAGGCGACCCAGCCGAGACGAGATGGTAAGAAGTACACCCTCGGCGATCATAATTAACTTAGGCCAGAGAGACAAGCGGATCACATCGCGACCCTTGGGAAGCGCTAATTTGCCGGAACAGACTCCCAGCACGCGCAACTCACACAATGGCTTGGCCCAAGATCGGTCACGCGCAAATGGTCATCGGGAACGCGCCTACTTGCTCCGGTGGTTGCAACCCGAAGTAGAGCTCCAATAAGAGACTGAGTTAAAATTTAATTTAAAACGAAGATTATGATTGGGCTAAAAGAGAGTAGGCGGAGCATCTGAGTTGTCCAGGAGGCGAGAACTCCGATGGCATGGGGGGGACTCGAGAAGTGAACTTGGTTGCGAGAGAGTGAAAGTTAGGTGCCCAGCTACGTGATAGGCGACAGATGTTGTAATTGAAATCGTGATCAAATCTCAGAATAATCGGGATCTTGATGCGAACAATCATAGGCGAGTGTGTGAGAGTGGGGAAACTTTACCTTTTATCCACACTCATGACAAATTTCGGCCGCGGATGCGAATTAATGATTCGTGGGCCAGCTAGTATTCACGTACCGCAGTAAATGACTGGCGCGGCAAAGACATTCGAGGTGTGCCGTTAAAACTCGGGCAGCTGTGATTTGGCATCGCAACATCAGGGGTGACGGAGCACTGCCGAGCTGTGGGGTCCTGGGCTCGACTCCCCGGTATCCTGTACCTCGA
Source organism: Acheta domesticus (assembly GCA_031308135.1). Lineage (NCBI taxonomy): Eukaryota > Metazoa > Arthropoda > Insecta > Orthoptera > Gryllidae > Acheta > Acheta domesticus. Next base: position 55,777,693 of record JAHLJT010000631.1, on the reverse strand, counting down.
CCGGCAGGGCCGTCTGTCACCGGGCTGCAAACATGGGTTGCACTATCGACGCCAGCGGCTGACGGTGGTAAGATCACCAAGGAGATATGGTATGTGATCTAAAGAACATTATTTCTTGACCTCAAATAAGAAGATAGAAGAAAAAGCTGTAGTTGTAGAATTGTAATTTTGTCATGGTAGAAAAAAATAGTAAGAGATTTCGGCAAACAGTGTATCTAAATTCAATCAGTACTTGAGTAAATTAACCTTAGTCAAAATCCAAATAAGGAGTATAATTTCAGAACCCAAATATTTCCTTAAAATCATTATCCATAGCATGTGTTGTTTTCAAGTAGGGTGTGAGTAAATGGTAACAGGAGAGTCAGCACGTACATGTCATGGAGAGCGGCCGGGCAGCCCTCGAAAAGGGTAAGGTATGTGGCTGTAGCAGAGGGTTAATTTAAGAGGGAATCGAACTCACAGGATGGTAGAGTGGTCTGTTCTGGCTGAGGCTGAAACGGCGCCCATCACATTGGTGCTCATGGGTTTGCATGTACACGCTAAAGCACATGTACTCATTAATATAATAATGTGAACAAATCGCCGCTAATGTTAAATATTAACGACGTGAGAGACAAGTCAAAAACATTACATTTTTGTAATTTTTGAAAAAACAAAATAATAGAGCAAAATGGCGTTAATGTCATCTCATAGAGCACATTTAGCACTATCCCTACAAAAAAGTTTAAGAAAAAATTTGGAGCCATTTTTGAGAAAATTTTCAAATTGTCCGGGGTGCTTCAGGTAAAGTGCCTACAAATTATTTAAAATCTTTTTTCAAAATCTCAAAGCTTTGAGTCGAGCCAGATCAATGAGGGTTTCTTCAATTTGAAAAAATCGTCTGTATGGTTTAGGCGCTAGTAGAAGACGGAAGGCACAGACGGAAGGACAGACGGACGTTTTGCTTTCAATGGGTTTTTCGGTATCAAGGACTTACAAAACAAGGATTCTGGCGACACTACGTGCTAAGGATTTTTTTTAAATTTAGCAACTGGATTTATCCACTTTTTCGTTATCACGGCCCGGCAACGAATTTTTTTCTGGCAAGAATTGGCCATTTTTTCGCGCAGCATTACATAACTTTCCCCATACTACGAATTACTCCGTATATACGTACGTATACGGGAAAGTAAAAGGTTGATTTTTCATTAGGCTACACGTGAATATAAAATATTTAATAATGGTCGGGCTTCTTCTTTCGAGTCTTGCTGTTGGGAACAAAAATTGTGCCTGAACTCGCAGGATGATAGGCACACAATCAAATACTTGCATTTACATTGAAAATTCAATTTTTACTTTCCCGTATACGTACGTACATACGAAGTAATACACGTAGTATAGAGAAACTTACGTAATGCTGCGGAAAATCGATTTCGAGATTTCAACGGAAATACACATTTTAGGGTCCCCTGATACCGAAAAATTGAAAAAACCGGTCTTTTCAAAACGTCCGTCCGTCCGTCTCTCCGTCTGTCCGTCTGTATGTCTGTCAATATGTGAACAACACTAGCGCGTAAACCATACGAGCAATTTCTTCCAAAATGGATATTCGCTGATCGATCTGATTCCACTCAAGGCGCCTCGATTTTGAAAACCTTTCTTCAAAATTTGAGGGTACTTTACATGAAGCCCACCGGACATTTTCAAACTTTTCTCAAAAACGGCTCCAAATTTTTTCTTTAAACTTCTTGTAAGAATAGAATAAAATACTCTCATAAAAGTGGCATAGGTCGCATTTCACGGTTAACTCTGAATTTTCGAAAACTGTAAAAGTTACAATTTTTTTCGGCGTCTTCCTAGAACTACAAAATTGAAGATAGAGATTTTTCCTTCAAATAAAATTTGTTGTGCAAAGTGAATTCTTTTATTAAGGCCATGTACATTTCTTGAAAATTTTAGTAGTTTTTGAGCAATGTTGCACGCAATATTTGAAAGCTAAAAAAATTACAAAAAGCAGATTTTTTCAAAAACGGCTCAAAATTTTTCTTTAAAATTTTTTCTTTAAAATTTTTTTCTTTTAAACTTTGAAGGGATAGTGCTAAATGTGCTCTATGAGATGACATTAACGCCATATTGCTCGATTCTTTTGTGTTTTTAAAAATTACAAAAATGTAATTTGCTTTACTTGTCTCTCACGTCGTTAATTTTTACTTTAGTGACTATTTGTTCACATTATTATATTAATGAATACATGTGCTATAAATAATGTCAAATAAAGTTTCTCGTAAAATGAATAGTTTTCTGTGAAAACTAGCTGAAAATTCCGTATTTTCAGAAACGCTGAAACGCCATTTTCTCAAAAATTGTTTCAAATTTTTTGTTCAAAATTTTCGAATGGATAGTGCTAATTGCACTCTTCAATATGGTGTAAAATTAATTTTAGGATTTTTTTTTGTTTTTTCAAAAATTACACAAATGTAATTTTTTTGAATATTCTCTCATACGGTTAAAATGCACATTTCCAGCAATTGGTAAGCACTATTGAATTTGCAAGTGTAAGTGTCACAAATGACTTCCAATGAAGTTTTTCGAAAACTCAAAAAGTTTCTGTGAAAAAGAGATTGAAATTTCGCATTTACAGTAGCGCTGAAATGCCATTTTCTTGAAAATAGCTCAACATTTTTTAACGAAAATTGCCATTTAGGACAAGGTTTAACTGTTTTTTCAATCATATTAAAATAATATTTTCGTTCTACCATTAAGAAACGTAAATAATTAATAAAATGTCAAAAAAAATGTAGTTTGGGCGGCGATTGATGGCAGTTGTCAAGAGTATTGGCAAGTCCGAATAGCTAGCGGAGACCAAGCAAAAGAGAAAACTAATACGGGAATGACTGTGCCATTCTGTAGCATCACTAGTGTAAATAGTTTTATGATTTCTGTGTATGTAACGAAACCACAGATACTTCTCGTAAGTCCTGAAGTTTATACTTTTCTTTCAATCTCTGCGCGTTTTGGAGACTAGTTACATAGATGTTTTTCCCGCGAGTTTTTGGGTATCTAAGATCATAGATCACTCTTACATGCCTTGAGGCAGCGTAGATTGCTTGCAATTCCTGCGCGCCTTGGAGTTTAGTGATATACAGTAAACCCTCGTTAGCACAAACTCGTTTAATACGAATTTCGCCGTAACACCAACAAAACGTCGGTCCCGGCAAGGGATTATGGTAATATGGACATTTCTAGTATTCGGATAATAAGAATTTTTATAACACATGTTCTATTTCTGATGTCAATGATAGAGTTGCCAGGAAAGAAAATTGCTGTGTCGTCAGCTATTTGGGCTTTGTGGATGTTCATTAATTTAGGAAGATCTGCAATGTATAAGTTGAATAGTGTGGGTGAATGTGATGAGATTTGGGGGAGTTCTGCGTTAATTAGTCTAGGGTTGGAGGGATGATTATTAACGTTAACAGAAAAGTTCTATTGTTGAGAAATCTATTGATAATTGATTTTATGTAGTACGGGGTGCCAGTTTGTTTTATCTTGTACATTAAGGCTTGGTGCCATGTCCGGTCAAATGCCTGAGTGATGTCTATTAATATCCCTATTGAGTGATGCTTTTTATGAAATGCTGTGTACATATGTTCCAATATTCTTAGTAACTGATGCTGTGTAGACATTTTTTCGGTAAATTCAAACTGTTCTTTAGGGATTGTTTTCGTTATGTGTAGGTAACAGTTTAATCATTTAGTATAATTTTCTCGAAAATTTTTGATAGAGATGGCAATAAACTAATCGAGCGATAGCTGTCAGTATTTGCAGGATTTTTACTTGGTTTACAAATGGGAATAATGATGGCATATTTCCAGGTATGCGGAAAGTAATTTGTTCTGAGACACGAATTATATATGTTTGTAAGGGTGGCTATTGCTGGTGCAGGTAAATGTTTTAATACGACATTATTTATATTATCGTGTCCGGGTGATTGAGTGGTAGTTTATTAACATTTTTTTTAAATTTCGGAGGGTGATGTGTAATATCTTTTTTAGTGCGGTCCATATTCTTGTTCTTATGTTGATTTGGTTATGGTGATGTGTTCAGGATGAAAATGAGTGTTATTAACAGAAAAAGTTGAGGCAAAATAGTTCGCTAGTTCTTCTGATTTTTGGTAGGATGTGTTTATCTATTGCTGTGTAGGTGAGAAGGTATCCTGTTTTTCTTGTTCAGTATTTTTCTTGTGAATTGCCACAGAGATTTATTATTTGCGCTGAGTGATTGGATTAAGTTATGGTAATGTTGGTTATTGAAAGTAGTTATGTCTTTTTACAATTTTGTTAATAGGTTTAGTTCTCTCTTTAGTTCAGATGTTCTTAATCGGTACCAAAGTCTTCTAGTTTTATTTTTTATAGAAATTGCTTTTAATATTTCTTTGGGTAATATTTTATGTCTGGTTGTTTTTGAATTGGGTGGAATAGTTAATTGTGTACTTTTTAGCGTGGAGTGTATTAATTAGTTGAAATGAGAGATGGATTGATCTATGTCCAACGGGGTTTCTAATATTTTTATTTTGGGCAGACAATTTATTAATGTTTCTTGAAATTTTTGCCAATTAATTTTTAATGAATTTGGTTTTGGGGCGGGGGCGTGTTGCGGCATGAGTTGCTAAGTAGTAATAATTACTGGGATTTGTTCGGAGTCGTGTTCGAAAATAGGTGTTGAGTAGAATTTAATGTTAGTATTTGTGATGCCTATGGCAAGGATAGTCCGGTTTCTGAGTGCGATCTTGAGGTTGATATGTTGGTTCCGAGGGAGTGAGTTTTCTTAGGTTTGTAATGTTAAATAGTTGAGCTAGTATTCTTCCGTTATGATTATTTGTTTGACATCCAAAGCTTAAGGTGTCGCATGACGTAGACAGGTCTCTCGTTTTCGTGGAACGTTCACTGCGAGCGCCAATCTTTGTTACTACGCACTGCGGGAACACAAACATTGGTCACAAAGTTCCCTGGTAGGCTAAACAAGCTGGGACTGAACGCAAGCAAGGTAAGCACACTGGAGCTAGGGATGTCCGCACACCACTGTTGCTGAACGAGAAATTTGTGCCCGTGTTGTGTTCACAGGGTTCGTCACATATCTGTCGCTGCGTAGAACGTGCAAAAGTCGGTGCGCCGGAGCAGCTGGCCCATGTCATTGCATCATGACGCAGCCTAACTATGGCAGCTCACAGATTGATAAAAATAAAATATCAAACACATAAACCGCGAGCAGAGAACTGTAACTCTTGAAGTGTTATTCCAAGGCATTTAGTAGAAGTAAAGTGCATAAAAGAATTAATTAAATAAAAGTATGCATGTATGTACTTGGCGCGACAGCCCGTGAACGGGCTCAGGCCTACCGGCGATGTCCCTGCCTCCCGGCCATGAGTTAAGGGGGTACGTGTGGTTAGCACGTAGACATTCTCCCGCCGTATTCCGGTCTTCTCAACGTGAGAAGTGAATTTTCTCATCGTCACACAGCAACATGTACTGGGACATTGCTAGGAAAATGCATACTATAGTCTTGCCTCGATCGAGAATAGAACTCGAGGCCGCATAGTGGAAAGGGAGCTCGCTGACCAAGAGCTGGCCGCGGGGCTAATAATTTTACTACAAATGATATTGAAACACAGATTGAAAATACATATTACCCCCTGTAACGGGTTATTTATCTTACATTAAATTGCAAAATGAAAACTTTTTCTATTGAGAATGATAACCTTCTCTAATTTTCCTTCACAAATATCAAATTTGTAAAGGTACGTTGGAAATTGATCTTAATTGCAACAAGGGGTGAATATATGTACAAGAAGTGAAGTTAATACAAAAAGGTCATGAATCGAGAATGAAAATACTTATGTTGATGACAAAGTCTATCATCATATGATGATGTCTGATGATTTTTTTAAAATGAAAAGTGGTTTATTGTATTGATTTTACGTATAAAACCCCACAAAAGGGATGGATGTAAGTAAAGGTATTTATGTAGACAGGGTAAGGCAGGCAAGACTGAGAAGAGCGGGGATGCACTAAAATAGATAAAGTGGGCGAACAAATGCGAGAACATAAAGAATTCCTCTCTAATACATTGTGAAACTTGAATACCATAGCAACGTGGATCACTTCAGTTGTTAACAATAGTTAATTTAACAGATGTTAATTTACGAGAATAATTTAAAGTGCCTATACGTTCAACACGCAATTTAAATTATTTCATCACAATAATAGTGCCATTTGTATTGATAAATAAGGATTATTTATCGATAAATAATCTTTATTGATATTATTTATAAATAATATTATTGATAAATAGGGATTTGATAGCCCTATCAATAGCGCAATTCAATTGGATTCACATAACATTACAAGGCAATGTACAGAACGACCATACCGTATGGAAGATATTTTTCTTCAGTGCGTGTATAATCATCCAATTGTGTACACTCACAGAAACTGGAAAATGCTTCAGAAAACGTAAGGTCGTTTAGTTTCTATTGATTTAATTCATTAACGTTCCACTCAATGTAAGCTTTAACATTACTTAAAAATATATTTGAGGTTTTGTAGATGCTTTCTTGTTTTTTATGCAAAAGTTTCTTTCCAGCTCTTTTGTACATTTGTTTGCTTGTGTTTTCACCCCTCATCCCACACAGCGGGATTCACAAACACCTTCGATATAAAAAAGTAATACACCCATTGTGAATCATGTGAACACAGTTTAAAACCTCGACTCGACGGAGAACCAGCGTGTGTACCTAAACCTAAGTGCCGAAACTTCCAGGAGTTCCGGCAGCTGGCGGGCGTTGAGTGAGCGCCGAAAACTTTCGGTAATCGTGAGTTCGTCACCAGTTAATAACATGGTGAACCAATTGAAATATGGTAACAAGCTAGCTGCTGAGTGATGTGATTCAGTGCCGGAAACCGGCGTCCTACGTGTGCCTACCCTACCTAAATCATGCAATTTTGAGTTAGGCGCGCTAGAGATAGTACATTTTCCCCAAATTCGCAGTGATAGAAGTAGAAATCGCTTAAAATCGACACGTTTAAATTTGGGGAAACAACTACATAATCCCGATAGGGCGCAGCACTGACCAAGCAAACCAGTCAGCTGGCTGGGCGTAGTCGTAACGGTTTTCAGGAAGACGTCCGTGCATTATTAAAAATCCGAGACCTCGACGCTGTACACTCTTTAAATGCTGGAATCGCGCAACAAAGCAGGGCCCTGTCTTCATGAGACCAGGTGATGTATCCACGCGAGATTGAATAAAAGAACGTGAATTTAAACCAATAGTGTCAAGGTCTTCTATTGGTAGCAGTGGCATGCGTCGTGGCACCGAAGGCATGCCACGAGCTTCTCTGCGCAACTAGCGTCGGAAAAGGGAACTATTACGAGTGGTAGTAACACTGCCATTTTACAATAGGAATGGCGATGTCCCAGGTGGCTGGGTAATGAACTGCGTGGAGGGACGATTTCGTCTTGCACTCGTGCCACAGACTCCCGCTCGTGGCATCGACCTTGACATCACTGATTTCAACTCTAACCATGTGACATGAGATTGTCCTTGAGTTGCTTCCAACAAGGTCCTAATGCTTTTACGGGCTGATAATGTAATTGCTATATTCCGAGAAACAGAATCATTTGTGGCTCTATTGCTTCACACGTGGCTGCAAATATTTCATCTCACTGCTTTGCTAAACTGCTAAGAACTATTTCGTAGTCTAAACATACGGGTGATTCTTGAGACAGGATGGGCACTCATTATTTCAGAGGCCGGTTTTCGCACGCCAGGGGCAGTAAAACAGGGCAGACAATGATGAATTCCGCTTTTCACCAAAGTTTTTGTGATTCCGCATAAAATAGAGTGAAGCGTTTAAAGAGCACGAACGTCTAGCTTGTAAAAAAAGTATTGATCCTGTCACAGTTGCAGCACTGACTCAAAGAAGAGAGAAAGTTAATATTGAAAAAATTGCCAAATCCTGCATTATGAGTTGACTCTTGTTTTTAAAGTTCTCATTTGAAATGTACAATATTTAAACATTCTGCTTAATGAGATATTTCTTCCCAATATTAGTCTCAACCAAATTAAATTATAAAACGATTTTTAACACATTGATATATATATATATATATATATATATATATACACACACACACTAGCTGACCCGGCAAACGTTGTTTTGTCATATAAATTATTCCTAGGATTATTTTAGTAGAAAAAAATGACTAACTTATTGTCAGTGTTATGAGGATGTGGTATATGTGAGTTGAAGAGGCATGGAGTGCTGTGAACGATGATGGAATACAAAAATATCAACTTCCGAAGGCTAACTAAACATTCATTAATTAAGGCTAATTAAACATTTCGCAGGAACAAACATCACAAATTATTAAAACAAAGTTCCTTATTCCAATGTCATTTCTACCTGTAGTCAAATAGTAATTGCTATTTTTTCCTGCTAATTATAGTATTAATGATATATTATTGTATTAGTCTCTAATATGCTTAAGAGTCTTCAAACCTAACAAAACAATGTATCGCGGAGACAAAAATTTGTTCAGCTGAGCCTGGCCATAGACTAAGGGCCGAATTCATAGTCGATGCTTAAGGAATAGGAAATGCTTAAGCAATAAGAAGTTCCTCAAAATGAGTGGCCACTTAAGAAGACTTGTATTTCATAGACGCCTCTTATGTGAACAGAAATGAGTGTTGCTTAAGGTATCGGAAATGTTGCAACATTGCATTTCCGTCAGGTGAACCAGTGTTTAACTGTGGTTTCCTTTTGGTCCCGGTCGTTTCGTCATTCATTGCATTGACTTATACTCTCCGATTCATTGCCTGTAATCTGGACTGTAACCGTAAATTTTTGTTGTGACTTGTGTGTTTTGTGAACCTTGCTAGTTGACATTTATATTCTTCGGCTGATTTTAAGGACAGGGTTCGGCTCACTAAAACAACGGCGCACGGTTCACTTGCGCGGACCACGAGAACGGATCACTCAGAGAGCACTGCTTGCATTGTGCATTGTGCGGTGTGGTGCGAATGTGTAATGGGGAATTACAATGGTTAAATGCATAAAATGCGTTGCATGCATAATGTTAAATGCATAAAATGCGTTGGTAATTATGCGTTGGACAGACTCAAGGATGTTTTATGTTAACGCGAGGGCCAAAGGCCCGAGCCTCGTCCTCAACTTGGACACGGGTAGCGAAGCGTCACGATTCGACACGAAAGTGCGTTGGCCACGTGGCCGTGTGCACACTGTGGCGGCGCCGCGAGTGACTCGTTCGGAACCGAATCGTGCGCGTCAATAGGAGCCGAACCCTGTTCTTAAAATCTACCTATTCTTCTTCTGTTTTTCTTAATTCCCCAATTTCTTTTTCAAGTTTCAAAATGTGTGAAGCTTTTTCAATTCTTATCTCTGCTTCAATATTGAATGCTTGGTGTTTCGTGCTTTTTGATGTAATGTTCCCAGAAGTACGTGGTGCCTGTACACATTCACGTTCTACTGGCGTTTCTATTATATTTATTTCAGGTTCATCGTTAGAAATATTTTTGATTAAAATGTTTTTTATTGATAAATTATTTTTTTATTGGTTTTTTATTCATATTTACGCGCATGGTTAAAATATTGCTGTTATTCCACATTGTACAATTCACTTAAGAGAAAATAAAAGCTAAAAATGTCAGGAAAGAATAATGATCTTGGTACACCACTTTCCATTTACACAAATATCTGACTAAAAAACATAATTATGCCAAAAAAATCTTCAAATTATGAAGAGATTCAAACCTCGAGTTCAGTTTTTGTCTCTTATGAAAACGGAACCGCTTTTATGAAAACGGAACCGTCTTCTAAATTGATCGTCGTAAATTTCGAAGGGATTATCAGCGTCTCTGATATATCTCTTCCTTACGCGGAGAATATTTTGCGTGTAAAATTCGAAGTACTCCGTAAAGTCGTCGCTCGCCATGTCGCGTTGTTCCAAGACTTCACTTAACCAAAGCTGGTTAACTCTTTGGCGAATGAGGAATGCTTAAGGCGGCAGGCGACCTCGCTTATACGAATGAGTAGTCACTCATTCGTCACTCATTTGAAAATAAGCACTGTTTATGAATCGGGAATCTCGTACTTAAGGAACGCTCATTATAAGAAACGACTATGAATTCGGCCCTATACTGCGGTTTTTGTAGGAAGAGCTCTGAAGATAACTCAAATCCCATCTTCGCGATGGAATATGTCACGGCATTTCGCGTCTTTTCTCGGTCTTGCCGGTAGAAGTCGCATGATCGCAAGCACTGCTTCATACGGTCGCGATCGTGCGAAATCTATCGGAACAACTGTGAATGATACGAAATGCCGTGACATATTCCATCGCGAAGATGGGATTTGAGTTATCTTGAGAGCTCTTCCTACAAAAATCGCAGTATAAGGATGTATAGACAGCTCACTGCCAGCAGCACTGAGGTTACGCTTTTAAGGTGACTCATTCAGAGATGGCACCACCGTCGCATCTTAGTTCCGTAAAATGTGGTAACCGAGTAGAGTGCGCACAGGTCGCGACTCTGCTCCCACTACCGATTTCACCCCTCCACCATTCACTGGCGGTATTTTCAAATTATTGAAACTATTACTGCCACAAGATCTTTCTACGGCATTTATATTTAGGGAGCACATGGTGGGCTGTTGCCCTAAGCGTGAGCACGCGGGACCTTCCGCCTACACTCTACCAATTAACTGCATCCCAACAATGACGTGATCCTGTGATCATAATTATTATAATCATGCGAGCACTTCTCTTATCCATTCATTGCAACGCTTTTTAAAAACAATAGTATTTATCATATAGTGGTGAAGTGTCCTGCGTTGCTCAAGCATTTATTAATCAGGGACTGAATATAAATTATCGTAATCTATGTTAAATTATTTATTAAATAGGGACTGAATATAAATTATCGTAATCTATATTAAATTAACATAATTTCCGTTTTACTTCTCACCAACAGGGACATCAATAATTGAAAAATATATTAACCCTTCGTTGCACGATTTTTTCTTTAAGGTCAAACTTTTTGGGGAATAATTTGGATTGTGGAGATATTGGGAAAAATAGATAAAAAATTCTAATTTACATGTGTCGTAAAATTGAATTTTTTGTATATATATATGCAAAGATGCGCTTTAAGTTATACATTTTGCCTTTGCATGCAGCAATATTGTGGAATAGTGAATATGACACGCATAACAAAATGCTTGAAGAAAAGTTTATAATAATAACCCATAGTAATTTTATTCGTTATCATATTATATTTTATCTATTCAATCATTTATTATATATATATAATATAATTATATGTATATAATTATATATATAATTATATGTACATAATTATATATATAATTATATATAATTATATGTATGTATATATACATACATACAATTTATTTGATTTTTATTATTTTCATGATTACATGTTTTACATCATGAAAATTAGTAAAAATCAAATAAATTCGAACACAATACGTAATCTCCAAAACACTCCTGATGTCGCGGCACGATATAGAATACAACTTCTCGAGCTTTATACTTGGCACAAAAGCTTTGTACTCATAACATTTTCTTATCATCTGGCAAAAACGTAAATTGTTGGCAACAAGGAAGCGGCCAGGTTTCCAGATTTCAGTGGAAGAGATAAGACAAGAATAGAATGATCTCACGAAAGATATCTTCTCGAAAGGTTGGCCAAGAGCAACAATCTCATTGAGTGTTCTCCGTACAACACCGCGACCACTGGAGGCTCAATGCAAATTTACGTGCACCTTTGCAGATATGCAAAGTCCAAAATCCCTCTTTAAAATTACAACTATAAACAGAAACTAGATTCCAAATAATTCAATTCTTACAAAAAACTTCTTTTAAACCACAAAAATCCCCATTCAATTAAAGTAATTAACAACCACAAAAAAATCAAAGTAGGGCGACAAGCACTCCCGGAGTGAACAACTACCGCAGTACAGTTTGCGAATGCTTACGGACGACATACAAGCGAGGTTTCTCCAAGGAGTTTAAGTCGAACGGAGTATACGCTATATTAATTTTCGACCAGAGAAGTAAGTTCACATTGTCTTGTGGAAGAAAATGCTCGTATGCCGATTGTGACAACAGTTATCGAAAACATCCAGGAATAAGTTTTCATAAATTTCCAACAACGAATCCAGCTCTGTGTGCGGGGGAGAAAAACGGGGAATTTTCGGCAGAAACTCTTGTTGTCGGGCCTGGTAATGAAAAAGTGGATAAATCTTGTCCCTATAAATAGTAATTAATTTCTCTAACATGTTGTGTAATCAGAATTCATGTATGGGTCCTTGAGACAGTAAAATCGATTGACGGCAAAACTGTCGTCACGTCCGTCCGTCTGTCTGTGAACAACGATAAACCGTAAGCAGATTTTCATCAACGTTGATGTCCCCAATCGATCTGGCTGTTGTCGTGGCCCCTTGCATTTGAAACTTATATGTTAATTGTTATTTTCCTTTGTTACACCTCAATATTTTTGACATTTAAATTATTGTATTACCAGATTAGCAGGCACATTGTGGCCCATCATCCGGTATAAACTGTAATACATAAAAATTACACATAAAATAACAAAAAGGTAGTACAATATTAGATATATAAATTTAAAATAATAATATTAATAATAAATATTTTTGATCAAATAATTGAAGTTGAATGTTATAATGCAGGGAGCAAAATCACCGTTCATAAATACGAATGAAACTCGGATATTTTATTGTAATGTATTATATTATATATTTCAATTTTGAGGGTATTTTACCTAAAGCCCCTGGAATTATTTTTTAATTTCTAAAATATGCCGTCAAATGTTTTGGTCAAGGTCTAATGGAGAAGATCTTAATTTTCTTTAAAAATCCCAAATTTTCGAAAATTGCAAAATCAATATTTTTAGGCGTCTTCCTACAACTACAATTAAGAAGAAAATTTATTTTCTTATTGAAACGTGTTCATCGGAAACATATCTTCAAATGAGGTAACGTTCAATCTTTCGAAAACATGAGTATTATTTGTGTAATTTTGCGTGAAACATAGGCAATTTTGAAATTTCAAGCAATTATCTTCTCAGAAATGGCTCCAATTTTTTCTTTCATTTTCTTCAATTTTTTAAAATGTAGAACTAACAAATGCATTTCTTTTATTAACCCTACGTTAGGCGCGCATGAGTCTAGTAGACCCATTGCATTTTAAGAACTCAATATCTCGCTGAGCTCTAGGTGTAAGATTATGAGTTCTGGTGACATCCATGTTGAACGATTCTGCATCCGCTGTGAGGTTACCCCAAGATAAGCCGGATGACGATAGGTCACGTAGCTCGTCTTTCTGAACCGCGCGCGACGCGTGGATTGCAGCCCCACGCGCCAAAAGGCGTCACTTACTGTTCGCAGAATTTCTCGGTGCCGTTGCGTTGCATTCCTCTCACGCCAAATCTTTCGGGCTTGATTCTTGTGTTCGTGTGTGAACGGAATATTCTTCTGCACGACGATATAGTTCCAATATGATGAATATGGTGGATCTCCAAAATGCTGTACCTCCCATGGTTTGTTACTCAAAGAATTCAAGATCACAATTCTTAGTCTTCAGGAGAAATCAACAAATCGAACTAATCCAGAAACAAAAAATGAAAATACGATCCGATGGAACCAC